>VDFB02351127.1:83069-506833 GCA_007258455.2 Sequoia sempervirens
CATTAATAACAGGACTCTGAATGGCTATCAAATGGAAAATCAAGAACCTTCAGGTCTACGGTGATTCACAATTGGTTATCCATCAGGTCAATGATGATTATGATACAAAGGATGAAAAGCTCACACCCTACAAGAGAATGGTTGATAGTTTCAAGCAATATTTCAATGTCATCATATTTGAGTAGATTCTGAGAATTCAAAATGAATTAGTTGATGCAATAGCCACTATAGGATCTCTCTTGGATATACCTAACAATGTGTCATAATATGAATTCTTGGTGGAACAATTATTGATCCCCGCATTCGATGTCCCAAAATCTGAGCTTGTATGTGAAATTGTTGGTCCTAATTCTCCCTGGTATAAATATTTTTATGACTACCAAATTATCTCTCCTAGCTTTTCCACTAACCAATGTAAGACCTTTATCTGACAAGCCTCTAAATATGTCATCATTGGTGATACCCTTTACTAATGTAGCCTTGGTATCACCCTCCTTAGATGTCTCAATTTAGATGAAGCAAAAATAGCTTTGCATGAGGTACATGATGGTATATGCAGATCTCACTCTACTGGCCCTACCCTAGCCAAGAAGCTCATGTGAATAGGATACTATTGGCCTACTATGGAATGAGACGTCTATCACTTTGTTAAGAAATGTTGACAATGCTAAATACATGGAGATCTTGTACACACACCTGCACAAGAACTTCATCCAATCACATCACTATGGCCAATCTCTTAATGGGAACTTGACCTCGTGGGAAAGATTCACCCTACATACACCAACAATCATAAATTCATCCTCACTACAACCAAATACTTTACGAAATAGATCAAAGCTATCCCGATGACCTATATTAATGGAAATCAAATATCCAAGTTCATCCAAAATTATATCATATTCCAGTATGGTGTCTCACAATCCATCGTTACAGATGATGGCCATCCTTTCAAAAATCAAGGTGTTCGTGAATTGTGCGAGAAATTCCATATCCACCATTACTTCGCTACTTCATATTACCCTCAAGGTAATGGTCAAGCCGATGTTTCTAATAAAACCATCCTTAAAATCCTAAAGGAGACTATTGATGATGCTAGTCATGACTAGCACATCCAACTTAATCCTACTTTATGGGCCTACTGCACTAACATTCACACTCCTACTAGAGCCACTCATATTCCCTCATCTTTGGACTCAAATCCATTATTCCCATTGAGGTTGAGTTACCATCCTTGAGAGTATCTATGTAGCAATTCATTGACTATGAAGAGTACCATGTATCCCATATGCATGAGCTAGAATTGTTGGATGAGAGAAGACAAAATGAATTTGTCCACTTATAAGATTATCAAAATTGTCTTCGTCGTAGCTACAATAAGAGAGTCTAAGTTAGAAATTTTTACATTGGTGACTTGGTCTTGAGAGAAAATCTAAAGAATCAAATGGATCAGGAGAAGCTCAAAAAGTTTGAGCCTAACTGGTTGGGTCCTTATATCCTAATGATAGCATATGGATCCAATGCTTATCAACTTGCTACTCCTGAAGGAAAATTGTTACCAAACCCTATTAATAGCATGCACCTTCACAAGTACTATACATCGTCTTCAAATAATCCCCCAAAAAGCAGAAAATACAAAATAAAAGCAAAAAAGCAAAAAAATTGTCACCCTGATGAGAACCTAGTAAACAAGCGTCTTGGTGACACCAAAAAAAATAAAAAATAAAAATAGAAAAAAAATAGTAAAGATAAATAATTTTTTCAATAGTGAAAATCACTTCAATGGCGCTTCAAATAAGTACCATGGTGAAAACCTAGAAAACATGCACCATGTGTAGTCATTCTTTGCTCCATTGTCTACTGTCATTTTATATGATTTTCCACCTCCATCCATGATCCTTCACGCATACTCCATTCCATAATAACATCTGATCCATAATAAGGCTTAGTCATCCTTCTCATGGCCTAGGAATTGTTGATGTTTGGCATTGTCTATTTCTTATACCCATTCATAATAAATTTCTCTTAATCCACTGGCATTCATAATAAACTAGTCTTGTACCTGACTGGGGGAAATTCCTTGACTTAGGTTTTGTAGGGGATCCTAAACATGGTATCAATACTCATAAAACTTCAAAAATTCAAAAACTCCAAAAATATTCATAAAACCCCAAAAATGCAAAAAAAATAAAAACATTCCAAAAATTCAAAAAAAAAAAGAAAATACTAGGAAACATTGAAAACTCCAAAAATAGTGTTGGTCATCGAGTTTGCGTCGATGTTAGTTCATATGTATCCATATTCCACAATAAAATATCCATGGTCAAGGTTAGTCAAACTAGGTTGTCTTTGTGCTTTACATAGGCAAGGCCATCATCGATAAGCCCTCGAGGCATTAGGTCAATTCCCTAGGGTTTGTTATAATAAGGTATTCACCTGTCATATTCCATGTGTCTCACAATAAATTTTCCCTTTCTAAGGTTGACACTTCAAGTAGACACAAACAAATCTATCAAAATAGAGAACTAAGCTAAAAAAATCTTGAAACAATAGACAAAAATATCCAACAAATCTTCAATCCAAACCAATCAATTGTCTAATCACAACTATCTATCAACATTAATGATCCTTATTAGCTATCAAACTATCTTATATAGAATGTTGCATTGTCAAAACTAGATCCCAAGTCTTATATGACATGCCTCATTTCTAAAACCAGACTTTTATCTAAACGCAATCCCATCAATTTTCTTATGCAAGATGTTGCATCGTTGAGATCCCTGGTCTTATATGGAAAGCTTTCTTTCCTAAAACTAGGTGCTATCATTATCTAGAAATACGATCTTATAAACACTCATCATTGGCAAAAAGATCTAAATGGCTATTGACTATGTTGGTCCAATTATTCTTATCTTTTTATTTGATTTATCTTTGGCCATGTTACTATGTGCCTCAAGGAATTCCACAAGTGATGAGAGAAGCGATGATGGATCATGACCTTTTTCTCTTTGATTTATGTTTGCAGTTTGTCTTGGAAATATGACTAGGGCAACTAAGTTCCTTGTGTGTGATTGGGGTTCCATTTGGCATAATCAAAACATCCTATGCAAGTTAAATTTAATCTAATGCTTTCTTGCATCACAACTAACATGCTTTGTGATTACTTCCTCACATATTCTGACAAGGTTCTCTAGTTACTAGTCTACGCCTTGGCACTCCTTGCCTATCATGTGTCTATTTTTGCAAGGGATAACCTATCACACTTTGGTCGATGTAATACTTTGGTGTTCATTGTCCATTGCCAAAATAAATGTTCTATGATGATAATTATGCAATAAAATAAAATTCTGATCATTTATTAGCAATATCTCAAGATAGCAATCACTATTTCATGTGTTTCATTTTGTTTCTTTTTGCTCCTCGCTAGCCTTCTTTCTACACTAACATTTCATCTGTTTATCCTAGTGGTCATCTTGATGGCGCACTGTGACACAGAAAAATAAATGCATTAGTAGTATCCTCTTGCATAATAATTTTAGGACATCATAGGTATCATCATCATATATACATTAGGTCATCCATATCACATCAGAAACTACAAAAAACAATACATAGCATGACATCATATAGATTCAATATACACATAAGCATCATATAAATCATGTCCTAAACACATAGTACCATCCTGCATCTACATAGTATAAACATATTGAGCTCATCATAATAGGTGCATCCATTCGTACATCATAACATACATAAGCATAAGATAGAACCATGTGCATCCATCCATACATCATAACACATGTAGAAGCATAAAATCATCCATCACGAATCCATAATACATCTCATATAGAAAACATCACATGATCATAAAATTCACATCATAACATCACATCATATAAATCCATCACATGGAAGCATCCACATAGAATCATGCACATCATATAGTTGCCACTGAAATCATGCATCTCATATATATATCAAAAAATAGTGTGCCACATTACAATATCAAGATGTATGCCAAAAATTTAGCTCACAGGCGCAATAAAAAATATAAGTGTCCAAATGCATGTGAAAAAAGGCATAGCCTGTGATACCCCTATCACTAGAGGGAGATGGTTGTAATGGTGGTTCTTTTTCATCCATGTGCCTTGATCTTGAGGGTTTGTCATAAGAGAAGATCTCCTTTATTGTGAAACACATGTGCTGCTCTATGCCTTACGTGAATGTGATTTAGTCTAGCTCTAGCTTTGGAAGCTCAGTTCTCTCTCTAGCATTGGAATTGACTGCTCATATAAATCTTTGTAGTACTAAGCCTCCTTACTGGCTTGGTAAGTGGTCTATGCAAACTCGATAGCTAGTCCTCTCATTGTAGCAATGAAATCTATAGATCTTTGCTCAGCCTGTTGCGCGTGCATCACTGCCATACCCCTCTCAGCTATAAGAACTTGCACTTGCACCTATAACCCTGGTATTTTAGCTACTTGAGCCTGTAGCATTTGTACCTATGCTTGTAGTGCCTGAATTTGCACTTGGGGTCCCTATCTAACATCCTCAACCTCCTCCCCAACCACATCCATAATAACCTCCCTAATCAAGATGTCCTCTAGTCCCTCCTCCCTAATGGCCATATCTCTAGTTGCCTCCTCCTCAATCACTCATCATCATCCTCCATCTCCTCTACCACAAATTGACCAACCATTTCCTCCTCACCCACATCTCTAATCACCTCCTCCACCCTCACCTCCTGCACATCCACCTCCATCTGTGCCACCCACTGCTCTTCATCTCCCTCCTCCTGGATAGGTGGCATCCTTTGGGGAATCCTCTATGGCACTCTAGGTAGCAATTATTCTCTCCCTTATCTACCCTTGTCATCCCTCCCTCTACCCTAGTATCCTCTCCCTCTATCTCCTTTGCTGCCATGTCCCTGTCCTCCACCACCATCTCTGCCATCATCTTCATCTTCTTCTCCACCATATTGACCTCCTCTCCCTCACCCTCGACCTCACAACCTTCCTTGAGGACCTTAGCCCATCCTCTCCACTAGTTTCAATTGCTCAGGATTTTTGAATGGCATAGGCCTATGTGCCGCCCATAATGCATCGTACTCTGGCATAGTGCTTGCATTGGCCATATCGACCAATGCACCCCACTGAATAGGTTGTAATACTACTATCTATTGCTCTACTACATGCATACTAATCATAGGGCCTCACTGTGAGACCTCTCACATCGATCTTGCATAATTTTCTATGCCAATTGGGACACCTTTTCATTCCCCAAATTATTAGAGAACCCTCTCTGGTAGATATCTCTCAATAATGTGTTGTGTCAAAACTATACACCTAATTAGATACCTCATATGTTGACATTATGGAAATTTCTCTATGTCATCATCCCATGTTATGCAATCCCTAGAGGGCCTCCATGTGAACCCATCTAGCGATTCAATGGCACGTTGCTACTATCCCACATCACCGACCTGAATTTGTGTAACTACTCCTCCATTGATATAAATATAGGGAAGCCTAGAGCCAAGTATCTATCAACCGGTGGTCTAAATACTACAATATGCTCCCATGCCCACACAATGAGAAGATTCATCCCATAGCTAATAGAATGTGCATCCTTGTATGCCACATCATGTAGCTAAAAATACAACATACCCAATAGGTAGGGCCCCCAATTATACATTTTTGCTTGCTCCATCATTCCCTCTAGCCTCTCCCCCATCCCATTGGAAATATGTGGCATCTTCGATATGAAATGACCACACCTCCAATGACTATGCATAGTACTACAATCAATTTGTGGTATCTATCTTCCAGGGTATCCCATCTAATCTTATAGCCCTCAACTCCAAGCTCCACCAGATCTTGGGTCTCAAATATCCATTGAATCGTAGCCAATCCATTCTTTGGGTCATATACCACTCACTCTCTATGGATAGGAAGCCACAAGATCCACCATATGTCCTCAAGCATCACTGTCAGCTCGCTAGTCAGCAAGTGGAAGGAACTCATCTTTGAGTACCATCTCTCTGCACTTGCACTGTTAGCAAACCCCTATTAGCCCACACAACAGGCATGAAGGTCACTTGATATAGTCCAAGAGTAGTCAATGTATCCTACTCCTCCACGATGAGATGCTCTCAAAGCGCAAAGGACATTGGTCAGCTCTCTCACATGTAGATAGGTGCAAGTCTCACTCGCATTCACAAAAAGTGCATTATGCTAACCGCAACACCTAAATTATCCTATTAGGACCTATTACATATTCAAAAATTATCAAAATTTTCTCAAATTAGCCTATCAATCATATGCATCTCTTTGCAATTATGTTGCATTTTTACACTTGTGTTGTCATTCATATGCATTGCAATTTCACACATGTGTCACACCATCCAACATATGCGGTACAGTTCCATACATGTGTCATTCTAACCTACGGTTGCATCGCACCAACATAGTTGTGGTGCACATTACAATTGCAAGCAGATTCTTACCCGCGTCATACCTATGCATTGCCAAAAAACAAATGCATCACACATTTCAAATGTGGTGCATGGCACCACATATGTAGCGAACACGATAAAAAATGCGCCATAAAAACTACACCGCATCTGTTTTCCCTTCTTTGAGCCCTAAAATCTACCAAAAAATGATAAAATCATGAAGCAGGGATTGGATACATACCATTGTGCCCGAGCCCTCTACACGTCTGAATGATCATACTTGGTACCCACGATGCACAGTGATTGGTACATGCAACATTTTGACAACAACTCCATGCGAAATCTCAAACCAAAGCTCCTAGAATCCTAAACTAAAAGTGCACAAATGACCTATTTTCACCCCCCTAAGGCCTATTTATAACCTAATTTGACCTAATAGGACCCCTACCTTTATAATTGGATGCATCAACTTTTGACTTTGAACGCCTATATCAAGCTTAAAATTGACCTTGAAGCCTAGTTTTTCACTACCATTACATTCATGCCTATCAAATTGACCTATTGGGAATTTTACCAATTTTTTTTAGAGTTTTTCAAAAAATTGTCAAATTTCCCAAGGGGGCATTATCCTATCCTGTCTTAACTGGGGCACACTAGGGAAAGTCCTAAGCCAAATTTTCCTTATTATTCTTTGACACAATGCTCAAAATTGCATTGTATCAAAGAGAGGCAAAATGTAGACACTAAAAAATGTCCAAGCCTGCAAGCAACATTTTATCACTAATTCGCCTTCTTTCTTGTGTAATTCAATAATTTTAATTATTTGATTATTTTCTAAGGTCATATTCTTCTATTAATTAAATAATTTAAGAATTATTTAATTAATTCACTTTATCTTTATTCCTCTTTTGATTAATTTAAATAAACATCAATTTATTTAAATTACGTCATTAATTTCCTATTTTCCCTCCATTATTAAATAAATCCTTATTTATTTATTTATTTATCATTTTTTTCCATCTATAATTAAATAATTGTTTTTAATTATTTAATTATTTTCTCTTTCCCTCCATCTAATATTAAAAATTTATTTTAATTATTTAATATTTCACACTCCCTCTTTTCTTCTATAATTATATAATTAATTTTAATTATTTAATTATTCATTTTCCCTCTCCTAAATTAAATAATTGCTCATTATTTATTTTTTTTCTTCCTAGCTATGCCCTAAATCTCAACTAATTTCTTGATTTTTGGTCTATCCTTCCCATCCTTATCTCTTTTCTTCTCAATTAATCTCATCCATTGATCATCATACCCCATGTCTCAATCCTCACCCTTCATTTGAATTGGGATTTCTATAAAAGCAACCTATCTATTCCATTTCAATGTTAACCATAGTCTTTGAAATTTTGCTATCTCGAGATCTAGCTATCTTGCATCAATATCAAGCTTATCATACATCTTGCATACTACAAATATGAGAACAAACAAAGAAAAATGGAGAAGAGCAATGAAAGTGATTCAACTATGGCATAGGAATTGAGGTTTCATGTCTTTATCATTATGATTTCTATTGTCATTTGTGCTTCATTGTTAGATTAGGGTCTTCATGGCTTGAATTAGGTATTTTTGTAGTTGTTATCATTGATTCATGATTTTCCCCCAAATTTTACCCAATCTACACATAGAATCATACTGAATTTCATGAACATCCATACATTCACTCATGCAAATATCATCATATCATAATTATATTTCCACATACTAAATTTTGGTTTAAGGCGCATAAAAGATATAAAAGATGTATAATTCTTGGGATTGTTTGTGAGCTTGACAAATTAAAATGCTTAAAGACATAAACTAAATGAAATAAAAATAGCTATTATCTGGACCCATCAGTATGTAGCCCTTTCTTCTATAATTCGGGATTTCCCAATTAGCCTGTCAATATTTTTGGGGATCATTTAGATCCTGGTTATAGGATCACTTATATTTGAATAAGCCCCTTGGTAATTAACATTCTTCTTAATCTTTGTGTCCTCTATCTTTTTAAAGGCAACCCATTTTATCTTCCTATCATTGGCCTCCTTGTCATCTGTGCAATTCCTTAAGACATCCTCAACAAAGTGGAGTTGGAAATGGAATGTTGACCTCTTTATGCTCACTTTGATCTAATTAATAAAATCTTCAAGATCAAATGGCCTTGAGAATTCTTGGGCCATTTATAATCCTACAGCATTGGGTAAATCAATTCAAGGCCTTCCCTGGTTACTGTAAAATCAAATAAGATTATCAAAAAAGGGAAGAAATAACCTTTCTTATGCCCCTTTTGGTGATCCTTATTAGAATCACTCAATTTCCATATCATCTCCAATAATGCCAACTTTCTAGGTACATACTTTGGCAATATTTGGGATCCCATAGGACACCCATATACTCATATTACTTTGAAGTCGGTGTGGAGATACCAATCTCCCCAATTATGTTGTATTCCTAATTTAGGTACTTTGTCCTTTGGCCTTAGGAAATTCAAATTTTCCTTTTGCAATCTATCTTCTCTAACCCTCATATGTGATTACTTTCTTAACAAAGTGATTTTAAAAAATCACATAGCTTGATGCATTACAATGCATGTCTTATACATGGGTCCAATATTGGACTAGAAGAGGATTTCCCTGGTCATCTTCCATGTGGAACTACAAGGCCTTGTTGGCCTCCTACAATGATCTAACAACTAAGTCCTTATAGTTGTGATTCAAAGATTGGAAATCTAAACTGAATAACCATTCAATCATCATGAAGGTGCATTTAACTTGTCAACCCAAGGACGTGAACTTGAAATGGGTCAGCACAGTACGTGCACTAAGGATCCAAAGTAGCCATATTCATTCTACAACTAAGAAAAACACAATGCTGAAGGTAAATTGCTTAGAAGGAAATAACATAAGTACTGAACATCAACCAACAACTATGCTAAGTTGAAATGCATGACAGAAATGAAAATCTAAGCAAACAAACAAGAAACTAGTCTATTTTCTTTGGCTGCAAGAACAGTCACAAAATGGAATGCTAGTGGTTGTAGGAATAGTCAGTGCCAAATTCTTAACTAAATACTGAACAAAAAGTGATAACTAAACTAAACTAAAGGATGGAATGCTCACCAAGTGGGCTCCCTTGGATGAGTATCCTCTAAAACTAATGTAAACTCAGATGCATGGACTTACAACTTCATCTTATTCATTGGAAAACATGAGTACAATAGAGCAGTGTAACTGTATTACTGAAAACTAAGAATGCAAGTACATCATTAGATCGTGCAACCTTCTGAGAATGAGCATCCAACTCTTATTTATAGGAAAAGAAGCTACTAACTAAACAAGGCGGTCAACTCCATGAATTGGGAGGATGTCATTTTAGGGAAAGTAGAGAAAGTGGAGAGGCGGTTACACGTGCATGGAATCTGGTCAAATGTGCTTGCCTCAATGCAGATTTAGCACAACAATAATGCCTATATTCTGTCAACATCAATAAAGATCATTTACAAGGTAGTTACAACTCGGTTTGCATGAGGAATCTCCTGTCCTCGACCTCTTTGAATGATTCCCTTTGTTGACCTTTACATGACCACTTTGTTAGCCCTTATGGTGAATGACCAGCTGGCTGAATCTTCTACATCTAGTGGCCTTGAATCATATCTACATGGCAATATTAGTACGCACAATAATCACATATCTATAACTATCTTAAAGAACATTCATTAATCCACATGTAGAATTAACATAGATAGTCCATATAACATGTCAATGTCATTAAAGATTTGCAGAGATAAGATTAGGCCCAATGTCTATGATTTCAAGGAAATATTAACATTCAAACATCAAGGTTCATGACAATTTCAACAAATAGATCATAAATTCTACCAAAATTAAACCATAAACTAGATTCATCATCCCCCCAACCTAAGGTTTTGTTGGTCCTCCAGCAAGGGAAGGGTTGTTCTTCTGCTTAGTCAAAGCCCTGAAATTTGCAACCGCAAACTATCCCACATCAGTGGTTGTTGTGCGTGAATCAGGATCCCAATAGAACCCTTGTTGTCTATCCAATAGATTCCATTTGTGTCTCTCTGCAACAATATCATAGTTGTAAAACTTGTAATTTGGCACGGGCCACATTAGGATGGGTGGCTGAAAATTCAGTGGAAGCCAGAATCCTCCTTTTGTCATCCCAATCTGTATATATTTGTCAATTCTTTTAAGTGTTGCAGCATAGTTCTGTATAGAGTGGGGCTCAGATTTCTTTAGCTCATCAGTTAGGTTGTTCCATCTTTGTGATAGGTATCTCTTCATAGTTTCCTCTTTTGCTTTTTCCACCACCTCATATTCACTATAAACTACTTCTATCCAAGGCATAATCCTATTACCATAGCTAGGTATGAGAAAAATTTTGCGACACTCCCTATAAATGTCCCCTGGATTTCCTAATTCAGCCATGATGGGCAGAAGGATGTTGGATTCCAATTGTTTATAAGCCCCATATTGTTGTCCCCAACTGATCTCATTTTGTACCTAGGACATAAATTCCCTTAATTGGACATCCCCGACATATAACAGTGGATTCCAATCATGGTCTTGAGTCACAGCATAATTTTGCAAGAAAAATTCACACAACAAATTCTTCATCTCACAGGAAGCAGTTCGATAAGCATTGAAAAATTCAATAGGAGTCTCAATAGAAGAGTTCAAACCTGAGACAATCCTTGCTAGCTTAAAAGAAAGATATTTCTCCTTCAAATGCAAAGCATAGACCCTTGGAGGGGCCCTACATTCTACTATTTGGGGTACCAAGGTTGTCATATCATCCACCTTCTTCTTTAAAGTAGCAATTTTTGCATCCTTGTTTGTAATCTCCTCATCTTTCTTTTGAATTTCCTTCTTCAACCTATGTTTCTCTTCTTTCCATTTCTCTTCTCTTCTTTGCATCTCTTTCCATATATGCATAGCTACCATGTGCATTGAAAAAGAAGGGGGGTTATGTATTCCTACCAACATTTTTCCTGGCACTGATGCTTGCTCTTCATATAGTACCAGCTGTAGGGATTTAGGTTGTTCAGTCAATTCCGGCTGCAGGGCCTCTTGTTCCTATTTTTCCTCATGCTGAAGGATCTCTTGTTCCAAGAAATCATGATTTTCCTCATACCCTTGATTCTCAACTTGTTCTACAATATCATCAGGATCTTCCAGTGTTATGTTTGTTGCCTTCTCAAATATATCCTCTTCCTCGACATTCACCTGCCCCATTGGAGCTTTTGTGTCCCCCTGTGATATTTCTCTAGACTTAGGGCTTTCCTGCGAAGGAATATCAAAGGATGGCCCAACTAGTCTTGATTTCCTGGGAGGGCTTTCACATTTTTCTTTGGCTGGAGGATGAATAGTATCAGCCTTCCACTTCCTAGAGCTTGGTACTTATTTTTCTGCCAGCGACTTTTTAGCTTTTCCTTTTCTTATTTTAGCTTCTCTCTTTTGTGCCCTAGTTTTCAATAGGATTCCAAGTGGAACATCATCATCAAAATTTGGGGAAGAACTTTCTTTGTCTGAGTGCTCTTTCTTAGAAGATCTAATTGGTGATGGGTGTTTTAGCACTTTCTCAACATAGGCAGTGCATAGGCGCACTACCTCTCTTGAAAGGTAGAAATTCGCAAGCAAGTTACCAATCACCACCCCAAGGTCTCTCGGGTGTCATGTCATGACATACATGTAATTTCTCAATTGATGTTTGTTGTGATTTTTTTGGTAATCACAGGGCAAACTTACGTAGCTGGATGCGAGATGGATCTTGAAATGGAGTTCCTAAAATGGGAAGTTAGAGTGCAATTTGTTGCAGGTTCAAACAAAAATCATAAACTCTTGTCTTATCTTGGGGTTTAGCTTTATAATGTGCAATGAACCTTAGCACAGGTCACTTATTAAAAAAAAGGAAAAAGGCAGGGAAGAGAGGAGGTTCCTGGATCTGAAACTAACTATGAACAGTGATCATGGAGGGTTCTATTGTGGACAACTTCCTTAAAACAAAATTTCACTTAACCAGAAAATTCATAGTATCATGAAATTTGTGCTAGCTTCTAAGGACTGCAAATATTCCACCATTCATTCACCATAAAAATGCATGAACAAAGAAAAAATTTTGGGAGCATCTTTCTATTTAAGTCCAAACTAACTTTACACAACCATCTACCAGTAGTAAACAACAATTAGTATGGACAAGAAAATCATCAACATAGCAGAAATCTACACAACCATTGAACAACATTACTAAATCTATCAAAGTATTCTAAAACCATGAAGAACAACAAAGTAAATCTAACTAAATCAGCTAACTATGGGAGATGAATCATGAAACATGCAAAGAAACTCATAAATCCACCAAAGTCAATGTATTTCTATTAAAAATTTTGCAGCATGTCATTACAGCAACTCAACTCTCTCTTGAAAATGAGAGGAGACCCCCTATTTATAGTTTCCAAAAATTAGAATGAATGGCCAAGATTGATTTGCATTGTGTGGCCAAGATTCACTACAAATTCTAGGGTTTCACCTACCCCCAAATATATTACAATTTAAAATGCATTCCTTGTCTTTTCCCTATTTTGTCCTCTAGTGGCAGCACTGTAGCATTTTGTCCTTTTGTTGATTGCCTTTGTTGCAACTATTCTGTAAGGAGTTCATCATCAATAATAGGGTTCCCTTCTTGCTTCTTCAAAGAGGCATATTCTATGAACTTTAGGATTAATGTTTGGATCTTATCAACTTCCATAATTTCGGATTGTAGCACTTAGTAACTCCATTGCTTGGACCTGTCGGCGAGCTTTTCCCAATATTCATTGTATTTGGCAATGTGGTCTCTGAATTGTTTAGATGGGGTGAGGACTCGGGCAGAAAAACTCATGAAATCTATGGTGATATCGGTTGACATTCCATCTTCCATCTTCTTATGGAAATGTGGCTTTACCTTTTCCGGATCAATTTGAACAATGGGCATATCATATCTTGTCATTAGTTTCAAATACTTAATGCAATCTTCCCTAACATCCTTGGCCCAATCAATATCTGGATCCACCTTATAAAGTACTTGCTCCAATCTTTCCTTTTGGTGCTCGAAGTCCAGCTTCCACATATCCACTAGCCAATGATCATCCTCCTTGAATACAAGCTCCTTTTCCCAAGTTTTCTTTGGTAGTTTGAGGATGGTCTCAATTTTGGGGTAAGTAGACCCATACATTCTCAGGAAGTCAGTGCAGAACTTCCTTGTGCCCTCAAGAGACTTTCACACCTCCAAGAATTTTTTTATTGTCCTAACGACACGACTAATGCCCATGTTTCCAACATATAAGACCTGTCGAAACCAGTCTTCTGTGGTCTTAGCCAAGTTCTTCCTTTTCTTGTGCTTGTCAATTTTCTCTTTGGACAGTAGCTGTAACGGAGCTGAGGATGTAGTAGGAAGCTCTTTTGTTGATGACCATTGCTGAATGTAGGCTATCAAATTAGCCACATGTGCCTTGAGTTCTTCCTTGGAAATCTTATCTTGTTCTATCAAGTGCACCACTGTGGCAACAGATTCCTGAAGATGGTCTACTTTTTGCTCTCGGGTGGCCATCCCCAAGTTGATGGTGGAGATGTTGTAACTTATCCCTTCTTTTCCCACCACCGGTGTGGCTACCTACACCGTTCTAGACCCAGAAGCATCCATTGCTAGCTTGGATCTAACTTTGGGATTTTTCTCCTTTTTGGTGTTGATTTGAGCTCGGGCCAGGATGGCCTCTAATCTTGCCCTTAGATCCCTTGGGGCAAGAGCTTTCTTCTCTAGTTGCTTCTCCAACCATTTGGGCATCTGAGGCTTTTCCTTGGGTGATTCATGATCATCCTCATCTTCATCCTTCTTGATTTCAATCTCTTTATCTTCAGGGGCTTCTTTCTCCATCCTTGTATCTTCCTCCTCCTCGTCGAAGTCTCGGATGAACACCATACTTTTGATGGGGGACTTAGTGGGCAGGCATTCCTTGGGGCTGCTTCCCCTTCAGTATCCTTTTCTTCCTTTTCTTCTTCATGCCTATGTTCCTCGGGCTACTCTATTTCAGGTCTCTTGTGGGTTTCAGCCTCTTCATCAGGCTTATCTTCTTCTTTACTTTCCCTTTCCTCATGCCGGGGTGGCACATCTTCCTATTCTTTCTTTTCTTGCTCATCTTGCCCTTCTGAGAGAGGCATCTCTTCACCATGTTTGAGGCTTTCTTCTTGCTCCCCTGCTAGAAGTTTAGTGTCTCCTTCCATTTTATCACTAGACTCCTTTTCTCCTTCGGGAGGTGGCCTTTCTATTTCCTCCCTGACATCTTTTAATTATTGGGCTAGTTCTTCTTCTAAATCTGCATCGAAGGTTTCTACAATATAGTTGGTGTCAACATCTTCTTCTTCACCACCCTCAGAGGATTCTATTTCCTCTCCCTCATGAACTACGTCATTAGTTTACAAATGTTGGTGCTCTAGGTGCTCATGGTAGTCATCTGCCTCCTCCTCCAATACCCTTGCGGCTTCCTTCTCCTACCTCTCCAACTCCTCAGATATTGCCATTGTGACTTTCATCATTGCTGGTTCAGTTGGAGGAGCAGAGGTAGGAACACTGGCAAGAACTTGTGCCAAGGTAGCTTGGATAGCTAGATTCATCAATGCTTTAGAAATCTCTGAAGGAACATTCTGCATATGCTGTGAGAATGCCTCTAGTAGTGAAAGTGCAGGCAAGGGTATTGTTGTTGTTACTAGTGAAAGAGATGTGGTTGGAGACATGGAAGCAGAAGAAAGTGGAGAGGTGGTGGCAGAAGAAGATTTGATCAATACAACCTGCCCAGTAGGTGGAGAAGAGGAAAGGTGGATTGAGATGTCCACTGTAGGAGGAGACATTGCAACCATTGCCTAGGAGGTAGACCTCTGCAGCAGTGGTGGAGGCAGCCGGTGGAAATTTTAGTTGCTCAGCCTCCATTTCCCCTCCCTCATGGAGTGGATCTTCTTGAATAACAAGCATCTCTGTGACACAGCCTGATCTTTTCTGCTTCTTAGAAGGTTCTCCCTATGAGGATTTTCTTGCATATACCTTGGGATTGGGTTGCTATTCTGCAGCCTCTTTTCTTTTTCTTGTTCTGGTGGATGGAGGAGATTTAGAGACTTCACCAGATGGGGCATCAGCTGCCCCACTACCTATTTCATTGGGCTCATTCCTGAGTCCCTCATAAGTCAAAGTGACCCCTTGGTACTTCAATTGGGTGAATTTTCCATCAACCCATTCTTTTGTTCAAGCCAATACTGATTGATGAGCTTTTTACACTTGAGGGGGTTCTCATCCCACATTGCCTTGCACTCCTTGATGGTTGGTAATTCCATCTCCCCAAAGGTAGGGATATGAAACTTCTTTGTTATTTCCTTGGAAGACATGTCAGCCAACACATTCCCATCCCTATCCACTATTGTTCTAGTTTTTGGCTGGTATGCCTCCCTGCAAGCCATTACTAGTTCTGGGGCGATAAGAGAGGGAGGGAAACCTATAGCTTTGGCTATCTCGTTGCCTTTGATCAATCTTTCATTCTCTATCTTAGGGCTGATCCTGACCCTTTGCATGAATTCGTCGATGTCCACATGTCCTATATTAGTGTTAGAGACCTCCTTCCAATTTGTGGTGACTTTAGATTTCAGAGGTTCCCCTTGGAACCGGTATTTCATTTGGTCCTTATCTTCTTTTCCACGAGGGGCCTTGCCTGTTTTCTTTCCTTTGTCTTTTTATGAGGTTTCCCCTGAGAGTCTTGCACCCGATTCCATATATTCTGCTAACAAAGGAGAGGTGAGTAAAACCAAGTACGAAAGTATGAAATGTTAGCCAAATACCTACAAACGGAATTAGATTGGATAATGCAGCATTCAAGAAATCTAACATTTAATCCAGCTTGTTGTTAGCAGTTCATAGGAGGGAATTTGGATAGTTCGAGCCCTAAAGGTCACACTTCCCTAGCAGGATAGTTGTTTTGAAGGGTAAACAGGGCAGGGCAACCCGCAAGGTTTCACTCGCCCTAGGATTTGGTCAAATCATTAGGCCTACTAAGAAGAATGGGTCATTTTGGCATGTGGGTCGAAGTTCGTTTTCAAATTAGGAAGCATTGGGACCATCCTTGAGGCATTTGAAATCAAGAGGGATGGTCGTTTGGATTTTTCCATTTGGAATGGCCATGGTGAGGCGGCATTCCGAGGATGGAGTCCCGCCAGTCGGGACCCGTGAGTTTGGAGGGCGGTCGATATCACACGTTGGCCTTCTAGGCATTCAGGTCAAATAGGGCAGAAAGCCGCTAAAGGATTGTCATTTGGAAATGGCGGGTAGCAAACAAAAGTCCGCTGGAGGAAGTCTGAGGGCACAGGTCTGACAGAGGGCTTGACCTTTATGTTTTCTTCACTCAGTGGGTTTCATTGGCAATCAGAGTATCGAGCCATGGAGGTCGGGAGGACGAGGGCAGTTCTCCCTTTTGCAACGGCCAAGATGGGACAGAGTCCCAACAACAGAAGTCCAATGGAGGTGACCCGTAATGGGCCAAACACTTGAAATTTATCATTATTTATCTTAGTGGCTACAAGGGAGTTAGGTGCTAGGGTGTGGAAGGAAGCTTCTTGAAATCCGTTTAAAACAGCGATGTCATCACGGCAGTCTGCAGACGGAGGTCCACGAACCAAGACCCAAAGGGCTTTTGGTATGGTTGCTTCAAGTTTAGAGGCAATGTGGCAGATGGGTGAATGGGGTCCGAAGGCCAGATGGACAAGGCCAAAATGTCATGTGAAAAGGCAGATAATGGGCTGCGTCCTGAGGATGGATTCCCACAGGAACGAACCCAGGAGATGTGAAGGACTTCATTTTAATTTGATAATAGCTAGAGAGAAAAATCCCCTAGCCATGGCAGGCCTGAGAGATAGGTTCATCATTTGGGGTTTGTTTCATTTTAGCGCTTAGGCAAGGGTGTTATGAGCCGGTGGGTCCGAGGGCTATGAATTCCCTGGCCGAAGAACGACGCCAAGGGGTCGAAGCTCCGTTAGTGTTTTAAGGGTGATTTATGAGGGTTTCTTAAAATTCTACTACATGGGCTTTAATCACTTCCTTTTTCTCTATCTGATGTATACATTTTTCATCCTTTTATTCATCATTTCACCTCAAAATCAAAGAAAAACACAAGAAGAGGGCGGACGACCAACCTACCAGTAGAACTCGATGAATGAAGTTGCTAAATCAGTTATTGAATGCAAGGGACTGCGATGGGAGGCTTCCGGCTTGAGGGCGGCGTGCGAAGACTGCTCTGGATCACTTTGATTTTCTCTGGCTAGGATGACATGTGAAAATGGCAGGTCGAATTGGCCTATTTATAGAAAATATGGCATTAAATGCCAACCATTAATGAGTGTACAACAGGTTAAAAGTTGGTGCATTGAAATTTGAAAATCACCGAAGCAGGTTCAAAACTTGGAGGTTGGAACTCCGTTGGCCAATTTCCACTTTGAGAGTTTGGCAGAAAATAAAGGTGGTGAAGGGTCCTGGACCCAATAAGCAGAACGTTGCCACCGAACATTCATTAGAAACGGTGGACATGAAACATAAATTCAAGAGGGGCCATTCGGAAGGGCAGGCCCGCGAGTAGGATGGACGCTATGACTTCATCAAAAATAAGGGAAAATGATGGTCCAAGGGGTGAGTCCCAGGTCATGGAAGGACAAGGTCCTTTGGCCATTTGGACATGGAAAATTCCATAGGGAAACCTGAAGGGATGGACCTGGAGGGCCCGAAGGACGCCAACAAAAGCAAACTACCAAGGGATCCCCACAAAGGCATTTGACTTAGAAAATTTGAGGGGGGGTGAAACATGGTTGACTTAAGATGACACTTTTAGGGTTCACTTACCATTTGGGACACCAAAGTAAGGGGCACACAAAACAAGGCAACAACAAAATGACTTGACAAGGAAAAAGGAAGAGAGGGTCCCCGTTCTGAACATAGCATGTGTGTTGAGGGCACAACAATAATATCTACAGTTTGTTCTATTGTAGGAGGGTTTGCACTAGGGCCTAAGCCAAAGGTTGAATCACCATGAGTGACTTCAGCCGCACTCAATCTCTTGCTAAACCTACGGGGTTGAGGTAAAACCCTAGGTTGCAAATGCTCTAGTCTAATTTGATCAATATTTATGAATTCTTCCCAAGTCATCTTAGATACATCATGCAAATATTTCTCAACTAACAATTTAATCAAACAATGGTGGGAAACGGAATTGTCCCTACCTTTCTGAGTCTCAACTGCCATGATTGAAAGGTGATAAAGCATGTTTGGCACATTCATCCTCCTCTCGTGCCTCATGTGATTCAAGAGTTTAAAGTGCACAAAATGTAGATTTGATTGCGTCCTTCACATGTGATATATTTTATGACATGAACAACTATTTGCTTCCATGGCTCGAGCAGAGAGGTCCTTTTTGCACCTTGTTTGTCCATGCTCAATGGAGGGTCACCAGGTTCTCTAAATTCGGCCCTAGTTGACCTGGTGTCTCTGGAAGTAGGGTAATTTTCATCGTCAGTAGGAAACCCTATAACCTTTGCAATTCTTTCTTTGGTAGCCAATACTTCCAGCCCTTTTACCATGGCTTTTCCCTTATATAATGTTTGGGAAAATTCTAATGCAATGTCTTCATTAAAACCATTCAGCTTCATGAAATAGTCTAACCAACCACAGTTTCTAAATTCAGCTTGTGAAGGTGCATCCTGCAGTAATACATCATGAACCATGGGTTCATTCCTGATTAACCCACCTCCCATTGCTTGTAATCAACAATCACTTTGCAAATTTTCCTTCCTACAATACTACCAAATTTCCAACGCCAATGTCGCCTAAATTTTCCTTTTTTGTTTTACCTTTTCTTTCTTTCTATTTTTCCTTTTGGTGACTTAATATTATGATAGGGTCAATAATGGCAGTAAATGAATAATAAAGGGAGGTTATGATGGAGAAAAATGGCGATGGAATTTGGTGTCACCTCACATGTACGAGCCATCATCTTACTTAGAATTCAAATTGGCTCAGTTTAAATTTTGCTGACATAGACTAGTATGGACTGACACGTAGACAAAGTACTCACATCTTCCCCCCCCAAACCTAAATTTGAGCATGTGTCCTCACATGCGAGGTGGTAAGGATGATTTGACAGGGTCAAGGAATAATGGCATGCTATGGTGAACATCCATATTAATTCACAACAATTAAATGAATGCACTAAAGAAAATTAATAGATAGCAATTAATGCGCACATACCTGGATTCGTTGCAAAGATTGTGGAGAAAGTATTAGTCACCTTTTAAGAAATAAGTTGAGCAATTAATGAAAATGATGTGGAATGAGGTGAAGTGGAATAAAGTGAAGTGATGGAAGAGAGAGAAAGGTGGGGATGGATGGGCAGTTGGGTGGATGGGTGAAGAAGTGGACTCCTACATAAGTGGAAGTCTTTATTATGAAAAGTAAATACCTTAATTAGATAGGAGGGACACTAGGTCCACTTCCCTCGGCTGCAAGAAGCTCGAGTGTTGCATGTTTAGTGATTTTTTGTAGGAACTCCTCTTTGGAAGTTGGCTTGTGATACAATCTGAGGCAATGACCATTGACAAGCAGCTTAAATCTAATTGGGTCAATAGTAGTGATTTGAACAACACCATTGGGGTATACTTCAACAACCTCATATGGTCCTAGCCACCATGTCTACAATTTTCCTGCATTATCCTGATATCTTGAATCATAGAGCAAGGCCTAATCTTCTGGTTGGAATTTCTTGTCCTTGATGAATTTATCATGCCACCTGATTCTCTGATTTTGCACTACCTCTGTATGATGCAAGGATTCTCTTCTCATCTCATCCAAAGCATTCAGCTGCAAGATTCTTTCTCTTTGTGCCTTAGAGATGTCCATCCCCAATTCTACTGCATTCCTAAGAGTTTTATGTTCAAATTCAATGCGCATCATAGTTGTCTTTCCATACAACAACTCAAAAGGAGTGAGTCATGTAGTTGTCTTCCAAGTTGTCCTAAGGCCCAAATAGCTTCTAGAAGCCTGTTTGCCCAATCCTTTTTATGAACAATCACTATTTTGGTTAGAATGGCTTCAATATCCTTGTTAGTCACCTCAACTTGGCCATTGGCTTGGGGGTGATAAGGAGTAAACTTCATGTGTCTTATGTTGTACTCATTGACCAGTGTTGCAACAAGGGTTGATGTGAATTGATCCCCTTGATCAGTCACTATCTCTGTTGGAACTACACACCTTGTGAAAATCTCCTCATAAAGAAATTCAACAACCTTATTGTCTCTTGCATACTTCATGGTCTTAACTTCTACCCACTTAGTTACATAATTAGTGCAAACTAAGATATAAGACTTACCATTTTCTAGAGGATCAATGGGTCCTACAAAATCTAGTCCCCATTTGTCAAATGGAGTGATTACTATCTGAGGGAAAAGTGGCATCTCATCAGATTTGGTTGGTCTTCCCATCCTCTGGAATTGATCACATTTTCTTTTATACCTTCCTGCATCCTTGTGGAGTGTTGACCAGTAATAGATCCTGTGTTCAAAATCTTCATTGTTGTCCTCTTGGCTGCAAAATGTTCTCCACATGGTTTGTTGTGGCTTGCATGCAAAATATAATATGTCTCATCTTCTCTCACACATCTCCTCATGACATGGTCTAGTCCAATATAAAACAAGCATCCAACAATCCATGAAAAAGAAAAATATTTTTCAATGAGTGCTCTTCTCTCTTTTGGAGAGAAGTGAGGAGGAATTCTCCCTATGACCAGATAATTAGCTATGTTAGCATACCAGGGTGTTTGCATAGTGATGGAAAATAAGTGCTCATCAGGGAAAGATTCATCTATGGATTGATTGTCTTCTGATGTAGTTAGCCTTGAAAGAAAATCTGCAATAACATTGGCCTTCCTTGGTTTATCCATAATGGTTATGTCAAACTCCTGCATCAATAATAACCATCTTGCCAGCCTACCTGTGATCATGGGTTTATTCATGAGATACCTAATGGCTGCATGATCGGTGTGCACAAAGATTTGATAGCCTATTATGTAGTGCCTGAATTTGTTCAGGGCATAGATCACTACTAACATTTCTTTTTATGTCATTGTATAGTTGAATTCAACTCCTTACAAGTTTTTGTTGATAAAATAAATGGAATTTTCAATAGCTCCTTCATTTTCCCCTAAAACTACTCCTATGGCATAGTCTGATGCATCTATATGGATGTGAAAAGGAAGCTCCCAATTAGGTCCTTTGAGTACAGGAGCATGAGTCAAAGTTGTCAAATAAAAAAATGCTTTGTCACAGTCTTCTATCCATTGGAATTCAGCATCTTTGGTGAGAAGAGTATACAATGGTACTGCTATTTTGCTGAAATCCTTGATGAACCACCTATAATAGCTTGTATGTCCTAAGAAACTCCTAACATATTTTTGTTTTGCAGGTGTGGGAAGATTTGTGATCACCTCAATCTTTGGAGGGTCTACTTGAATTCCTTTGTGAGAGATGTAGTGTCCAAGAACTACACCTTCCTGCATCATCATGAAACACTTTTCACTGTTTAGAGATAGATTATGATCTTCACATCTTTGTAGGACTCTTCTGAGATTCTCCAATGCTTCATTCAAATCAGCACCATAGGTGGTGAAATCATCCATATAAATTTTCATGCAATCATGAGAAATGTCTAAAAATATACTAATGACTGCCCTTTGAAAAGTTGCAGGTGCATTGCATAAGCCAAATGGGAGTACCAAGTAGGCATAGGTTCCCTAAGGATAGGTAAAGGCGGTCTCCTCCTGGTCCTCAAGTGCAATTTGGATCTAGTTGTAGCCATTGAATCCATCTAGAAAAAAAAAGTATTGTTTTCCTATAAGTGAGTCCAAAACTTGATCTATGAAGGGTAAAGGAAAATGGTCCTTTTTGGTGGTAGGATTAAGTTCCCTATAATCAACACAAACTCCCCATTTCCCTCCTTTCTTGGGCACAATCACCAATGGAGACACCCACTAGCTATCTGAAATGGGGTAGATAAATCCTGCATCTAGCAATTTATGCAGTTCTCCTTTTACAATTTCTCTTAGTGCAGGGTTGATTCTTCTTTGTGGCTGTCTAACTGGGGTACAATCATCTCTGATATAAATTCTATGAGTACAAAGATTAGGGTCCAATCCCTTCATCTCATGATAGTCCCACGAAAATGCATGTTGGTGGCTCCTAAGTAAGTTTTCCAACAACAAATGTTGTTCTTCATTCAGTTTGTTGTTAATATTCAAATATTTTCCTTTTGACACATGTACTTGTGTAGTTAACTCTATCATAATTGTTTCATTAACACATCGTACCTTGAGTTCATATGACAACAATGTATGGGACATACCTGTTACTTCAGGAAGTATGGCTGCAGGAAGAGCCACTATAGGAAGAGTGGTTGCAGGAAGTGCGTCTGCAGGAAGAACAGTTGCAAGAAGAGCAAGCAGAAGTGTCCTGACTAGAACAAAAGAATGAGAAGATGATGCTTCCTGCACTTTACAATGATTCTAAATGATGTTAGCAAATAATTCATCTTCATCTTGAAGCTGCATAAAAGAGCTTCTGCCTAGCATCATAAGTTGTGCCACAGAATTAACTTATTCGGCCTTTCCACCAATGTGTGGCCATACAGGATTATCCTCATCATGGGATGGCTGAGAAGGAGGATAAAGAGCAATATTTTTGGTGCTCTTCCCATCAGAAATTTTCATGTCTCCTGTCCTACATCCAATATATACATATGATGTTGCTAACCATGGCCTTCCAAGAATAATGGGATTCCCGCCTAGTGTGGCTTTAGGAGAAAGAATCCTAAAATTTGTTGGGTACTCCCATGAGTCCAGAATTACCACAATATCCTCTACTATACCATCAAGGTTAATAGTAGAACTATCAACAAGCTGTAGGATAGTAGGAGTAGGTCTCATGCTTGTAACATTTAGTTGTTGTCGGATATCCTTCGTCATTACATTTATTGTTGCTCCCAAGTTAATCAGAGCATTCTTTATTTGGATCCCATTTATAACAACTCCTACCACGGGACTACCTGGGTCATTGTACTTAGGGACAGTCACTTTCCCAAGCATGATGTTAGCTAACTACCCAACCACATCAACCGTAGTGGGGTCTTTCTTCTTCCTGCCTAGCTTCTTAAGGCATGCTTCCTTGATTGCCTTGTCATAGATTGGAACATCTTTTATGGTGTAACAACCCCCATGTTTGTATTTTGTTGTTATCCTTCCTTGATGGATTCTGATAACTGTATATTTTGTATTTGCACTATTCGTCCCTTCATTATTTTGTATTGACACCTGAGAGGTGTAATTCTGTGACTGTTATGCTGGATTACATGTTTACATGCTTATATGTTTATATGTTGTTATGTTGTTCACATGATTATTGTTTATGTTGGATTTCATGTTTACATGGTTAGTTATTATGCTAGATTACATGCTGATATTTGTATATATCATTGTCGTTTCTTATGTATGATTATGGATAGGAAAAGGATGATGTCGTAACACTCGTAACCGAGAGGCTTACGATATCATGACCCTTTTTCCTGATGATTGATGTGGCTTTAGATATATGATATATAATATATGCACATGTACTTTGACGTTTGATTGGAATGATGCAAGTACTAAGTATTGACTCCGCCTAGATTCATAGGCCTGAGCATACTCTCATTCAGCAATGGTGGTTACTGGAGGTAGTCACAGGCCAAATGTCCCCTACCCTAGCTCACTGTACCCTGTTAGTGCAACATTTTCGTGTTGTTGTCTTACCATCTGATTACCTAACGGTAATGTCTGGAGCACCCTTCTATCGTAAGTGATTTTCCAGTATGTCTCATTGAGGTATTTGGTCTTGGTTTTCGTTAATCTTTTATGTGATTATATATATATTTAATTGGATTGTCGGTGTTTTGATGTGGTACCATTGGCATCTCCATGTGATTTTAAATATGGTATTTTATGGTGGTTAATTGTTGGGGATTTGAATTATTATTTTATTGAGGTTTTAAATATTTTATTTAAATGAGTTATTAATCCTTTTGGGGGAGCTTTGTGTAATTTTTTTTAATGTAGCATATTTTGTGACTTTAATTAATTGTTTTGGGAGCTTTAAAAGCTAGTTTTATCAAAATGCCTTAGGGGATATTTTTATTGTTTGGAGAAAATATAAAAGGGAAGGAAGATTGGTATGAAGAATTATTATTTTTGGGAGGAAAGGAAATTTTTTGTTTACACAGAGTTTTTCTGAGAAGAAATTTGTGGGTAGTATATTGTTGAAATCAGCGTGCCATTTCTTACTTGTCCAATTTTGGAACTTGGTCGTGTCTTCTTCATTGAGCATTCTTCCATTTCTGTTTTGGGGAAAAATTGAGGAATTTTCTTGGTATTCTTCAATCTTGTATGGCTGGTAATTTGGGCATTCAATTATGTTTCATTTATGCCTTGAATCTCTTTTCAGATCTGGGTTACTTTTATTTTGTGAAAATTGGAGGAACTCTATTTTATTTTTGTATTGCTTGGGGTTTGGATAATGGTTTTTTTGAATTCTATTTGCTGCTCTGTAGTATTTATATGGCATATTTTTGTACATTTTCAACAAATTTGAAATAGGTTGTTGAAAAAATCTGATTTATGGACTCTTTTATATTCTTTCTCTTTTTTTGCCCAATTTGTTAAAACATGTTTTTTCTTTGTTGTTCATTACCCTCTTATTAAAAACAAAAATTAAGGGTGGATTCCATGTAGAAATGCCAAAATATCAACTGGGTCTTTGACAAATTTGAATTCTGGGCACTTTTATTTTTTGATGTTTTTTCTTGCCTAATTTAGCAAAATGACATTTTTCATAACAACGCCTATTTTTGTTCTAAACTCAAAAATTGAAAATGGATTCCAACTAGAAACATCAAAATATGAACTGGGTCAAGCTTAGAATTTTGATCTGGGCACTTTGAATTTTTATGTAATTTTTATGCCTCTATTTCATGATGAATTTCAGTTGTTAAATGTGTCTTCTTACAACAATATTGTCTTGGCTGTTTTAAAAGGTGTCTATGATGGAAATTTGTGGCTTTCCCTCTATTTCATGTTTGCTGTGGATTCCTCATTTGGCTAAACGATATGAGCTTAGGTCTAGGTATTTAGAGTGGTCATATGGAGTGGCTCTCTACGGGCCCAGGGCCCGCAAGTGGCTGCCAGGGGAACTAGTAGCAAAGTTAGAGTAAACAAGTGATAACTAAATAAAAATAATGGGTTAAAACACTAATAATATAATGAGTCGTTATGCATGGCCTTGAGCACTTGTAAAGGTTAAGGATGCACTCGAGAAGGTCCATCCACCTACGAGACATTGAGTTATCTGTCTGCGGGGTATGGATTCGAGCATGATTGATTCTCCTTGTCCCTATGAGAGGTGTACTTGATTCCATGTGGTTCCTTCCCTTTGAGCACACATGATGACACTCCATCTGATATGCACTCCAGTACCTAGCACCTTGGTAGTCGTGAGTAGTACCCGGTCATGATATTGGATGAGCATTTCTTGTTGTGACATTGGTTGTGTGCACTGTATTCTATGTTTGATCCATGACTAATGTGAGTGTTGGCCTTACCTTGGCCTTGTCTTGCTACTTTTTTTTGTGCCTTGTGACTATCTCTGAGCACAGTGGGGTGGTCTCCTTTGAGCCCACATGGTAGGGAGGTGTTTCCACCACCATTGGGGACCGGTGTGCAAGTTATTGGAGCATCTGTTGGAGTCATCCCCTCTTATGTATTTATCTTATCAAATGATGTATCTTATTCATGGAAATGCTATTGTATTCATACTTATTCCTTTATGCACATTGTACTCCCTCTTGAGAGAGAAAGTAATCATAAATTTAATGAGAAGATATGTGATGTTTTATGTTTGGCTTACGGGTTCCAGTGTTGGTATCGGACTCACATGTACTATGGTGATTCTTTTATTGCTTTCTTTCCTCAATATCATGCAAAAATTAGAGCTATGGTTGTATTTTCTTCCTTCATGCATCAAGCGGTAAGGTTTCCGACACAACATAGCTTATTGTTATTAATCTATGTTGTTGTTGCTAAGGTTTCTGGCGCAACACAACTTGTTAACAATTTGTGTTGTTGCTAAGGTTTCTGATGCAACGTAGCTTACTGTTATTGATCTGTGTTGTTGCTAGGGTTTCTGGTGCAACACAACTTATTGTTCTATGTTGTACTATAGTAATTATGGAGCACTGGTGCAAGGTAATTCTGGAGCACTGGTGCAAAGTAATTCCAGAGCACCGGAGCAAGAGGTTCTGGAGAAAAATTTCCAGAGCCCTCCTATTTGCTCCTATTCGAATTTTTCTTTAGAGGTTTAATCAGTCCTTCCCTCTTGGTTGTACACTTGACCATTCTTGGTCTTGTACGTTGTCAATTTATCATATCAGTAACTGCTTAATGTGTAAGTTATCCTTCTTGTTTAAAAAAAATAAAATGATCTTGTCCTCTTTTGGCTCTTAACCTTCGAGGTTGTGTAGCGGGATGTTACATATGGCCTAAAATAGGGGTATCTAGACACATATATGCTTCAGCTGATCTATAATGTCAAAATTTGTGTCCTCTTTTTCTTCCTTCTTCTTGGCAACTTCCAATCTCTAAGGAAATGGTGGTTCTTGTTCAGTCTACTTGACTGGGACTGGTTCAGGATTTTTAGGTGCACTGGGTTGAATGGGGGTATTCAGAGGGTCCTCTTCTTCCACAGGAAGCTTAGTGATAATGGGTGTGGAAGGAGCTTGTATAGTAGTTCCTGAACGCAGGTGGATGTCACTCACACTCACAACATATGTAGGGAATTGATTTGAATCAGCAGAGTATACAGGTTGTTGTTGTGGTTTGTTATTTGGATTGGGTGTGGGCTGAGCTGGTAGCTGAGTAGGTTTAGGTGGATTTGAGCTTGAATTAGTAGGAGGAGGCATTATAGTAGGTCACTGGGGCTGAGAAGGTGGTTGCATGTAGCTATTTGGCATTTGGCCATTGCTATCATCCCCTCCATTGATTTGTTTGCTGCCAATTTCCTAGAAACTGCTACCAATTCCCATGAGGTTGTTGTCGTTGGGGTGGAGAGTTTTGATTATTAGGCTAGGTATTTGGAGGGTCACTCCAAGGTTGTGGTGGATATCCTCCATAGTTGGATGGATATGGGGGTTTCCATTGGTTACCAAATGAATAAGAATTGAAATATGACCCAACAAAAGAGAGTGAATCTGGTGGCATACCTTGTCTTGGAGCCCAAGGCCTCCTTTGAGCAACATAGTAGACTTGATCTTCTTCAATTTGAATTGGCTTGAACTCGAGTGCAATATGCTTGCTTTCAATATTAGCTACCATTTTACATCTGCAGTCCTTTTTTTGTCTGTAATGGGGGCAATACTCTTCCAATGTCGCCTCTGCCTCCTCTTGTTTCTTCTTGGCCTGAAGTGTATCCAACTGAGTAGCTAGATTGTTTATAATGTCTTGCTTAAAGTCTACTAGCAAATGAGTAATATCCATTCTTGAAACTCCACTGGTAGATGACTTACCCATGGAATATTGGTAAGCTCTCCCTTTCTTTGAAGTTTCCTTAGAGTAGTTCTGGCATATCTTCTTGATATCCTCCCAAGGAACTTGTGAGATATCTCCTCCTCCCATCAGGTCCAAGGTATTAGTGCAACTGTCATTGATTCCTCTTAGGAAAATCAACTTTTGTAAGTCTTCATTAAGTGTATGGTGTGGAGATTTTTGTAGGCAAAACAAAAACCTTGCAATGTAATCCTCCAAGCTCTTATCTTCCTTTTGTTGCATCCTAAAAATGTCACCTTCTCTCATGTAACTTCCCCTGCAATACTCCTTGTATTTCTCAAGGAATTTTGTCTTCATGTCATCCCATGTCTCCACAGTATCTCTTCCTAGGCTCATGAACCATCTTAATGCAACTTCTTTGAGAGTGGTAGGAAATAGTTTAAGCCTATGGGCATCGGTGGTATAGTCATAACTCCTACAAAGTATGTCAAACTCAAACAAGAAGGTATCAGGATCTTCTGTGACAAGTCCATAAAACTTGGGAAGGACTGAAGCAGGGATATTTTTGAGGTTGTTTACTGCATTCTGATGAGCAATGGGGAAAGAAAAAGTCAATTGGCTAGGTATGTTTCTATTTGCATCACCCATGCCTGCTTGATGTAGTTCCAAAGCAAAGGGATTCTCAAGTTGATTTTGGTCTTCAGAGGAAACTTCAGAACTAGTCAAATCAAGAAATGCATCAGCAAAGGGGTGTGGATCTTCTTCTTGTTCTTCTCTTGGCATGTTTTGATACTCAACTAGCTGGAATGGATCGGGATTGTTAGGAAGGAATCTCCCATAAGCATCTCTTCTCCTTGCTCTATGCTTGCGGTATCAACTCACTATTAACCAACTCACACAAATAATTGGTAAATAATAAGGGAGGTCTTTACTTCCTAAATGAGGTGTATACTAAGAACAACTTTCAGAAATACTACAACAAGAAAAACTATTAATGACTCCAAAGAACTCCCTAGTTTGACACCATCCTCAACAACGGCGCCAAAAATGTTGACCTCCTACAATGATCTAACAACTGAGCCCTTATAGTTGTGATTCAAAGATTGGACATCTAAACTAAATAGTCATTGAATCATCATGAAGGTGCATTTAACTTGTCAACCCAGGGACATGAACTTGAAATGGGTCAGCAAAGTATGTGCACTAAGGATCCAAAGTAGCCATATTCATTCTACAACTAAGAAAAATGCAATGCTGAAGGTAAATTGCTTAGAAGGAAATAACATAAGTACTAAACATCAACCAACAACTATGCTAAGCTGAAATGCATGACAGAAATGAAAATCTGAGCAAACAAACAGGAAACTACTCTATCTTGGCTGTAGGAACAGCCACATAATGGAATTATAGTGGTTGTAGGAATAGTCAGTGCCAGATTCTTAACTAATTATTGAACAGAAAGTAATAACTAAACTAAACTAAAGGATGAAATTCTCACCAAGTGGCCCCCCTTGGATGAGTATCCTCTAAAACTAATGTAAAATCAGATGCACAAACTTACAACTTCATCTTATTCATTGGAAAACATGAGTACAATAGAGCAATGTAACTGTATTACTAAAAACTAAGAATGCAAGTACATCATCAGATCATGCAACCTTCTGAGAAGGAGCATCTAACTCTTATTTATAAGAAAAGAAGCTACTAACTAAACAAGGTGGTCAACTCCATGAATTAGGAGGATGCCATTTTAGGGAAAGTAGAGAAAGTGGAGAGGTAGTTACGCGTGCATGGAATCTAGTCAAACGTGCTTGCCTTAATGTAGATTTAGCACAACAGTAACACCTATATTCGCTCAACATAAATAAAGATCATTTACAAGGTAGTTACAACTTGGTTTGCATGAGGAATCTCCTGTCATCGACCTCTTTGAATTATTCCCTTCGTTGACCTTTTCATGACCACTTTGTTAGCCTTTATAGTGAATGACCAACTGGCAGAATCTTCTCAATCTAGTGGCCTCAAATCATATCTGCATGGCAATATTAGTATGCACAATAATCATATATCTATAACTATCTTAAAGAACATTCATTAATCCACAAGTAGAATTAACACAAATAGTCCATATAACATGTCAATGTCATTAAAGATTTGCAGAGATAAGATTAGGCCCAATGTCTATGGTTTCGAGGAAATATCAACATTCAAACATCAAGGTTCATGACAATTTCAACAAATAGATCATAAATTCTACCAAAATTAAACCATAAACTAGACTCATCAGGCCTCATCCCATCTTTTCCTCCCTCCATATAAGAACATGTGGCATAAGAGAGAGTACCACCTAAAATTTATTACTTTGTTACTCTTCTTGATCTTTACCAATTGCTTGTGGATGCCATTTGCAATAAACGTGGCCAATTCAAACTCAATATTCACCATAGATTTTAGAATATTAAGGACCATGTACATGAGAGGCACCAGTGTCCTAGTCTAGGCACCCCCCCAAAACCTGGCATAATGCATAATATATTTTGATGAAATAATCTTCAAATGTATCCAAGTTGAAAAGTTCCACTTCATTTGTGGGGATTCTTAAAGACCTTCTATCAAAACCTTTCAGTCTATGCCTTGGAATCCAATGCATCCTATATCTATTTATGTCTTGTTGGTACTTATACTTAAATATGTCAAAATTTATGACATTATTAGCTGCTAATTTTAGGCCAAAAACCTCATAAATGGAAGTTTTGTGAATTTGAATCAATTTGAATCAATTCTCCTCCATTAGCTACCCTAACAATCCTGACATTTTCATCATAGTGGTTTGTAATTTTCCCAACCAAGTCAACATCCATGAATATATTAGGGACAACTAACTTCCCTAGGGAATACATCCAAACATTAGAAATGGGGACCTTGGAAGTCCTTTTCCCATACTAATGCGTAAATAAGTTCCACCCAGTCAGAGGAAGCTTGACATCTCTACATCATTTTGCATTATCAATTAGACCTATTGCTACACTAGGGCCATGGGTTTGGATACATTTTCTCATAGAACCAAGTTTTTGTACTAGGTTCTTCGTCAAAGGGTCTCTTGGAGGAAGAGGTTTTGTCTCTTGATCGACTCATGGTTACAATTTATGTATAAACCTAGGATTTCTATGTATGGTTCTAGGGTTTTGATGTTTTCAAATAGTAGAAAAGGTCTACAAGATTTAATTATAAACCCTAGAATTGTACGTTTGAATAATTTTACAATCATAGGATTACTTGTTTTTCACTCTCTAAAAACCTTAGGTCAATGTAAAAGCTTGAAATCTCACTCTCAGAGCTCAATGAATACAAAGTGAACCAATTCCTAGGTCAAATTGTATCATTTATAGAAGGAATCTTGGTAAAAGTCTTGTATAAATCCATCATGTCTTCCATTACTTCTAGTTTATGTGAGTCAGGTGCCTCCATCTAATTATTTTCTAGGTTTGAATATGAGTCATTGATATTTTGATGAAAGGACAAGATTTGACAATTAGGGACAAATTGACCAGTTTGAAAACATTTGATGTGCATTGATAGATATATCTTCAAAAAATTAAGTGAGTCCAAGTATGATTACTTTACACATCATTAGGAGAGATCATCAGGAAAATATCACTCAAAAATTTGTTGACATCATGAGGAGATCTGCGTGGCAACATTTCCCAGTTTTGCAACTTGAAAATGGACCCACTATAAAGAGCTTGTAGACCTGTAGAAATATCATGAGATTGTGCCACATGTTATCCTTCTATTACTCACAATCTTATCCTTTCACATGAAACCCATCAAAAATATTGAGAAGATGCCATGTGTCCTCTTTTCACAGTTTCACAATTTACATTCAAGTCATCTTGAATCATCCCGCAGACTCATGAAATCCTAAAAAGTATGACACATGTCCCCTTTTCGTGATTCTACAGACTATTATTTAACCTTCACAAAGCTACCCATGGGCTCATGGAACTATGTCAGAAGGATGCCACATGGACACATTTTTTGGTTCCGCATATTTTTTCTTTAGTAACATATCCCTTGCAGACTGGCAGAAACCACTGAAATAAGGGAATCTATCAACCTTTCCACGATTTTGTGATTGTTCCCTTAATAAAATATTGCATGCAGAATTGTAGAAAGAACATAACAAGTTATGGGAACAATATATTAAGTGTGGACTTACTTAAGTATTTTTAAAAATTACATGCAAAATCTCTTTCTTAAGTGAGTGCTAGGAGATGATATAAAGGGGCTAGTAACTTAACATTATAAAGGACTTAATGAGGTGACTAAAAGCACTGGGAACTAGGGGAGAAAGTTAACAAAAAAATAGAAATAAAGTGCAAGGTGAAGCAAACTAGGTAGGGTTTTTTAGGGTTTTTGAACCTCAATTCTCACATAAAGCAACATTTATATCAAACCCTAGCAAGAGTGACAACATTTGGAATTTTAGGACTTAGAGAAAAAACTAAGCTCCATAAAAATGTGAAAAAGTACTACCAATACTTTAAAAAATATATTTTATTTATTCTTAACATTAGGATCCAAGGATCAAACACTTTTCTTAAAATTAACCCATTTTTTAACATCTCACAAGAGAAAATAAGGTACAAACATTATCAAATAGTTCTTAGCAGCTAAGAGGCCCATAGAAACACATCACCACCTAAATTTTTATTTTCTCGTTGGCTTCATCCATGCATCTACAAAATTATGCAAAGTTTTAACTTTCTCAATAATCAACCTATAATACTCTACCATGAGAAAAAAAATGGTAGGAGACATCAATGTTCTTAGTCCTCATATAAAAGGTTAGATTTTTTGACAAACATATGACATTGATTATCTCCAAGAACTCTAATAGTTCTTTTTCCTAGCCACACATCTAAATATTATATATTAATCCTAATTACCTTCTTATAAGAATGAGTAGATACCATGTACTCATCCTCTTTAGTGGGAAAAGTGACCATAACCTATCACTTATCCAACTAATAGAACCACCAAATAAACCGAACACATATCCATTGGCAGATATTTTCCTATTAGCATCCCATTTCCAATCTAATTTCATAAATCCATGAATAATGATTGATTGATAGTACTCTATAGAATCACCATGATAAAAAAATAAAGTACTTAGAGGTACCCCATGAATATACAAATAACCTCTTAATTGCATCCCAACAATCTCATCTAGGATATCCATAAATTAAGATTCCCACTACTTGGTGAAGTTGGAGGTTCATGAACCTCTCATGCTACCAAAAAAAATTGTAGGTTCCTAACTTCACCAAAACACTAAATCATCGAAACATAAAGAAGAAAAGTTGTGTCTTCAAAAAAATTGGTAGTTTATGAACCTTTCAATTCACCAAAGGAAGAATCGTCGAAAAGGAGATTGATGAGACAAATGAAAGATTAGTTCATGGAGAGAGGAACTTGTCAAAAAATTTGTCTCTAAAAGAGGAATAAAAAGTCAATGGATTTTAGATGGCAATTGGTGGTCAAAATTTCCAATGTAGAAAAGATATAACATATTCTTGGCAAGTCGATTAATTTGGGGAGAATGTGAATTAGTTATGACCATTCAACTTCTTCAAACCCCTATAAATAACGATTAAAATTCCCTGTGTGGGTTTTTTAGAGACAAAAATAGCCTTTGGAGCCATGAGGGAGGTGTAGATAAAAATACTTGTTGAACACTATCAAAGAAGATGGAGATTGGCAATAGAGAAGCAAATGATGGAAATCCAAAAATGACTAAGAAGAACATGATATTCTAAAAATGGATATATATATTTGAAATAGATTTGTAGTTGAATAAAAATTTAAATTCTTGTTGTGATTATGGATATTTGGATAATTATTATAATTTATTTGTGTGTTGATATCATGTGGCTACATGGTTGGGTTGTGTGATAATACACCCCAATCTTGAACTACATCAAATGGTATTAGATCCCAATTTTGGGTTCCTATTGAGATTGTAAATGTGTCAATAAAGGGATTCTAAAAAGATATGTGTCGAAAAGAGTGAGTGAATACTTTCAACTATAGAGAATATAGAAGATACATGGCATATAGAGGGCATGGATGGAGAAGAGGAGGCTTGGAAGAACAAGTACAATAGGCTATTACAAATGCAATGGCTAAAGGATTGAGGGAAATCATAACATGATTGGAGGTGATGGAAACATCCTAGAGAAGAGGAGTACATATGGAGGATGTAAGTGATGTTGAGAAAAAATAATGTGAAGACAATGGAACAGAAGGAGGTGACAAACTAAAAAGGAGATTCTTGAGAGAAATATCCATAATAAGTAGTAAACCTCTTTTTGACCCAACTAGTTATAATAGAAGTTTGAAACCAAAATAATTGATTGATTGAATGTCAAAAATAGAGAAGTACTGTGATATTGAATCAATGAAATATACAAGACTAGTAAAACTTGTTGGTACAAGGTTGAAAGGACATGCATCACTTTGGCGGGATCACATGAAAACCAAGAGACAACAAAAGGAAAAAGAGAAAATAAAATCCTAGGGATTGTGACAAAATTGAAAGAAAAAATCCTACCAATAAACTATCATGTCACTTTGTTTGGAAATTTACAAAATTTGAAGCAAATGGATAAAAGTGTACAGTGTTGGGATTAAGGTGTCACAACCTTAGAGTCCTAATATTGATTAATTTAATGTATTATTCTATTTATTTATATTATTTAATTGCCTATGATGTCATGTCATAAATTGGGACCCACTGGTTGGGTGGCATCCCCATTGGAAGTGACTAGATGACATATCATCATCCCAAGTGGACATATGCATCCCACTTTGAAATCTTTGAATTATAACAGATTCTATGACATGTCATAAGGCATCTTGTGGCAGATTTTATGGAAAATTTATGATAGATTTTATTATAGTTGTAAGGCATTTGTCATAGGCTATTATGAGCACATTTTGTGTGCCCAATCTTGGAGAGAGAATATTGCATGTTATGACGGTTGTTAGGAGTGTATGTTGGGATATGGTTTTGTACACCATTTCATAAATTGATTTAGTATAATGTTGTAATTAAATAATTATTTAGTTATGATGCACCTTGGTGGTGTGGATAATCATACTAGGTAATTATTTGGGGGCCACTTGATGTTTTATTGTAACATTGTATTATTATTTAATGTGTGGGAGACATGTGATAATAATTTAATATTGGGGAAATATTAAATAAAGTTATGTCTTAGTACCCAATATTAAATAAGGGGTTAGTGGTTTTGTATTTACATGGTTTTGTGGTACATGGTTTTACCTTACCACTAGTTGTATTTTGTGTGAGCTTGTGTCTATAAAAGCAAACAATAATGTGTAGTGGTTTAGGTTGGCTGAGTGGGTTGGTTGTCATTATTGAGTCTTCTTGTGGAGTGCATTTGTGAAGCATGGCATGGGATGTGTGGATTCATGCTTGAACACATGGGAATGCATTGGAGGGCTTGATGCTTCATAGGTATTCATTGTAACTCTTGTATTGCTTTATTGAGAAATAATATGATGGAGTATGGATGCTTTTGGAGGCCAGTTTTTTCCCTCTTGAGGGTTTTCCCAGGGTATATATTGTGTTATCTTGTGGCTTCTCTATTTGATCTATGCATTTTAGCAACTTGTGTGCATGTTTATCTCTCGTGGGTTATGTAGGAAATGGATTAAGATTTGGTGGGTTTGGATGCAATATTTCCTAACAAGTGGTATCAGAGCTTTCATGGTTGAAAATTTTTTGTTATAACCCTAGTTTGAGAGTTTTTTGTAAAGTTGAAGTCATGGACATGCATGTAGGGTTTGAGGAATTACAAGATATGGAACACATGTTGCAAGTGTTTGTATGCAAATTTGGGCTTTTGGGTTGTCAAGATTTGTTGGGTTTATTGCAGATCTGAAGTTTTCCAAATTTGGGTGAAAGAGGGTTTCTTGGTTTGAGTTTACATATGAGGGTTTTGTAGGGAAAATTTCATAGATGACCTCTTGAGACAAAATGGACCTCACGGTTGGATTCTGGTTGGCCAAGAGTTGAATTTTGATATAAAATTTTCCCTATTTTGGAGAAGTTGAAAAAATGCAAAAAAAATTTAGTAAAAGGGTCAATTTGCCCAATTTTAGCATGTGCAGGAAATAAAAATTAAAAAATATAGTTCGGCCTGTTAAAATTTCCATAGAAGTTTATTGTCATTGGACTGGAAAATAAATATTTAAAAACTCTACAAAAGAAACAAATTAAAAAGTTAGAAATTATTTTGAAAATTTTAAAATATTTTTTTAAAAAAAATTAAGGTCTATGGAGGTCCACAGACAAACCACATGACCTAACTGTACGCATGGCAGTGTATTGCTTGTCGTGTCGGTAGTGCTAGTACAGGCTATTAGTCCCCATCGGTTCTTGTCGGCCCGATCGACAACCACTGGGGTTGGCAGGTCGGCCCAACCCATAAAGGGCTTTAAAAATTAAAAATTAAAATATTATTTTTAATCGTCGGGTTTTTAAAAAATACGGAGTTCAAAATTTCTATGAGCCAAAGTTTATAAAGTGGGTGGGTCTGGTGGCAAGGGGGGATTAAAATTTTACTTTTGGAAAATTAAACTGTATTTAAAAATCATTTGAAGTCCACCACCACTCCTCCGCTCGAGTGCCACCACCACCGGTGGAGCCACTAGGCCACCATCCAACGGCCACTAGGAGGCCATTTTATAGCAGTTTTTTTCAAATTTGCATAACTTTTTCCACAATGTCAAATTTTTGACTTCTTATAGTCATTGGAAAGATGGTTCCAAGCTCTTTGCAGTGGTATAGGTTTGGTTCCCCGATTTTCCCATTTTGACTTGTTTTCAAAGCCTAGAATTCAGATGTTCTCACTTATATGGTTTTGGCAATAAATTTTGCATATAGAATCAAATTTTTGATTTTGAAGAGGCATTGGAGAGAATTTGCAGTGTACTACATAGTGGTTTAGATTGTTTATCAATTTGAGGAGCAAGATGATCTTGGTACTTGTTTGATCACTTGTAGGAGCTTGAGATTTGAGGTGTGATAGTGTGAGCATCTAGATGAGTCAAGAGGCAAAACCTTGAGGGAGTACATGTTTTTATATGTTATTTATGATTCTACATCTGATTATCATATTGGTGTTTCTAGGTATAGGTTTACAGGTGATTTTCAGAGTTGGGACTTTGATGGTGACAGGTACGCAAGTTGTCTTCGATTTTGAGGACATGGTTGGACATGGTTTGAGACTGGGAGTCTTGTATGGGTGATAGTTGAGTGCAGGTACAGTTATGGCTATGATTATGGTGTCATGGGTATGCAGGTACACTTGATGCATTGGCATGACATGATCATGTATATGGAGTTTGGTGGTGATATGGTTTGATGTTAGGAGATTAGTATTATCTTCTTGATGCTTATTTGGTTCCTTGACTATGATCACTCATTTGTGGTCATGGTTGGAAAATTAGATCTATGGTTGATTTTGTGTTTGAGTCTCGTTGTCTACATGGTTATCTTCTTTGATATCTCGGTTTACAGGTTACTAATGTGATGATGATTTTGCATATTTCAGTGGTTTGGATCTACGAGTTATGCAACTTATAGGTGTGTACAACCTATTAGGTTGTAGTGGGATGACTTGGATGTGTAATTTCTATATCCACCAAGTTTGATTCATTATTGTTGCATATTTCATTAGTTGGCCTTGTCTGTGGTCATTTGTGCATTGGTATTTTGTTTCGGGATTGAGAGGACAGATGATTTGGGTACTTGATTAGTCAATTCATGTGACTTGTAGCATGTGGTTTGATCATGATGGCATGATAGTTTGTTACATTTATTGGTTATACACTTTCAATGAGAGCTTTTGACAATGATGATTTGGTGGTGTTAGACTGGTTTGTGTTGTTTTGATGGCGGTTGTATGTATCTTCTTGGCTTGGAGATCTTGGTTTACTTGTATGTTATTGACATTGTAGTTGAGTGTGTGTAGACCTGGATGATCTTCTTGGAGAGGATGATTGTCATTATTCCATGTGTAGCTCATACCGCAGTTCAGTGGGAGTTGTTGGCAATGACGTGGATGCATCATTGGGTGTGGTTATCTTCATGTGATTGGAGATATGATTTCTTGGTTTAAAGTGTATTTGTGATGATGTCATGTTATACTCTTGATACTAGTTTAGAGTTTGGCGTATTACATGTTCTCTTGAGACCAGGGTGTATGTTATGGTGCATGTGATCTCCTAGGAGGAGATGGTTAGATCATGTTGTCATGATTGGTTCATGATTCTTCGGTTGGAGCTTTGACATTGATCGTGTGTGGTTCTCTTGTATTGAGTACATTGATCATTTTCTTGATTACTTCATGATGGTGCTATGTTGCATTTGGAGTTTGGCATGTATTGATTAGTTACAGGTGCTCGGGGATACTTAGAGATGTAGGTGATGGTTGGAGTTCTCTTGTAGTTAGAGACATTTGCTTGAGACGGTTACTCTTTGGAGGTTTTAGCAGGAAGACCGAGGAGCTTTCACCTAGGTATGGATGTGAGTTCTTTATGGACCGATAAAGGAGATTGTTCTTGGAGTGAGTCATGAGGGCTTCGTTATCTTGGAGGAGCATTCTCATCCAAACTCTTGGTCTACTTCGCAGTTTATGATTTGAGAGGTATTTTCCCATTATATCTTTTAGATGTGTTATGGTTTCATGCTTTTATTTCTCATGGGATTGAGTTGTTTCATGGTGATTTATTATGGATACTCATTTGAGGATAGTTTAGCATGATTTTATATGCTTTATCTTTCATAGATATGGATCTTGAGCTATGGATAGGTAGTTCTAGAGGATTCATTTTGAGGGACGTTATGGCATGGTTATCTCCTTGTGCTTTTGAGTTTATTATATCATTCATTGATGAGAATTGTTAGGAGATGGTTTATGGGATGATTTCTTGTATTGGGGATGGTTACTATGAGCTTGATCTTCTTGATTAGATAGGCTTACATCCATGTTGGCATTGTTAGATTGATTCATATGTTGTACTTGATTTATGAGATTGAGTATTATGGGTGTTGTTGAGGCTTTTCATTTGAGGTTGTTAGGAAATCATACTTGACACAGTAGGACACTTTTGAGGTGTTGGTAGGACATATTATGGTTTACAGGTTTCTCTCTTAATGGTTCCTTCTTAGATGTTTAGGTACTTTTGGGAGGATGGTGGCAACATGAAGTGAGAGATTATGCAGCTCTTTGGGTTGCATGTGTGGATCATTGTCATTGTTCTTGGTACTTCATGCTTTGATTTACTTATCACACCTTGGTATAGTGTTGATTGGTATACTTGATATGCTTTGACATTACCTATGCAGCGGGAGTTCTTGGATATGTATGTTCTTCATTGATAGATTTTATATAGGGATCTTGGTTGCAGTTTACAGGTAGCATACATTCTTGGCATGAGTTTTTGATGTATTGATACCTTAGACCTATGGGTGGTTGGATGTACTAGCATGTGTTGTGGATGTTATTTCCAATCATGTGGGTTTTTTTAGTTGACAACTTTTTTGGAGCCTTTTTTATCACTTGGATTTGATGCTTTTGTTATTGGATTGGTGCATCTTCACCTTGGCATGTTCCTTTTCTTCCATAGGTGGCACGTTGGAGGATGAGAGGAGTTATTACTTGAGATGGTGGTCACTTTGTTTTCATTGCAGGTATCTTGATGGAGCACGAGAGCATGTTGGAGATTCATGTGATTTCATGGATGGCTATGATGATGTTTTTTATGTATTGTTCCCTTATGAAATGTATACAACAAGTTGGAGAATGTTGGGATATGGTGTTGTACACCATTGCATAAATTTATTTATTATAATGTTGTAATTAAATAATTATTTAGTTGTTATGCACCTTGGTAGTGTAGATAATCACACTAGGTAATTATTTAGGGACCACTTGATGTTGTATTGTAGCATTTTATTATTATTTAATGTGTGGGAGACATGTGATAATAATTTAATATTGGGGAAATATTAAATAAAGTTGTCTTAGTACCCAATATTAAATAAGGGGTTAGTGGTTTTGTGGTACATGGTTTTACCTTACCACTAGTTGTATTTTGTGTGAGCTTGTGTCTATAAAAGCAAACACATGTGTAGTGGTTTAGGTTGGCTAAGTGGGTTGGTTGTCATTATTGAGTCTTCTTGCGGAGCGCATTTATGAAGCATGGCATAGGATGTGTGGACTCATGCGGACACATGGGAATGCATTGGAGGGCTTGATGCTTTAGAGGTATTCATTGTAATTCTTATATTGCTTTATAGTTGAATAATATGATGGAGTATGGATGCTTTTGGAGGTTGTGTTTTTTCCTCTTGAGGGTTTTCCCAGGGTATATCTTGTGTTATCTTGTGGCTTGTCTATTTGATCTATGCATTTTCGCAACTTGTATGCATTTTTATCTCCCATGGGTTATGTAGGAAATGAATTAAGATTTGGTGGGTTTGGATGCAATGTTTCCTAACAGTGTACGGGAATATTGTACATGTGTCCAAATGCATGTCTATAGTATGGGATATTGTGGGGTGAAATCACAATACTGTGTCTCACTTTTTGCCCAAGGTGGGCATTTACATCAATATTTTTAACTGAATCTTCAACTTCTGAGACCTATAGCAGCTAAACCGTTAAGAATTTGAAGATGATCTGAACTAGTGATTTGTGGAAATTTTTGTGTAGATTCTAAATATATATTTTTATTTTATTTTTGAAATATATCATGAATGTTTCAACATCTCCTTTAATAACTAGTTTTAAATAGAAAAACAACATTTTCAGAAAGTAATGTTTGTGTTGTACAACATAACTTTTTTTCTATAAAGGATAAAATTATAATTTCTGGAATATAGATTCTCAACATCAATATCAAGGGAAAGGATATTTTTTCATAATTTTTTGGTACATATATTTTTTTAATTAATTTTTGAAGTCATTGTAACTATAATTTGGACATGCGTGTGTGTCGTACAACCTAACTTCTTGTGTATATATCAAAATCCATTTTTTCTTTTTTAAGTGAAATAAGGACATCAATACCTAGGGAAAGGGTATTTTAAAAAAAAAATTATAATGGTTTACTATTTTTCCACCTCTGTAGAACGATGAGCTTGATGTTCAGAGAAAAACCTATGTTCAGTAAAAATTGAAAATTAAATACAAGATAAATTTTAAACATGTAAAAACTATAGTTGTTGGAAAGCTCATTTCGAGAGTTATAATCTTGCAAAATATCATTTAAAAATGACATTATTTAATCCCTCAAAGGGTAAAGTAAACATTTTTTTGCCAGCATTTTGATAGGTGCAAAGGAGACTCCATTGTGGGTATGATTTAATACTAAAGGGGTTATATCTAAGGGGGTCTTATCTATCCCTCTTCAATTAAAACCCTTTAGATGGAACCTCTCCAGGCTAAAATCATTATTTTTTCTAAAAAAAGTGATTTCAGGCAAAAATCAGCATGTCCCAAAAGTGAGACACACTATTGTGGTAGCACCCTATGCCATATGTATTTGGACGCCCATCCTCTTCTAGATGCTTCTCTTGGCTTGTATTCTCTATATATTGTATTCCTTGCATTGTATAATGCATAGTTTGTTTGCAGGTAATGAAGTGCTATCGGATTCACTATAGAACAGGTATATGTTTCGAAGCACTTGTTAAAGAAGCTTTGTACTTGGAGAGTTGCATTATAACCTCTATTTGATTTAATATAGTATTGTTGTGCTTTTAGAGGGTAGGTTTTTTTACCTGAAAGGGTTTTCCCCATGTATATCTAGTGTTTGTTGTTTATTTGTTCTTGTTATTCTATCTCATTATTTCTATGTATTTCTCATTACTATAACTGTATAAGGTGTTAAAAGGAAAAATATTGTAACTCTCCCCTACTTAGATTAGTGTAGGAATTTTTTTTCACTCACCTGGCTTCCTTTTAGTTGGTATCAAAGACTGGCTAGCGTTGATTCTTTTGTTGGGTTAGAAGGGTTTTTTAAGCTAATCTTTGTTTCAGTAGAAGTTTTATAGAAGTGTATTTCATGACCTTGTTGCAGGAAAGAGATGGAAAGCACATTGGGGAGGATTGAGATGAAGAAGTTTAACAACGGTAACTTTGAGCTTTGGAATCTCAAGATGGAAGATAAGCTTGTAGATCGTGATCTATGGGTTGTAGTTCCTGGAGCCAAACCATCGGGCATGAAACAAGAAGACTAGGATCTCATGGATCAGAAATCCAAGGGTCTCATTAGACTTCATTTGGTTGATTTCATTCTCTTGAATGTTCATGAAGATAAGACAGATGCTTCTTTGTGGAAGAAACTTGGAGATGTTTATTAGAATAAATCTCTGGTAAAAAAGTTATTCTTGAGAAAGAAGATGTATTATCTAAAGATGGAAGATGGAGGATCCATGGCAGACCACCTAAATTCCTTTAATATGTTGATTGCTCAACTGGGTTTCATTGGAGACAAGATTGGTGAACAAGACCATTGCATGCTCCTATTGTATTTATTGCCAGACTCATGGAATTACGTAGTGATGGCTATTGGAAGCACAAAAACTACTTTCAAGATAGATGTGGTGAATGCTTCATTTTTATCTAAAGAGATGTAGAGAAATTCTTCCAGATGGCCAAGGAGGCTCTTGTTATTCGTGGTAGACCGAAGGAGAAAGTCAGAAAGAAGAACATGAAATATAAGTCAAAGTCTTTGGGGAGATCTAAGTCTCCTAATAATTTTCCAAGGAAAAAATTTGGAACTATGGCAAAAGCGGACACTTTCAAAAATATTGCAAGAAGGATAAGAAGAAGAAAAACAAGTCTTTCTTCAATTCTAAATCTAAAAAATTATCCCAAGATGAAGTAGAAGCATTTGTTGCAGCCTTGGAAAACCTTGCATTGGAAGATGTGTGGTTGATAGATTTGGGTGCATCCTTTCACATGACCTCTCATAGAGGCTGGTTTTCAAAGTACGAAGAGTACGATGGTGGGAAGGTGTACCTGGGTTATGACTCTCACCTGAAGATCATTGGTAATGGAAGAGTCAAATTCATAGTTCATGATGGAAGAGTGAAGGGGATTGATGGTGTCTTGTATATCCTAGGTTTGGCACGAAACCTACTTTTTGTAAGTAAAATAAATGATTCGAGAGTGCAAGTTTTTTTCTCTAGTGGAGGATGTAAGATGACAAGAGGAGCTATGGTGTTGGCTAAGGGTGTTCAACTTGGCACTTTGTATGATCTAGATGCATGCACAATATAGTGCAATAGTTCTTCTGATGTACCAAAGAAGAGACCTTTGGATTCTTCATCCTTTCCATCAGATTGTCTAGTGAAAAAGTGTGTTGCAGCTACATCTGATGGTCGTGCATTTTGGGTACCTAAGGGTGCTCATTCCATGGAAATGAAGCTTCTTGCAGATAAGACAATGTTATGGCACCAATGACTTGGTTGAAACATTAGTGAGAAGGGTCTTAGAACCCTAAAAAATAAGAGACTTGTTGAAGGCCTTGATAATTGTAATCTTGAGTTTGAATTTTACAAAAAAAATTCTTATATAAAACAACACCATGTTTCTTTTTACTCTAGTTCTCACAAGTCTTCTGGGGTTTTGGACTATGTTCATTTAGATGTGTTTGATCCTGTGAATGTTCCTTCCTTATTAAAATATGTATATTTTGTTTCTTTCGTAGATGATTACAATAGAAGGAAATTCATTTATTTTCTTAGAAGTAAAGTTGAAGTCTTTCGTTGATTTAAGGAGTTTAACCTACCTTGGTAGAAAATCATAGTAGTAGAAAGATTAAGTGATTGAGACTGACAATGGTGGTGAGTTTTGTTCAACAGAGTTTGAAAAGTTCTACAAAGAGCATGGGATTGAAATACATAAGAAAACTCCCTACACTCCACAACAAAATGGAGTTTTAGAGAGGATGAACAAAACATTGATGGAGAGGGCTAGGAGTATGTTGAGTGGTGTTAGTCTTGAGCAGAAGTTTTGGGTTGAAGCGGTAGCCACTGCATGTTATTTGATCAACAGATATCCTACATCAGTGCTTGTTGGAAAGACACCCATGGAGGCATGGACTGGTGAAAATCCTTTGATGAGACATCTCAGAGTATTTGGTTGTGAAGCTTATGCTCATGTTCCAATTGAGAAGAGGTCAAAGTTGGAGAACAAGGTAGTTAAGTGTATCTTTATCAATTATCGTGTCGGTGTGAAAGGGTACAAGCTTTGGGATCCTGAATCTCAGAAGGTTCTCTATAGCAAAAGTATGATTTTTAGAGAGATGAAACCTTCCACTATTGAGTTGGAGCCAAAGAAAGAGGAGAAATAAAATAAGGAGGTAGTTCAGATTGCACCTACTTTGAAGAAAGATGAACTATGCACTCCTGTTGGACCTGATGATGAGGAGAGCTCAAGCAGGTCATAAAATATGAAGAATAAGAAGAATCTCAACCTCATCCATTGAGGAGGTTTACACGAGTTAGGCAGAAATCAAAAAGGTTTGGTTATTCATTATTAGATTCTAGTTACATTTTTGCTTTGATTGATAACACTGATGAGCCTAGGACTGTTAGAGAGGCTATGCGTATGAGTGATGCAGATTCCTAGATGAAATCCATGGATGAGGAGATGGTTGCATTAAAGAAAAACAAGACTTGGGATCTAATACCTTTTTCTATTGGACATAAACCTGTTGGTTGTAAATGGGTTTGCAAGAAAAAGTGTGATCTTGATGACAATGTTGAGAAGCATAAGGCATGGTTGGTTGCTAAGGGGTTTTCATAGGTGGAGGGAATTGATTATGGGGAGATATTCTCTCGTATTGCGAAGCTAACTTCTATTTGGTTCCTATTATCACTTGTAGCAATGTATGATTTAAAAGTGGAACAGATGGATGTGAAGATAATGTTCCTTCATGGTGACTTATAGGAAGAGATTTACATGTCACAGCTAGAGAACTTTATTGAAAAAGGTAAAGAAAATTAGGTTTGCAAACTAAACAAGTCTCTTTATGTTTTGAAATAGTCTCCTCGAATGTGGTACCTGAATTTTGATACCTATGTGTTATCATTGGGAATTTAGAGATTAAATCTAACCATTATGTGTATTATAGATCTGATAATGGTCACATTCTCATTATTTTTTTATACATAGATGATATGTTGTTTATTAGGAATGGTAAAAGTATGATTTCAGATTTGAAGTTTCATTTGTAAGGACTATTTGAGATGAAATACCTAGGTGTAGCTAGGTACATTCTAGGAATGGATATCATGAGAGACAGAGCTAACATAAAGCTTTGGTTAAGCCAGAGCAAGTATGTGAACTTTGTGTTGGAGAGATTCAACTTGGAAAATTACAAACAATTAGTTGTTCTTGTGATGCAGGGGACGAATATTTCTTTGAATGATTGTCCAAAATCTCCTACCAAGATGGAGGACATGACCAGAGTACCATATGCGAGTACAGTTGGCAATCTGATGTATGTGATGGTGTGTATGAGACTAGACATTTCCAAAGTAGTCAAGGTCCTTATCCATTTTATGGCTAATCTTGGATAGGTGCATTGGGATGCAGTTAAGAGATTTTTCAAATATTTATGGGGTACTTCTGAATATGCTTTGTGTTTTCATGGTTATCCCACTGGACCTCAGCATTTTGTGAGTATTCATGGATATGTGATTCAGATTGGGCAGGTGACACTTATAGGAGAAGATCCACCAATGGCTATGTGTTTATGATGTTTGGTGGTTCTATCAGTTGGATGAGTAAGCGGTAGGCTATAGTTGTGTTGTCCATGAGAGAAGCATAGTACATGGAAGCCACTCATTCTTGTAAGGAAGCCATTTGGCTTAAGATACTATGTTCTGATATTGGTTTAGATGTAAGAGAGATTACTATTTGTTGTGATAGTTAGAGTGCGACTTTCCTAGAAAATAATCCTACCTTCCATGCTAGAACAAAGCACATCGATGTTCAATATCATTTTTTTCGTGATATGGTAGAAGATGGAAAGGTGAACTTGGAAAAGGTTGACACTTTGGTGAATTTTGTAGATGCATTGACGAAACTAGTGAGCACAGAGAAGTTCAGATGTTGTTCCAATTCATGGGCCTTGGGGCCCTGAGCAGATGATTTTGTATGACTCTTGAAAGGTCTTCGATAAGTGGGAGAATGTTGGGATTAAGGTGTCTCAACCTTAGAGTCCTAATATTGATTAATTTAATGTATTATTCTATTTATTTATATTATTTCATTTCCTATGGTGTCATGTCATAAATTGGGACCCATCGGTTGGGTGGTATCCCTATTGGAAGTGATGGGATGACACATCATCATCCCAAGTGGACATAGGAATCCCACTTTGGAATCTTTGACTTATTTTAGATTTTATGACACGTCATAAGGTATCTTTACGCATGGAGAAAGTTGAAACCCAAGTTGGGTTATGACAGGTTGTAAGAGAATCAATTATTTTGGTCAATTATGATGGATTCTCTTATAGATTCTATGATGGATCTTGTGGTAGATTTTATGGAAGATTTATGATAGACTTTATGATAGTTGTAAGGCATCTATCATAGGCTATTATGAGCACATTTTGGGTGCCCAAGCTTGGAGAGAGAATATTGCATGTTATGACAATTGTAAGGGGTGTAAGGGAATATTGTACATGTGTCCAAATGCATGTCTATAGTATGGAATATTGTGCCATGTGTATTTGGACACCCATCCTCTTCTAGATGCTTCTCTTGCCTTGCATTCTCTATATATTGTATGCCTTGCATTGTAGAATGCGTAGTTTATTTGTAGGTAATGAAGTGCTACCAAATTCACTCTAGAACAGGTGTTTGTTTCAAAGCACTTGTTGAAGATTATTTGTACTTGGAGTTGCATTGTAACCTCTATTTGATTTAATACAGTAGTATTGTGCTTTTGGATGGTGGGGTTTTTTATCTGAAATGGTTTTCCCCACGTATATCTTGTGTTTGTTGTTTATGTGTTCTTGTTGTTCTATCTCATTATTTGTGTTTCTCCTTACTGTAATTGTATAAGGTATTAAAAGGAAAATTTTGTTAATTCTCCCCTACTTAGATTAGTGTAGGAAGATTTTTTAGCTCACTTGACTTCCTTTCATACAGGAGTACATCAAATAATTTTATAGGTTAAATATATGAGCATGAAATTTTGATGATGATGCACAAAAGGTTGAGGTATATCAATGGTTTGAATTATTCTATTCAAGATAAAATGAATATGGTGAGAATACTGAGTATAGAAGAGGCTTATCAATATGCCTTGAATGTTGAAGAAAAACTCACTATAAAATAGAAAAGTAATAATAGAGGACAAGGAATCACTTTACATGGAAGAGGACAATCTAGTAGTGGTAGGAGTTACCAAAACAAACAAGAAAAAACCAATACCCTACAAACTAACTTCCAAGAAAGTAGAGGAAGAAGAGATTATTTTTGAGGACGTGGAAATTTTGGAAGAGGAAGAGGACTTAGTGGTATTTGTTTTTAATGTGGATAAATTGAGCATCGGGAATTTGAATCTCCTTGTATATAGCAAAGTAGAGTGAAAGAAAAAGAACCAAGAATAAATATTGCATAGGCTGAAAATGAAAGTGTGGCTTCAACGAAGTGTGGAGAAGACCTCAAGGAAGGATAATCCTTGATGTTGAGAAGGATTTTTTTGAACCCAAAGAAGGAGAAACCTAAACGAGTTCAAAGGAGAAACTTGTTTCAAACCAAATACAATGGCAAAATACAAAAAATTGTGTCTAAATAGATAGTAAAAATTTTGAATTTAAATAGGGTAAAACTATTAGAAATATTAAATAGATTGAATAATCCAAAGAACTTTTTAATAGAAAATTAAAGTTACATATTCTAGAAAAACATAAGAATGCAAATCAGGACTCTGAGAGATTATGCAATGTCAATATGACATAATTACATTAAGAGCTTCCAAGCTAAATGAATACAAAAAGATGCATGCAAGAATGATGCAAATACAAGCTAGGTAGTGAGTTTATATTGAACTAAAGAGAGGATGGAGGTGGAAAATCCAACCAATAGGAATTAACCACCAAAAGTGGATATGGACCACAAAACCTAGAGATGGCCACTAAAAGTGGAAAGTGTTCCACCCTTTAAGGAAGGGGACACCACATCACTTATCTCCTAGTAATAAACTCACTTTATTATCCTAAGAAATCTTAATAAAAGTGTAGGAAAAATCTAAGACTAAGGGAAAATAAAAACCTACACCAACACCCATTGACTAAAAGAATCAAATATTTTGGTCAATGAGGCCATGTTAGGTACCCATGTACATATAAAATTCCCCCCAAAGAAGAAGAAGCCACCCCACAAATAGAGAGAGAAAACCCCCCATAATAGAGCGAGAAGAAGAGAAGGACTAAGTGGAATCCCCCAAGGAGATCCAATGGTAGATGCTTGAAACTGGATGAAGAAGATGTTCCACAATCATCAAACAACATTCCTCCCCTTAGGAAGAAACACAATCAAATGTGTATGCAAGCTATCTACCAAGTCCTTACAGGAATATGTAGGAAGAAAGTGCAAAATGTATGAAGTCTCTAAACTTGGCTCAAGTGTCCTCGTGTTGATGTTGAAAGCTGTCACAGTCAAATCAGATGTTCTATTCCACATTACTAAAGATGATAAATCAGGATCTCCTAGAGACTGATGTAGAGCACAATCCAAAGACAATGATGGTTTGACAACAGTTGTGTGATGACTATTATCAAAGAGGAGAGATAACCCCTCAAATATGTCCTCCAAATCTAAAATATGTGTCTTCATAAACAAGTCTGAAACTCCTGTCAAGAGATCATCCCACAAAATTGAATAAGGAAAACTATGGATGCCCTATTGTAAGAATTCATTAGAAAATTTTGAAGAAGAAACACTAAACTCTGAAGTAGCAATAGATGCAAAAGCAAAAGAGTTGTCCTCAAAGAGAAGACGTATGTCCTCAATAGTGTCATCTAGATATGAAATGAAGGACTCTATGAACAAAGAAGAGATATCTGGTAGAAATTGGTCCCAATTGATTGAATCCAAAAGACATAAATGATATTTTTGTAATGTATCATTAGAGGCTCTTAAAGAAGCATCTCTGGAATCTGAAGTTAAAATTGGTGATGTCGATATGATCTCAATATGAGGATGAAAAGCAAGAGAAGTCTATGTGTCATATAAATGTTCAATATGTGCATAATACTCAATCAACTCTAAAGTAGCATCATCAAAGGGTATATTATTTGCATCATCAAGTGGAATGAGGCAATCTGTAGCAAGATCATTTGGGAATGGAGAAACATGAGGGTCTTCAAACATCTCCCAAACCTTGGTCCAAAGTGTGTGGAGACATTCAATGTCTACTATAGCCCACATAGTGTAAGTATCAACATGAGAACCAATGAATCCTAATACATGATCAATTCTATTACCCCATATTGATTTCCTTCTAGGTGTGTCTGGTTCAATAATGAGCCCATAAAGGTAAGGAAAATTTTATAGCCATCTGATATGGGTTAGAATTCCTTTTTTCCAAGACTCATAATTAGCCTTATCCAAAATTAACACGGAAGGGTGAACAAAAAAAACCCATGATAAAATCCTCAAATGATTACAAAATATCACCAAATAAGAACATCAAGACACTCCCACCCTTTTCACTAGTATCAAATATCACCCCCTCCCAAATATTATAAGGTTAGCACTTTATAGTTGAGTGGGATTACAAAGCTTTTTCCAAGATACAATGGTTAATACGCTCAAAATAGCCAAAATTATAAATTCTAATACAAAATGAACTTGAGCCAAAATATGGAAAAAATCAACCTTACAACTGTGTAGTGATCTTCAATACCTTTCTAACACCTATTTGATTTTGAAAATCGGAGCACCAAGGTGAAAGTTATGAATTTTTGAATAAATTTGCAACAAACAACTTCAACCTACAATATCTTGCAGAAAAAGAAAAAAAATCTTTTCAATACCTCCATGGATGGAAATTTCTCATCTCTAGCTTTCTGAAGATATATTGTTTTCCAAAAACAGACACTGTGGTGAGAAGTTATGTTTTTTTTTTAAATAATTGAATTTAGCCTAAAGTGACAACCCCCTCGCAAAATAAAAAAAATTCAAAAATAAAATTCATCTAAAATAGAAAAACTCTATATGAGAATAGGGGTTTTTGGGCCATTTGAGCACAATGGCAAGGTCCATTTGGGTAAAAAAAATGCTCCAACTAAAATTTATTCACCAGATTTGAGCTTCAAACCCCGATTTGCAACTATGTCAAATGATTTCCAATTTGGATGAAGCAAAAGTCAATCTTGACTTTCTCGAGCCTTCTAGATGCATTGGAATAATCAAAAAACTGTCAATATAAATAAAATTTTTGCAATCACCTAGATCTCATAAAACACATATGCAATATGAAGAGGTTATTAGATCTCTACAAACCCTTTTTGATTCTCCATATCATTCAAAATGCAAAAGAAGAGCATACGAGAATTTACAAGATCTTTACATGAAAACTCAATCTCTCAATTAGGAATCTATGAACCTAGATTTCTCAAAACAAAAGCTTTGATACCATGTTAGAAATCTAAAATAGATTGAATAACCCAAGGAAATTTTTAAGAGAAAATGAAAGTTATATAAACTAGAAAAACATGAGAATACAAACCAGGACTTTGAGAGATTATGCAATGTCGATGTGATATAATTGTATTGAGAGCTTCCAAGCTAAATGAATACAAAATAATTCATACAAGAATGATGCAAATACAAGCTAGGTAGTGAGTTTATATAGAACTAAAGAGAGAATGAAGGTGGAAAATCCAACCAGTAGGAATTAACCACCAAAAGTGGATATGGACCACCAAAAGTGGAAAGTGTTCCACCCTTTAAGGAAGGGGAAACCACATCACTTATATCCTAGTAATAAAATCACTTTATTATCCTAAGTAAGCTTAATAAAAGTGTAAGAAAAACCTAGGACTAAGGGAAAATAAATTAACCCACTAAGAAAATAAAAACCTACACCAACAAAAACATCCCAACCCTTACATATTTCCATGGCTACAAAAAGAACATAATTTGTTAGTGAGTGAATAGAGTCTTGTGAAAATTCAAATTGGAAATTATAAAGATGAAATTTTGTGTGATATAATACTCATGGATTTTTGTCATATTCTTTTGGGTAGACCTTGGCAATTTGATAGACAAATTACACATGATGGGAGGTCTAATAAATATAAAATTAAGAATGATGGACAAGAGTTTACCTTGAATCCAATGAACAAAAAACAAGATGAAGCTAAGAAAAGTTCCAAATATTGTTTGGTGTTAGGAAAGAAAATCTTGAAAGAATTAAAGAATGAGGGAGCATGTTTTGCATTTATTCTCAAGATTGCAACTACCATGACATCAGGGAAATATGAAGAGCTTATAGTTGAGATGCAAGAAATTATGGATGAATATCCAAATATAATGATGAAGGAATTTCCTAACGGGTTACCTCCTATGAGAGACATTATTCATTGTATAGATTTGATACCTGGTGCAAGTTTTCAAAACAAAGCATCATATAGAATGTTGCCTATGGATAATGAGCAAATAAATAGGCAAGTACAAGATTTTTTGGATAAGAAATTGATCAAGGAAAATCTCATTCCATTTGCAGTTCTAGCAATGTTGATACCCACAAAGGATGGGGAATGGTAAATGTGTACATATTCAAGAGCTATAAATAAAATAACAAATAAGTATGGATTCTCATTTCCATGGATGGATGATATGATGGATTGTATAAGTGGGTCCAAATACTTCACACAAATTGACTTAAAGATTGGATATCATCAAATCAAAATTTGAGAAGGATACGAGTGGGAATACTACCTTCAAAACTAAATATGGATTGTATGAATGGTTGGTAATGCCATTTGGATTGACTAATACTCCCAACACTTTCATGAGGTTGATGAAAAAAGTGTTGAAGCCTTTCCTTTGTAAGTTTTCCTTTGAATATTTGGATGATATTTTGATTTTTATTAAAATGAAATAAGAACGGCTACAACATGTTAGGGAAATTTTTTAAAGGATGAAAGATGATAAATTGTTAGAAAATTTGAAGAAGTGTAGTTTTATGAAAGAAGAGTTAGTATATGTAGGGTTTGTTATTTTTGGAGATGGTTTGCAAGTGGATCCAGAAAAGGTCAAGGTGATTGTGGATTGGCCTTCACCCTATAGTATGTTTGAAGCCACAAGTTTTTATGGCTTGGAAAGCTTATATTGAAATTCATTTTTCATTTTTAGTGGAATATGTACACCTATTATTGAAACAATGAAGGGTAATAGGAAGGAGTTTATTTGGAGAGTAGCAGAAGAAATAAGTTTCAAAATTTTGAAGGAGAAAGTAAATAAGCAATCAATATTGGTGTTGCTTCATTTTGGAAAAGTGTTCCAAGTTGATTGTGATGCTAGTGGGACAATGATTGGAGGATATTTGATTCAAGAGGGAAAACGAGTTGCATACTTCAATGAGAAGTTGAATGAGGAAAAAAAGAAGTATTATCTATATGATCAAGAATTTTATGCAATTATACAAGAAATCAAGAAATGGAAACATTATTTTCTACCTAAGGATTTTGTGTTGTATATGGATCATCATGATTTGTACTTCATAAACAATCAAGGTAAGTTAAATAAGCAATATATGAAGTGGGTTGAAATTTTGCAAAGTTATTCTTTTATGTTAAAACATAGGAGTGGAAAGTCTAATAAGGTAGTTGATGCATTGCGTAGGGGGTTTTTGTTGTTGAATGAATTGAGAGTGAATATAGTAGGTTTTGATTATATTTGGGAGGTAGAGATTGGTGTCTCTATTCTGGTGGGGATTGGCGTCTTCATTATTTGGTGCCTATAAATTCATTTGTGGATTGGTGTCTCCAGTAGGTTGGTGCCTACATCACATTGTAAATTCACTGATTATATTTCTACTTGTGAAATTTTCTCACCGTGGATTTTCCCATCTTGGGTTTCCATGTAAAATCCAGTGTTATGTGTTATCTTGTGTTTGCTTTAATTTCTTTACTTAGTAGCTTGTATGGTTCAGTGCTCTTCATGTTAAAAATCTATTAAGTGTAAAGTTTTTTGGAATTGTTTTATCTACTGATTCACCCCCCCCCTCCTCAGTAGATTTTGTTCCCTTCAATTGGTATCAAAGCTAAGTTCCTTTAAAGAAGTCTAATATCTTAAGGTACATTCGAGATGGCACAAGAAAGTTCTTGAAACCAAGTACCAATTTTTGATGGATCTAATTTTTCTTTTTGGAAAGTTAGGATGGAGTCCTATTTGATGGCTATTGGAATGGATGTTTGGGAAATTATTGAAGAGGGATATGAGATCCCTAAAAACCCTCCTAGAGATCAAGCTGAATAGAGGGCTTGTGTGCTTAATGCAAAGGCTAGAAATTCTATTTTATGTGGTTTGACTAATTCTAAATTTGTGAAGGTGGTGTAGTGTAGAACAACAAAGGAAATGTGGGAAAATTTGGAAACATCTATGAAGGTGATGACAAATTTAAAGAGGAAAATTTGGAGACTTACAGAATTAGTTTGAAGGTCTAAGGATGAAAGAAGATGAGAACATTGCTACATTTATGCTCTGGGTTGATGAGGTTGTAAACCATATTCAAGGTCTTGATAAAAGCTTGGAAGAAAAGGTTGTTGTGAAGAAGGTTTGATCCTAAAATGTCTGCTATATAAGAAGCTAAAGATCTAAATGTTTTAAAGTTGATTGAATTGCATGGTACATTGTCTGCATTTGAGATGAGATTTGAAAGTTAATATTCAGTAATAAAAAATGTTCCTTAGAGTTTCTTTGAAGTAGGCTGATCAAGATTATGATTGTGGATCAGATCTGAAAGAAGAAAAAAAATTTTAGGTAGTTGTAAAGAAGTTCAAGTAAGTATAAAGGTAAATTAGTTTTCAAATGTTTCAATTGTAGAGAAGTTGGAAATTTTAGGGGTAGATGTCCTCATAAGAATACTAACAGTGATGAGAAAAAGAATGGAAATAAATCTTTACCAAAGAAGATTCAAAGGTTAGAGAAAATAGAAGAGTTTTTACACTAATGAGGAAGAAGATTATTCCACTGAAGATGAAGATGACGGTGCATCTAGAGATGAAATGCAAAATTTGTATTCATGGCTTTTGAAACCATTGAAATGGGTTCCAAAGATAATGAAGAAGAAGAAAATCAATTATTATCAGTCAAAAAAGAAATCAAGAAGCTAAAAGACAGAATTGTGGAAGAAGTGAGAACCAAAGAAAGAATATCAAAAGAATTGAAGATTACAAAAGAGTTGATTTTTGATCTAAAGACTCAAGTAGAAGAAGAAAAAAGAGTTGAAGAAGTTTTGACAAATAAATTATTATCAAGAGACAAAGATTGTGAGAAGATTGAAGCTAAAGATGTTGCAACCAAAAAAGAGCTTGAAAAGGAAAATAAAAAGTTGTAGTTGAAGTTCATTAAAAGTAGTGAAACCCTAGATCAGATATTGGAAGGTTGGAGAACTTCACATGGAAAAATTGAAGTAGGTTTTGATGGTCATAAGAAGAAAGTAACAGAATAGTTTGAAAATACTACTAAGGAAAGTTTGGAAGTGAATAATTCCTAAAGTTCAAGGTCAGAAATGACTTGAGTGATGGAAGCATGACTTAGAACAATGACTTTATTAAAGTGTAAAACAAGAGAAGATCTGGAAGACAAGGATACAATACTAGGTCAAGTTTTTCTTTCTCTAGTTATTGTTTTAATTGCAATAATTATGGATATAAAGTTGTGAATTGTATAATTGATCTAGTAAGAAGAAATGATTTTGTCAGTAATAATGCATTTGCACATTTGTTCAATTTTATTGTTATTTGTTTCAAGTGCAACAATTTTGGACACATTGCAAGAAACTGCAAAAATAGTTTTGTGAGTTCACAGATACCAAAAAGAAGAAGTGATGTTCCAGAGAAGATTTTGAAGAAGGTTTTGGAAGATAAGAAGTCTAAAAAATATATGATTTCTCAGACTAGACTACATGCTCAAAAGGAGAAGAACTTGTGGATCATTGGTAGTGGTTGCTCTAGTCATATGACTGGAGATAAAAGCAAGTGACTGGAGATAAAAGCAAGTTTATGAATTTCAAGAATTTTGAAGTTGGTTCAGTTACCCTTGGAAATAATTCAATTTCCAAAATATTTGATAAGGTTACTTTAAGTCTTGATGGTGGTAGAAAAATGACACATGATTTTTTGTATGTTGAAGGTTTAAAACATTATTTGATGAGTGCTAGTCACATGTGTGATAAAGCAATACAAGTTATCTTTTAGTCCTCATGGTTGTGAAATCAAAAAATAAAGTATTAGTGAGCTGACTATGGAAGGAAGCAAGAAATACAATGATATTTATCATCTCATTGAGGTGAATGGAAAGAGTTGTCTCATGGTGCAGAAGGATGAAATATGGATTTTGCATAGAAGGTTAGGACACATGAATTTTGATGACATTTTGAAGATTAGTTCAAAAGGGTTGGTTTGGGATATGCCAAGGATTAAGAAACCTCAATCAAATAGTTGCAAGCCATGTCATGAAGAGAAGCAAACAAGATGCAAATTTCTTGCTAAGGAGTATTCCACATCAAATCCATTGGATTTGGTACACACAAATCTATGCAACCTAATGAGGACTAAGATTCCATAAGGAGACAAGTATTTTATGATGTTAATTGATGATTATACTAGGATGAATTGGATTACATATCTTAAGGAGAAGTTAGAATCTTTTGATAAGTTCAAGGCATTAAGGCTATGGTGGAGAATGAGACCATAAGGAAAAATAAATTTCTAAGATCAGATAGAGGAGGAGAATTTACTGTTGAGAAATATGACAAATTTTGTGAAGAGCATAAAATTCGGAGGCAGTTCTCTACTGCTAGAACATTGCAAAAAAATGGAGTTATAGAAAGGAAGAATCAGACTTTACAAGAAGTGGCAAGGACTATGCTATGTCAGGAAAATCTACCAAATATGTATTGGAGAGAAGCTACACAGACAACTATGTATATTCTAAACAGATTTTAGATCAAGTGAAAGAAAAAAAAGACTCCATATGAGTTATATAAAGGAAGATCGACATCAGTAAAGCATCTCAAGATATTTGGAGGCAAGTGCTACATCAAGAGAGATAAAAATAATTTGGGTTAGTTTGATTCAAGATCAAATGAAGGTATTTTTATTGCTTATTCTCTAATAAGCAAAGCTTACAGATGTTATAACAAAAGGTTGAATAGGATAATTGAAAGTGAAAATGTGAAAATTCATTAAACTATTTAGAATACTGCTATTTAATTGTGACCAATGTCATAGTGTGAACCAAATAGACCAGATCCATATAGATTAAAACCCTATTTAATTCCCTAAGCATTAATCCCAATGATATATTCAATAATCGAAGCATCCATTAAAACTAACATGCTAAAACATGAAAGCTTAATAAACAACTATTCTATGACCTTGAATTTCATCCTATTGTGGGAGTGGTGTCGCATTGATGTGGAATGGCAACCCTTTCCCAATCCCTTGGATAATGAGCTTGTTTCAATCATTTTTATTGAAGAAAATCGATGAAACTGATGAGAGATGAACAAAACATGATAAAAGATAAATTAACATGATAAATGCTAAGATATTTGATAAATTCATTGATGCAATTTAAACTAAAATGTGTTGGAATTGACTGATTGAATCCACAGCTCCCATGAGTCACCTGCAACAATAAACCGATCACACTATGAATAAATAAGCAAGATATGATTGCCCTACAACTCAGATCTGATGAAAACACCAATTTTGCATTATGTGAACAACTGTCATGAATATGTTGTACAAAATTGATTAAAATAATTACAATTTATTAATCCTTATGAAAAGGATGAAAGTTAACCCTAGATTAGGGTTAGATTAGAACATGACAAGTGTCCTCATAGAAATGAATGAGATAACATGTTCTAATATTAGAGGCTCTAATAATGCAAAATGCAACTAATTAATTAAAGAAAATAAAGAAATAAAAGTACTCCTAAGTTTAGCTTAAGTGTAATAAACCATAAAGTGACCCAATTAATTAATGACTAATTAATTAGTTAGGTGATAACTTTATTACTCTAACACCCCCCTTAAGATGAACTAGGGAGAAACTAAACTATGATAGAGAAATACTTGAATGGATGCATGAATGGGTCTCGCCCTAATGGCTGAGGAGGTACCCATGTACAACATACGAATCTCTCACAAAAGGAGAAAGGGAGAAAACCACATGGGAATAAAACTCCCCTCCAAAAGAGAGAAAAGAAAAGAATGTAATGCATTAATAGAAGAAGGATAGAAGGTGGATTACATGATACCCCCCAAAGAAAACTTCTATCACATAAGTACATATACAATGGTCTCCATAGGAAAGATAGAAAGAGACTAGAAGGGCCCCCCATAATGAAGAAACTCTTGTCGTAATGGTGGATGTCTGATGTAGAATCCAAAAAGAGATCCTGAAGTGACAAATAACATTCCTCCCCTTGGGAAGAAATGGATCCAAAGGATGATGATGAAGAAACCCTGTGAAGAGTGATGAACCAATATGTCTCAAGATGTGTGCCATGATAGGATGTTGAAGAATCATTGTGTCTGAACTGAAACAAATGATGCCAAATCCAAACTAATGTGAAGACTCTTGAAATACAACCTCTAAATGCACTGATAATGGTGGGTGTACAGTGATAATCTGACTATCAAGATAGAGGAGATGTACATCCTTAATATAATCCTCAAGATTTGTAGTGTGAGACTCAACAAACAATGATGTGTCTACAAGATAAGAATCCCATGATCTAGCAAAAAATGAATAACCAAGATGGTCATGATGTTGAATTGAATCCATATGGGCCAATGTGGTGATACTGATGTCATCAAGAACAACGGATGATGCTTGTGTAATCTTACTCTGAAGAGTAGGAACTAGGAGACAAGCCTCTGATCCATCAGAACATGCAAGACCTACTAGATACTCTAGGTCCTCTAATGTAGCATCATCAATGGGTATACAATCTATAGTAGCCGTGGGTAAGAGATAATCTAAAGTAGTATCCTCTAGGTATGGAGAGAGATTGGGGTCTCCATGGATCTCCCAAAGATGATTCCAAAGTGTGTGGGGACAATCAGTGTCCGACACATCACACATAATGTCAAAATCGACACTAGAACATATAAGTCCTACTAAATGATCTATAATGATATCCCAAGCTATTTTTTTCCTTGGTATGTTTGGTTCACATATGAGGTCATATAAATGAGGCAAAATATTAAGCCACCTACAATGTGTAAGTATGCCCTTTTCCCATGACTCATAATTATCTTGTTCTAGGATTACAACAAAAGGGTGAGTAGAAAAACCCATGATAACTCTTCAAATGAAAAAATCTAAGAAAAGTGTCTTTATTGCATGGAAATCATGTGAAATAGAGTCAAATGATGCAAACAGAGCATTCCCAAGTGCCAAAACGTCCAAGTAATTAAGTAAATTGTGTAAACACCAAAAGTTGAATAAAATGTACTTGGTGAAAAATCTAGGAAAATAAGTCTAATCACTATGTAAAGAACTGAACTAGCTTTCCAACGCCTTTTTTTTTTGAAAAACGGAGACCGTATGCAAAAGATACACCCTCAGAAGCACAAAAATGATGATATGAATTTGACTAGAAAAAAATGCAACATAACAGAAAAACTAGAAGAAAAAAAAAAACATGCACCACTAGATCGGGCTCGAAACCAACTTTCTAGTGATATTTCATTTTCGAAAATCCAAGTGCGGATGCAAAAGTTATGGCCAAAATACCAAAACTGCTCTAAAAAGGTTTGGGGAAAAACTTGGTGGTTACACTAGTTGCTAGCATTAACCACTAGCAATTAACCGCTAGTGGTTTACATATGGCAGCACCCACTAACTCTCTTTTTTTCTTGGATTGTGTGTCATACGATCCAAAAATGAAAAAAAATTGCCTCTCGGAGTCACTGTATCCGATTTTGACGATTTGATAGTCAATTTTGGGGTTTTTGGGCACTCTGAATGCGATGGTGAGGTCCATTTGGGCTGAAAACACTCCAAAATTTTAGGTACGCTTTGGATTTGGAAACCCTCATAAACTTCAAATCCTCACAGATCTGACAAATGGAAGCCTTTTTCAATGAAACGAAAGGAAAACCTGACTATTCCAGCAGCTCTGGATTCAATAAAATGCTCAGAATTTGACCATGGATCATGGATATTGTAGACACTGAAAATATACTAATTGACATCGTGCATTTGATCCTAACTTACTAACATTGTTTCTTCCTAAATCATTCCTCAGTCTAACCATTTAATCAAATTCACTTATCTGATTAAATTCATTAGTATCCTCTCTTGGTTAAATAAATCACTTTATCTGAATCAAGTCATTTCTCTTGTTAATTAAATCAATCTATCTGATCTAATTATCCCTATTTAATTAAATAATCAATTTATTTGATTAAATCTCTAAAGTCTGTCCATTAAATTAAATAAATTAAAACCTTATTTGATTTAATTAGACACCATCCCTTTTAATTAAATAAATCAAAATCTTTATTTAATTAGCCTTTTATCATATTCTTCTCTTATCTAATTTAAACAAATCCATAAATCTAAGTCAAATAAGTCACATCATCTAATCTCCTATTAAATTAATTAACCCTTGATTAATTTAATCTAATCTCATGTCACATCCTCTAGATAATGCAAGTTGCACATGAAAATAGATTTAATTCATTTATTAAATCCCTATTTTCCTCACAAGGCATCTCTTTGGAATATTCTCTCAATTTGAATTCAAAAATTCCAAGTCAACATGTACATCCAACAAGTCATTTAAAACCTCTTACATGTCCTTTGCCTTGAGCCAAGTGGCATTTATTGCATTTTCCCTTCCATCTTACATGTCATTTCAACAAATTTGAATTTCAAATATTGGCATTTCCTTGCACAAACAACATAGCAGAATATGAGGCTTTGACTATAGGTCTCAGGATAGCAGTGCAATGGAATATCATTACTCTCAAGGTCTACGAAGACTCTCAGTTGATCATAAACCAAGTTAATAATGAATATCAGACTAAGGATGATAAGCTCACTCCATACAAGAAATTGGTGGAGACTCTAAAGGAATCCTTCATTGACATAACATTTGAGCAAATTCCAAGAACCAACAATAGAGCAGTAGATGTGATGGTGACAATTGGATCCTTGCTGAATATCCCTAACAATGTCCCAAGATACGAATTCTTGATTGAGCAACTTCTCATTCCTACATTCGAGGTACCAGAATCAGAATTCGTGTGTGAAATTGTTGGTCTTGGCGATCCTTGGTACCATGACATCTACACATATTTTTGCATAGGAGTCATACCCGTTGACCTCCCATCAAACCTTAAACGAACCTTTACCAAAAAGGCATCTAGATTTGTCATCCTAGGTGATACCTTATACTGTAGAAGCATAGAAGGTACCTTGCTATGCTATCTAAATGCTGAGGAGGCATTAACCGCTCTAACCGAGGTTCATAATGGTATCTGTGGCTCACACTCGAGTGGAATGACCATTGCCAAGAAACTCCTGAGGCTAGGGTATTATTGGCCCACAATGGAAAGAGAATTGCATGATCATGCTAAAATGTGTTTACAATGTCAGCAACATGGGGACCTCATCCATGCTCCATCTCAAGAGCTTCACCCGATCGTCACACCATGGCCCTTCTCGCAGTGGGGACTCGATCTCATTGGAAAAATCACACACACCTCATCCAATAGCCATAAATTCATTATTACTACAACTGAGTATTTCACAAAATGGGTAGAAGCCATACCCATGACGCATATCACTGGGAAGCAGATCTCAAAATTTATCCTAAACTATCTCATTTGTCGTTACAGTGTCCCACAAGCCATTATCTCAGATAATGGGACACCATTCAAGAACCAAGAGGTTCGTGACTTGTGCGAGAAATTCAAAATCCAACATTACTTCTCCACCCCATACTATCCCCAAGGCAATGGCCAAGTAGAAGCCACGAACAAAACCATCCTCAGAATCCTCAAGAAAATAGTGAATGACGTAGGTCGTGACTAGCACTTGTAGCTTAATCCTGCCTTCTGGGCTTATTGAACTAGCATCTGCACACCCACTGGTGCCACCCCCTTCTCCTTGGTCTACGGATTAGAAGTCGTACTCCCCATTGACATCGAGCTCCAATCCCTCAGAATATCATTACAAAATCTCATCACTGATGAGGACTATTGGGTATCAAGATTAAACAAGCTGGAGCTACTGGATGAGAGACGCATAGATGCTTTGAATCATCTGCAAGTCTATCAAAATAGACTCAAACAAAGCTACAACAAGAAGATCAGAAGCAGGACTTTCCAAGTCGGATAATTGGTCTTAAAAGAAAATCAGAAGAATGTCCTGAATCCCAGCAGCAAAGGCAAGTTTGAACCAAATTAGTTAGGGCCTTTCATCGGCTCAGCAAGCTATAAACTAGGGGCATATCAGCTATCAACACCCGAAGGGGAATGTCTACAGGAGCCCATGAATAGCTCCCATCTCAAAAAGTTTTATGCCTAATTCTTCTAGGTATAAAACCCAAAAATCCAAAAAAATCATAAAAAGTCCTGAAAAAATGGTTACTTTGGCGAAAACCTGGCAAACAGGCGTCTTGGTAACAACAAAAAAATTTTAAAAAGCTAAAAATCAAAAAAATGATCAAAAAAATCATCCTCTAGTGAAAACCACTTTTGTGGCACTTTGGGCAAGTACCTCGGTGAAAACCTGGGCAGGCGCCGTGGTAAATAAGCACTTTCCATCCACCAGGATCTTTATGGCTTGATTTGCATCACCCATCCATTTCACTTCCGTCATCCATCGCATTCATGTCTCCATCTATCACTCATCCACTCACATCCACACCATAACTTGGGTCTTGTTTTCATATCATGATCCCTCCTAGTACTACTTGGCCCATCCTCAAGGTCAGTTTGTCTTGCCTTTATCGGAGTAGTCTATCGCTAGGGGCATGTTTTTATCGGATCAGATTCATGTATATTCTTAAAAATCCTCAAAATCAAAAAATCCAAAAACATTCAAAACATATCAAAATCCAAAAATAGGTCAAAAGGTCATTCAGAAAGCCAAAAACAAGGTTGTCTTGTCGAACTACGTCGTCTCTAAGCTTGAACGTAGGCAAGGTTGATCTTTGATCATCCCCTAAGACATTTAGGTCAATCCTATAGGAGTCTGTCATAATAAACCGACATTTCATCATGTATATCATCATCTATAAATCAGTCAAGTCGTCAGTCAAACTATGTGGTCTCTGCATGTATAATGTAGGCAAGGCTCATCTATCGATCAGCCCTCGAGACCCCTAGGATAGGTCTTTAGGTTAGTTCCTTGGTCAAAATCTCAGAAAATCCCAAAAACATTGGAAAAAATCAAAACATTTGTAAAAATCTCGAAAACACCAAAAATAGCCTCAAAACATTGCAAAAACATCAAAAACATCCAAATATTTGAGAAAATCCATCTGTCTCATTTCGCTTTCACCCGCAATAAGCATCATCCATAATAAACTAATCGTCATCATCGACCTTTGGTGAAACAATCAGAAACAAGTCTAGCAGGTTTAAACCCAAAAACGTCAAGTCTTAAGTCTAAGTCAGTGCATAAGCAAGTTGGTTATCTCTTTGTACCGGAAACACATCATCCAAACAGTCCCATATCAATCATCTGATAACATCATGTCCTAGGATGAATCCTTCCTACAAAAGGGGAATTATTTATCAGAAAGAACACTTTAGATAAATGAAATGACGTGCCGCCATCCACTAACATGTCCTAGAATGAATCCTTCCTACAATGGGAATTATCTTTTGGAAATAAGTTTCAGTTATCATCCTTAGAAAACACATCCCTTTTCCATTAGCAGTATTGAAGAGCATTAGTTTGTTTGTTTATTTGGTCTTTTTCTTTTGACTTATCTTATTTGTGCTCATTCCAAGGACGTCTCAATGATATCCCAAAGCAGAGGATTTAGAGAAATAGGAATGGGGCAACAATCATTATCTTTTGTCTGTTGTGCTTGTTGGACGTTCTTGTAATATAACCTCGACGAATACTTGCTTCGTTAGGTATGTACGGAAGAGGTCTAGGACAACTTGTTGACTATTGCATAGAAAGGCTTACCTTTCTGTGTTTTGGTCTGAGGTGCCTGAAATTTCTAAAGTACATCCTAGCAAGGTTTTTGTATGTCAAGTGTGAACGAGAATACTCCTATCTGATTGTCGAGTCAAATTCCATCACACTAAGTACCACACCATCCTGGTTTTCTATACCTTGATGCATCGTACCACGTGTGTTATCAAACATAAGAAAATTTGGCCCTTTGAAAATCCCAATTCCTCGGCAAGTAATCATCATCATCATCATCATCATTTGCATTTGTGTTATCTTGCGTCTTGTTGAAATGACTTCTTCTTTTCTTACTAACCGCGCTAACAAGGTACTATGACAGCTGATCACCATCACCATCATCATCATTGATTCTGCATCCACAAATCATTAGCATATTGCATAAGCATATCATATAGGAAACATGGCATTTTAAATAGGTGCATTCATGACATCGCATTTCACCCATTGCATTACATCTCATAGCATTATATTGATCAGTGCATAAACATTCATTTGCATTTCATAACCGATTCATATTACCATTGCGTAAATCATCACATAGCATGAACGAAAACATTCCATAATCATTATAATCATAAACAATAGGAACATAATCATTTAATTCATTAGGCATACATATCATCGCATTAACACATCATCGCATTGCATACATCATCATTTAGGATAATAACATTTATTATTCTAAGCATCTCATACCATCATTTCACATATCATATCGGCATAAAATAAATCATCATATAAATAACATCATTGCATAAACATCATTTGCATCCATAAAAACATCATTGCAAAGCATATAGAAATAAACCATCCATGCATGAATAAAAGTACACAGTACATCTCATCAAAATTGGCTTATATATATATCTCATATCAGCATATTGTTGTCATAGTACAAATAATAATCGGATCACTGTACATATGTGTCAATCAGTACAAAAGGCCTATCAAGCTATCAAAAATGAGCCCATAAAGCACAAAAGGTACATCATAAGTATCTGGATCAAGCTCGATCTCCATGGATACTACCCTCGCCCCTATCACCGTGACCCTCTGGTGGTCTCTGACTGACCCACTCTGAGTACTCGGGAACCCAATCTGCTCTAGGTATATGGCCGTGGTAGGCTCGGTGGTAATACTCTATCTCTCTGATAGCCTCTCTATAAGATCGGACTGGCATTGTACCCTGGGCAGAGGCCGTGGCTGTCATGCTCTCAATCTACTGTTTGCAGCCTAGCACTATAGCTGCCTGTAGCTCTGCAGCTTGTCGTTGTTGTACAGCCTGATCCCTCTCTGCTCTGAGATGCTCTCTCTCAGCCCATGCCTGGTCCCTCTCAGCCATCACTGCTTGTACCTGTGCCTGTAACTACAAAATCAAGGCATCACGTGTGTCTGCTTGCCCTGCTGGCTGTACCTGAGGCTGTGCGTGAACCTGATCCTCATCCTCGACTCGTGGGGGTGGAACTGGTGGATCCTGTTGCTGGTCCTGCATATGGACATCCTCGTGACCTGGTGGAACTGGGGGCACCTCTGGTGGATCCTGCTGAATCATGACCCTGGGTCCTCATCCTCATCCTCTCCCCCTACCTCTGACCCTGTATGCCTCTGGACCCTCACCTGGAACAATCAACCAGAGAGGAGGCCTGAACCAATCCCTGTAGGCCTGTATGGTCCCTGGGTTTGCCAAGCCCTGATCGTAAGCCCAAGGATGGACTACCAAGTGTCAAAAACTATCAACCGCCTCCGCGGTAGGAATACCAGGGCCCCATGACACCTGTGTCATGCTACGTGCAAAGACGGCCACGTAACCATCATCTGGCCGATCCTGCGGCTCCCCAAACTGATGTTGTATGTGCCCAGGCAGGTATCTCTCTATCATCGTATGCTCCTGCCCTTGCATATATCGATCCTGATGGCAGTAGAAGAGCTGGTCTACATCATCATCCCATCCAGGCTGACCGAGGTACGATCTCCAAGTGAACAAAAGCATCTCATATATGACCCGCCTCTAGTAGGGGATCCTGTGCTCTCCAGTGTGTGTGAAGGACACACCACCTTTGTATAATGTCACTAAGGCATCCTCTACCCCCATCAGAACCAGAACGACCTGTGGACGTAGCACAGAAATGTGCTCCCACACCCAAACATGCAGCAAGGTCACTCCAACTCCCAGCTTTCTACCATCTGCATATATGTACTCATGTGGATCCCTATAAAGTGAAGCCAGGAGTATGGGCTCCCATGCAAAGCGAACTGGTCTGTCTCAAACCATCCTCTCCCATCAATATCCCCATCCAAGACTGAAATACTGCCCTTGTTTTTCTGGGGCAACCAAACCTGAAATGATTGTCGCAATTGCCCAGCGGAAGGGAAGTGCTATAACTCTATACCGTTCCAATTCGATCTACCCCTCGCAGTAGATGATGTCTCGAGTGGCAAGGACTCAGGTGCAGCACTCGCGTCCCTCCTCCATGTCATAGATCACCCGGTGGCCATGAATGGGCAATCGTAATATCCACCAGACATCCTCTAATGTGACAATCGCCTCACCAGTGGGAAGATGAAACGACGATGTCTCGTTGTGTCATCGATCAGCCAACGCTGACAACATCCTGAGGTGTGTGCGCACGGGCGCCACGTATGCAATATGCCATAGTCCTGCGGCACCTAGCCAATCCTGGTCTCTGTCACTAAAATTATGAAGAACGCTCGCTAGATTCCATGACTGGTACTCCCGAGAATAAAGCTCCCTAGGTCTATCCTGTATCACGCAAGGTCAACATGTTAAAAATTTTGAAAAAATCCTAGCGTTGCGCCTCAAACTCACTTCCAGCGGCATAGTTTGTGAATGCGTCGCAGTTTGAGTTTCCTCAAACTCCGACGCTGGACCCAGAATTTTGTTAAAAAGAGTTGCCGCGGCACACTTTTCCAAACTGACTTGCAAGTCTGAGCTAAGCCTGAGCCTAGCGGTGGAGTTTTTAAACTCCATATTGCACCATTGTGGCGCTAAAAGGTCAAAAGCAGTGCACTTTAAACATCGAGCGGTGCTATAATAGCACCGCTGGAGGTGAGCTCTCCTTAAAACATGTAATAAATGCATTAAAACAAAAAAAGAAGCTTCAGTTAGGGTCACATATCGAGGCACCGATGTCAGGTGGCCGTTGGTAGGTCTGAACTTGGTCTAAAATATGCAAAGGAAGCTGTTGTTGCACCATATCGCCAGGAGGTCAAAGCTCAAATCTCAAGGTTTACTAGCGGAGGTGTGTGAAAATGACTTGAAAGTGACCCCTCAAGCCCCTTTTAAGCCTAAAAATTAGGGTTTTTTGACCCTCTAGGGCTGTCCTACTAGGGTTTTGGACCCCGAACCTATTTTCGTCCGTTTGAGGCTTGTTTTTCATCGTTTTATTGCATTTAGACACGTTTTTAGCCCTCAGACCCCTTTCGGACCTATCAGGCACTTTGTCCCTTTTTTCGCGAGATCACCCAAAAAATTGAAATTTTCGTTCGATCTCTCGAGGGAGAATTATAATGGCATGTTTTCTCTCGCCATGCAGCAGTGGGGCAAGTTTTGAAATATCAAAAAAATTTGGCTTTGATCGAGATCGTGTATTCTTTGAACCAATGCAACGAGTGCATTGCTTCAAAGAGGGGCAAAATGTAGACACTAAAAATATACTGATTGACATCGTGCATTCAATCCTGACTTACTAACATCGTTTCTTCCTAAATCATTCCTCGATCTAACCATTTAATCAAATTCACTTATTTGATTAAATTCATCAGTATTCTCTCTTGGTTAAATAAATCACTTTATCTGAATCAAGTCATTTCTCTTGTTAATTAAATCAATCCATCTAATCTAATTATCCCTATTTAATTAAATAATCAATTTATTTGATTAAATCTCTAAAGCCTATCCATTAAATTAAATAAATTAAAACCTTATTTGATTTAATCTGACACCATCCCTTTTAATTAAATAAATCAAAATCTTTATTTAATTAGCCTTTTATCATATTCTTCTCTTATCTAATTTAAACAAATCCATAAATCTAAGTCAAATAAGTCACATCATCTAATCCCCTATTGAATTAATTAACCCTTGATTAATTTAATCTAATCTCATGTCACATCCTCTAGATAATGCAAGTTGCACATGAAAATAGATTTAATTCAATTATTAAATCCCTATTTTCCTCACAAGGCATCTCTTTGGAATATTCTCTCAATTTGAATTCAAAAATTTCAAGTCATGTACATCCAACAAGGCATTTAAAACCTTACATGTCCTTTTCCTTGAGCCAAGTGGCATTTATTGCTTTTTCCCTTCCCTCTTACATGTCATTTCAACAAATTTGAATTTCAAATATTGGCATTTATTGGCACAAACCCCAAATCTTGCACAACCATCATCCATTCATAGCTTGACAAGTGGCACCATATCATTGGATAAATGTTAGCCCCACATTGCTCAAATTTGGACATTCATCCATCTTGAAATCCTATAAATGAAGAGCTCCTCTCCTCATTTTATCATCCACAATCCAAGCAAAGTTACTATGCTCAAATATCTCTTGAGTTTCATCATTATCATTGAGTCATAGTTAGGTTTTGCATATTTTTTGCTTGGAGTCTTCACATTTCATCAACAAAATGGATCAATCTCTTCAACATTCGAATCTTGCATCATAGGAATTGGGAAAGGGCCAATTTTCACATCAAATTGGCACCAATTCCCCCATGGGATCATGAGTTTGCACTTCTAATTAGGATTTTATCTAGTTTTTATCATTTCATTGTGTTCTTGCTTATTTTATTTCCTATTTTGAGTTTGCAAATGGATTTCATGGGGAATCCTTGTTTTAGCTTGCAATTCCTTGTCTAACTCGTTTATTCATGTTGTTTTGCAGGTACTAGGAAAAGGGTTCGCACAGATATTAATGCGTGAGTTGATTTATTCAAAAAAAATGGATAAGGCAGCTGCATATTTGGTGCTTTAATAGCATGTTGGAATTGACTGATTCAATCCACAGCTCTCATGAATCACCTGCAATGATAAACCTATCACACTATAAAGAAATAAGCAAGAGATGATTTCCTTACAACTTAGACCTGATGAAAACCCCAATTTTGCATTATGTGAACAATTGTCGTGAATGTGTTGTCATACAGAATTGATTAAAATAATTACAATGAATCAATCCTTATGAAAAGGATGAAAGCTAACCCTAGATTAGGGTTAGATTAGAACATGACAAGTGTCCTCATAGAAATGAATGAGACAACATGTTCTAATATTAGAGGCTCTAATCATGCAAAATGCAATTAATTAATTAAAGAAAATAAAGAAATAAAAGCACTCCTAAGTTTAGCTTAAGTGTAATAAAGCATAAAGTGACCCAATTAATTAATGACTTTATTACTCAAACAAAATGATGCAAACTAAACTAAAATGGAAGCCATTAATGGATATTTTAAGCTACTATGATCAATATTTTAAACTAAAAAAGCTAAATCTATGCTAAATATGGATGCAAGATGAGTGTGATTTTGATAGCATAAGTTTACTATTAAAAGATGGATCCATTTTTATCCAAATAGTGATCTATTTATAGGAGAACAGATGAGAAACCAATGGTCAAGATTGAAAGAATCAATCAATGGCCAAGATGGAAAGAAGATGGAGGCATGGATCATCGATTCCCATCAAGGGTTGAGAATGAAAGTTGATATTTAATCAAGGGCTCACAATCATGTAGAGAAGCGTGCTTTCAAAACTTGCTCAAGAAGTTTGTTGAAAGTTTGTTGCAAAGAAGAATATTGCCTTTTTTGAATAAGTGAAAAGGGAGAATATTCTCATGCAAGTGGATGTGTCAGGAAAATTAGCATTTAGTTAATTAAAACCAAATTTTAATGTGCAAAGGGGAAGGAATATTCTATGAGAATATTCCCTTTTGGAGGAATATGCAAAAAGGAGGAACATTCTCAAGGAATATCCCCTTGCAAGTGGGAAAGTTAGAATTAATTAGTAATTTAATAATTAAAACAAAGATTCAATTATGCAATTTAGAGGAATTTAGGATATCCATTAAATAATTAACTAATTTAATGAAAAAGGGTCAAAATGACATTTAATTAAATAATTAAGATTATTTAATTTAAATGAGAGGACTTAGGGTGTTAAACTTAAATATTTTGATTTATCCAATTTAACAGGACAAAAGGTTAGCATGAAAGGGGTAGGAATTAACCTAATTAGATTAATTAGATTAATAGATGAAAATGAGGCATTTAATTAAATAGCAAGGCTAATTTAATTAAACAAGCGAAAAGAGGATGGATTTCATGACAAAATGATGTTAATATATCAGATTCAAATGTGTATATCTTTCAAGACATTTTTAAGTGTCTACATTAATAAGTGGAAGATAATGATGAATAATCGATTCATAGCAACATTGAAGATATTGGAGAAATTGCTTCAAAAACTCCAACTAAGTATGTTCAAAAAAATCACTTAGCAGATCAGATAATTGGTGACAAGGATAATGAGGTCCAAACGTGGAAGAGGCTAAAAAAAGCAAGTGAACAAGTACACTTTGCTTTATTATCAAAGATAGAACCTAAGAAATGTAGTGAAGCAAACAAAGAACAAGGATGGATAGAAGCTATGGAGGAAGAATGAAACTTGGGAACTTGTCCCGAGACCCAAAGATAAGAATGTGATTGGAACAAAGTGGGTATTCAGAAAGAAGTTGAATAAAGAAGTTGAAGTGATCAAGAATAAGGCAAGACTTGTGTGTAAAGGGTATGCTCAAACTGAAGGTATAGGCTTTGAGGAAACATTTGCTTCGGTGGATAGATTGGAGGCAATTAGGATATTCTTAACACTCTCAGTATTCAATAACTTCAAGGTGTATTAGATGGATGTGAAGTCAGCATTCTTGAATGGATAGCTTGAAGAAGAATTTTATATGGAACAATTGAAAGGATTTCATTGTACTAACAATCTAGATTATGTTTGTAGATTGAAGAAGTCTTTTGTATGGGCTTAAGAAATATCCTAGAGCTTGGTATTAAAGGTTGGATGGTTATTTGCAGTAGCAAGGATTTCTAAGAGTTAGTGCAAATAGTAATTTATACATAAAAATAGAAGGAGAAAAAATGCTAATAGTTATAGTTTATGTTGATGACATTATTTTTAGGGGTAGAAATGAAGAGTTGTGTAGAAACTTTTAGAAGGCTATGTAGAATGAATTTGAGATGTCTATGTTAGGGGAATTATCTTTCTTTTTAGAATTGCAGATTGTTCAATCAAACAAAGGGATTTTTATTTCATAACACAAATACATAAAGGATATTTTAAGCAAGTTCAAGATAGAATATTGCAAACCAATTGCAATACATATGGTTACTGGATGTAAGTTGAGCAAGGATGATGAATATCCTCCAACAGATCAAAATTTGTATCGGTTTATGATTGGTAGTTTTCTATATGTGACAACATCTAGACCAGATATTATACAGGAAAATGGAATGGTTTCCAGATTTTAGGTGGCACCTAAAGAGACTCATGTGAAGGTGGTAAAGAGGATATTCTGGTATTTGAAGACTAATAAAGAATTTGGTCTATGGCATCCAAGGAGTGAAAAATTCACTCTAACAACATATACAAATGTAGATTGGGCAGGATGTGTGGATGACCAGAAGAGAACAAGTGGTGGTGCATTCTTCCTTGGAAACAATTTGGTGTCTTGGATGAACAAAAATAAGGAATCAATTTCTTTATCTACACCAGAAGCAAAATATATTGTTGTAGCATCATGTTTCACTTATGTGCTTTGGATGAATCAGAACTTGAAAGAGATGAAGATTGAGTTTGAGAATCCTATCACTATTCTTTGTGATAACACAAGTGTAATAAACATTTCAAAAATCCAGTGATGAACTCAAGAACAAAACACACTGTAATCAAATATCATTTCTTGAGGGAGAAGGTTGCAGAAAAAAGAAGTTAGACTAGAATATGTGGACACAAAGGAGTAGGTTGCAAACATATTCACAAATCCACTTTCTAAGGATACATTTGAGTTTCTTTGACAAAAGTTGGGAGTTGTTGCTCCCTCCTCTTGATTCAAGAGGAAAAAACAAGGTGAGGAGGAGCTTGGTCTCCCTATTGCAAGAAGGGTTGGTGCTCTTCTAGAATTTTTTTAGAAGCAGTGAGGTATGGACTAAGGATTCTATCCAGGAAATAGGTTTCTAGATGTTGCAGCATATTGGTATCAAGTGAAAAGAAAGGGGGAGATAGTGTTGATCTTTTACCATTAATGTCAAAGGGGGAGAGAGTGAGCTCAAAATTTTGAATTGAGGAGTTGCTAAATTAAGTGATCTCGGAATGTCATATCTTTCATAGGGGGAGAAATCATTCAAAGGGAGAGATATTTAAGTTGTTCTTTTGGTCGACATTAAATGCTACAGCAAAGAAATCATTTAGACATATTGTCCAAGGAAATCATTTAGTAGACTATTCTAGTGGTCTCAACATTTTTTTGTTTGCTATTAATGAAAAAGGGGGAGATTGTTGAGAATTTGTTTTCATTAATGTCAAACTGATGTTAGCAGGTCATTTGTTGTCAAAGATGAAAATATTGTAGGAGCACTAGAGAGGTATCGAAAGCATGTTGTGTTGTACACTATCTAATCAATTCATGCATCATGTTGTGTTGAGGCATGATTACACTCAGATAGTTAATGTATTTTGTATGCCATGCCTAGTTTTCAGTCAGAAATGTGTGTGATGATCCCGCTAGTAATAAGGATATTTTTTTGGCAAAGTGGTCCCCAAACATAGTTGGCATTTATCTTTGAAATGCAATATTACTATGTAGTTTGGAAGGAGAGTAGCTCTACACTAGTTTTATCAGTTTCCTGAGTTTCCAATGGCATGGCTCAATGTACAAGGATTTTGAAGTGAAAAGAAGGTCTATCAAGCTATTCAATGTTTGCAGCTTATGCAGTAATAGCTAGTAGCATGTGGAATTCAAATCAAGTGTTTGGAGTGAGGATAGGACCCATTTAAGGTCCCTGTGGTGGTGCAAAGCATCAAGTTATTTTGGTGGAAAGATATTTGTGTTTGGAACGTTGTATTACATGTTTCATGTAATTTGAATTTAGGTCCTCCCTATGTTGTTTGGGTTTTTGCAGATCCCTAGCTGACATTATAGAGTGTTGATGTAATGTCATATATAAATATCATGTAACGGAGTGCAACCAATAATGATGTATGAATGGGATTAATGAATATAGTGAAAGTACTACAGTGGGATGTACAATTGTGTCGTAGCAAAAGTGTGAAGAAAAGAGTGAGCGCTAGTATCAAAGGTTCATCAGAGTTATATTTCAAATCCGCCCTTGTTTTTGTATTTTAGTAGGATTGGTGTTCTACCTATTGTATTGTTCTAGTAGAGATTGGTGTCTCTATTCCGATGGGGATTGGTATCTCCATGAGTAGGTTGGTGCCTACATATTCATTTGGGGATTGGTGTCTCCAGTAGGTTGGTGCCTATAGATTTATTTGGGGATGGGTGTCTCTAGTAGGTTGGTGCCTACATCATATTGTAAATTCATTGATTATATTTCTACTTGTGAGAGTTTCTCAACATTTTTTTCCCATCTTAGATTTCCATGTGAAATCCAACGTTATTTATTATCTTGTGTTGTGCTTTAATTGCTTTACTTACTAGCTTGTATGGTTTGGTGCTATTCATGTTGAAAATATATTAAGTCTAAAGTTTTTTGAAATTGTTTGGAATTGTTTGATCTATTGATTCACTATAGTGCCACTCCGCATTTCACCCTGGTTGTCGTTGTTGTTGTCATTTGCCTTTCGTTTTGCATGCGGTTAGGTACTATTGGGTATTCTATTTATTTGAGTTATCTTCTTGATTGATTTTATGTTAAATAAAAAGGTTATTAAGGCTGATGGATATTTGGTAATCTAATTAAATGTTTTAATAGATTCAAGTAGTTTTGATAAATAAATTATTATTAATATTTTTAATTAGTTTAAATAAATTAAATTATGAATTCATAAAGAAATATTAAAATAAATGTATTAATTATGTTGTGGTGCAATAGAGTTAAAAGGGTAAGTTAGGATTAATAAATTAAATATCCTAAAGTGGATTTAATGAGAATAACTAAATAAAGAATATATTTGATTAATATAAATATTGTTGAGTGGTAGCAAGCATTTGTCGGGCAATAAAAATAATTGAATTTTAAAATAGAAGTTGCATGCAACAATAGTTTAGGGAAATGGTTAATAAATTAATTAGCGAGAGTTAACTAATAGAGGGGCTTTTGGATTATTTTCTGGGAAATTAATTGCATTTGGTTGTGCTGGAGTTTCTAGTTCTTAAACTTGTTTTCTCTGTTCTTGAAAAATGTTTTGGAAGCTTTGTTTGGGAGGCTTTGGGGTTTTTGGGCACATGTGTTGGATTTAGAAGAGGTAGAAGCTGCAAGTGAAGATTTGGGGAAAAATAGAGCTACAACTCAGAACCTGGGGTCAGCAGTGATATTCAGCTCAACCATTCGAATAAAACCACGTTCCTCTGTGTTTCCTCAATTTAAATTCCGATTGGAAAATGAATAAAGAATGAATGTTTTGGTTGTTGCAAATAAATTCTTGTTAATTTCTAAATCGGATATTTTGCTACTGTATTGTTCAGGATTCCTCTTAACTTCTCTTGAAAATAGAATTTCACTTATCTGAGAATTATATTCAGCTATTGAATCTCTGTTCTTTGAGAATAATCAGTTGCTTGTTGCTTGCTCTATTATGTTCTTTTGTTGTCTTGAGATTTTACTTCCGTTTATCTTATAGCTAATGGTATAATATATATATATATATAAATTGGGAATATTTCATTCCTGTGTTGTTGGGATTACTGTGAAACCCACTCTACCAAGCCAACTTCTATTTACTTTGTACTGCCATAGGCTTTGTGTTAACGTTGGCCTGTGACCATCCTCTTTACAACACCTATCTTCCTCTGTGCATTGTTAGGCAAGACAGCCTGGGTTACACTGAGCCTTTTCTTGTTTGCCTCGAGCTTGAATTATGTGGTGTTCTTAACCTTTGATGCTAGAGCATGTCGAATGCGTAGCTTATTCTTGTTGTGTTCGAATATGATTCATCACATTATCATTGCAAAACGAAATTGGGTTTGGCATAATCCCTCCATTATGTGTAGTTATCTTTGTCTTATATCAAACAATTCAATATCCAGCGCCACCTCTGCATAGGAAATATCTATCGGTATATTGGTGTTAGTTTGTTCCTTTTTGCATGACTCTGCGTAAATCAAATATGGTTAATTTGACGGCTTTGTTTGATGCAATACAAAGGAAGAAAAAACAACTATCTCAATCTCATTTGTCAAAACTTAAACAAATATTTCACTTGTCCTTTCAATTAGGACTCTCCTTTCTTCACAAAACTCCTAAAGTCAGGATTCCATTCTGAGATAAAGCATAAAATTCTTATAGATTCATCAAAAAACTTTAAAACATCATTGGAATAACAGCCTCAAACTCAATTCCCAACTTTGATATGTCAAATAAGAAAATTTCACAAAACAAACTGTCCTAATTTAGCATTTAGGCCCTTAAGACCACAAAAACTCTCAACTTTAGATTCCCAAGCCCATTCCTATTTGTGGATGCCTCAAACAAGTTTTAAAATGTATGCATTACATGATGAAACCATTCCCAAAACTTGTTTTGACATGAAATTTCATCAAATACCAATACAAAACCTTCCTTTACTAACTCAAAAATGGCTGCAACTACTCTGTCCAGACAGGTCAGTTATTAAATGTTCATCACAAACTTGTAAGATATCAATCCTTGTCTTAAAAATGATTCATCTATCTCCAAAACCCCTTACAAATAGGAAAACTCATGAAGGATTAATGAACACATTCAAAAACTCATAAAATACCACTATATTTTGTCCTTTACCAGTTTGTTACATATTCTCAGACCTAGGCTTACTGGATCTAACATCTCCCAACATAGATATTCTATCCCAAGGCTTCAAAAATTTGTTATTTGACCTATACAAACTCAGAAGTCTATTAGATATCCATTCCCATAAGCATTTATACAAACCCTAGGTGTAATTCCTTTTGTGAACTCTATTTGACAGACTGTGTACAAATTTCCAGTCCTAAATCTCAATTCTTCACCTCCTTAACTTTATATCTTTGCCCAAAACCATTAGAATGTGAAATAACATGCATAATAGAACAATCTCACCAAAAGTTAGTGAATTCCATCCATTGAAAAGAGAGAAAACAATATTTCTTGTCTACTGTTTACCCTAATGAGGGTTCTTAACTATTTTTAGAAAATTTGCAAGAACCTTCTCAATATCCCACCAAATTGCATGAAACAAAATCCAAATGGAAGGTGATTGAGGAATACAACACTTACAACCAAATTTACATGCTTTTCAGTCTATACTGGGTCATACATCGCCTAAAAACAGAGTTTTTCTGTAGAAATATGCTTTAAAACAGTACTCTCATTGATCTAAATCATTCATTCAATCACCCACAAGTTGAAAATGTATACAAAATCCTTTTTAAAAGCATTCACAACGTGTCTCTTCAATTTCTAACTAATTCCTAACTTCCTACAAACAAACTAGACCTTTATGATTGTTCACCTTCCATATTTGCACTTATTTGCAATTTTTGTAATATTGTGACAACTCTTACATTTTTGAAATTTGACACAAAACTTTGATTATTTAACACTCCTAAGGACCCTAACACATGAAAAATGATCAATATGACCTTGATACAATGTTAAAACACCAAAATTGGATCATCCTTCAAAAATTTCATCCTAGAAGCATGAGGTTGTCCTAGTGCTCCTGTACCATTGTTCTCATATGGAATCCGAAGGTTTATAGATATAATCCTTGATGAATGCGATAAACGCCTGGGATTTGATATGTATGGAGTGTTATATTTGTTGGCATTTGGTTCGATGTGAACCTAAACGCATGTAAACCCTTAGTTTATATCGATACTCTTACGCTTGCATGTAAGTGGATACGCCTTGCATAGTATATAAACATTGCTCGTTTGAATTGAAATTACATTTTTTCTTGACAGTAGTTTATATGGATTCTGCCACTGTGAATCCCTGTGGCTAAGTCGTGTTCAATCAAACATCCTCAAGTCAGCCAGCCTAAATGGCTTGGTTTTTAGAAGCTGATATTTTTCCCGTGTCACCAGTGTAGTTCTCTCTGCCTTTTCAGACTCTTTCATTGCTACAGATCGACTGTAGGATTTAATCATTTGTACCGTACGGCTGTCGAGATTCGAATCCTCCTACATTTACGTCAGCCTTGGATTTTGTTTCACTTCCTCGTTTTCATCATCGTCGTTAAATGACTATGCAACATCAGTGTATACTTTGAAGCAAACCCCAGTTGCATTTTCGGGCCCTTTATCCTTCAATCATATCGCTTTTCTTTGAGACTTTCTGCCAAACAGTTCACATGCCTTGTCTGTATATCCACATTCTACAAACATACCTACCAGGGCAGCTGCGACTACACATGACTGGTATTGAGCATAGGATATTTTCATAAAGATAGAGTCGGTTTTTGCGTTCTCCTTAGTTAGTATTCCACTTCCATTATGTTTTAACCTTCACTTAAAACTTCAGTTGGGGTTTTGCTTCGCCCGAGCCAGCTTAGAGATATGAGAAACTTGAGGTGTTTCTTTGCTATAAACATTTGATCATATTCATTCTAGTCACTGGATATGTGTGTATATATAATGTTGAGCGATAAGAGTAAGTTCATATTCTATACAATCGGTTTATATAAGTAATCTTCATTTTCGGTTCGAATAAATGTGTGTATATATATGTGTACGTTTATTTATTTATAGATGAAATCTGCTCTCTGTTTTAGGATAGAATTTTACTTCATACTATGAAGGTATATATATATATATCTTATATGTGTTTAAAATCTATATTTGATAATCGTGGTTATTAATATGTATTAAATGATTAGGGAAGTATATTGTTGTCTTTTGCATAATGAGAGATTATGTTAAATAATGATGTAATTGTAAGAGGAATAAATGAAAGGTTGATATATATGGGAAGATATTGTCTTATGAATTAGATGAATATAGAATACAATAACTGTCTAGGAAATAGCATCCCTTTAAAAGTAATGTTGTTTGTTTATTAGCTTGGAATATTGTGTTTGATTTGACGATTCATTAATTTATTGTTATTGAGAGTCTATGTCTTATTGTGTAAATTCCTTGAAAGATGGGATATCGGTTGTGAATGTTCTTTATGGGAGTCCCTTTTGGTGTTTGTCGAATTTTGTAGTCTACCGGAGGCTATGGGAAAATTGTCTTCTTGATGGAATTCTTCGATGAACCTTAGAGATGATTGAATTGTGTTAAATGAGTATATGTTGGATGTTAGCCTTCCACAGTGTATTCACCAATGTGGATTGGAACTTGTGAGCGGGAAAGGGTTTTTGCCTCGCCTTGTGATTATGTTAATGAGAAATGTGATTGTGCAAGTTGGCTTTGCTCTTTTGATTTCTTTGAGTCTCCTAGTTGTCAATAGGGGAGTGGCTCTCAGTGGGGGTTCAGCACACAAAGGGGTGCCAGGGTAACTCATTAAGAGTTTAATCAAGTGATAACTTAAAATGAATTAGGGGGTTGGGTAGTAATAACACTAATCAAGATAAGGTAGTGCCTCACTCATGGCTCAAATGCTCGTATAGGCTTGAGATGAGTTGAGAAGGCCTGGAATGGAAAGATCAATTGTCTGGTCCGATTGGAAGGTATGTTGGTCCCACATAGTTTGTATGGGGGTCTAGCGGCTGGTAGAGGCAACCAGGGTAACTCAGGATGGGGGTCTGGTAGCCTAGGAAAGTTACGCCAGGGTAACCCATAGCAAATTATGTGATGACACTCCCTCCTATGACAACCTAGTATCCTCTTGATTCTTGTCTCTTTGTGATGTGGTGTGCCTCTAGAAGTGATGTTGTTGTTGTTTGATGTTGTACTTTACTTGTTCATTGTTGTCATGTTAGCCTTTTATTGTCTTTTGTCTTTTGTCTGATTGTGATGGTGGGACCTTTTGCTATCTCTTAGCACGGGGGGTGGACCTTTGGGTTCCACATGGTTGGGTGGAAAGTGCAATATACTCCATTGGGTTCCCTCTCCATGTTCGTGATTGTGGTGACTTCTCTTGGATGGAAGACTTTTGCATTTGTATCAGCTCATATGGATCGTTATTCTTGTACTTGTATTGTATCGTGTATCATACTTGATATACACTCACATGTATATGAGGAGATAATGATGTTGAGATGTATAAATGTAACGATGTAAACTACTGATTGACTTTATTATGTGATGAAATTTGTAATAGATGTTATTGCACATGTGATTAAAAGAATTGATTCAAATGATTTCTATTGAATAAATGTTATGAATGTATCATATTGATTACTTGATTAAATGAGATGATTAGATGTATTTCCTTATTGATGTTAGCATTTATTTAATGTGATAAATAATAGTTCTTACTAGTTAGTTGATGGGAATCATGTAGTGTAGTCACAGACCTTAGAGGACTTAGGATAGATTAATGTTAATGTTCTTTTGCAATAGTGTGATTAATTGCACTTCAAAAGAAAAAATATTGTTCCATTTTTAGGTGTTAGTGTGTTGTCCTCTAGGGTCTCGTGGTAGGGGCATTACATTCGCCCCCCTTTAACTAGATTATGTGCCCTTCAGATACATCATTTTCTTAAGAAAAAATTTGAATAGGTTGACAAGGTGATTGATTCTCAAGTGGTTAAGTGAACAAGGGGAAAAGAATATATAAAGTATCTTGTCCATCAGAAGGATAGACCAGTGGATACAGCTTCTTGGATGCAAGATTTTGAATTGGTTAACTTGTATGGGATACCCATTACTGACTTTTCTAAATGTTCATAAGTTGCACTATCATGAGATATTTCGCTTACTCGGTGTGTTTGATGTAGGAGCATCCAAGTTCACGAGAAATCCTATGTCACCCATAAATATTTTAAGTTTGCTTTAGTTTTGGTTCATCTCATGTTCTGTTAGTTTTCTTTTGCAATTATTCTTTGGGAGAATTTCAAGTTAAAATGACTAAGTAAAGCATCATAAATTTGAAGAGTTTATAGTTCAAGTTTGTTGACGATCGAAGTATTTGAGAGGAAAAGGGAATGTTTTAGTGAAGTTGGAGGTTTGTGAAACTCTCATCCTACCAAAAAAATTGTAAGTTCCTAAGTTCACTGAAACACTTATTTTCCAAAACATAAAGAAGCAAAGCTTTGTATTTAAAAAAATAAGTAGTTCTTGAACTTTTTGCTTCATTGAAAAGGAGATTGATGAGGAAAATGAAAGAGTAGTTTATGGACACAAAAAAAAAAATGAAATTCAATTTCATTAAAATACGTTTGTTTTGGTGATATTGCTAGTTTGTGAACTAGTACAAATGTCAAAAGATGGTTCGTAGTAGGATGATTTCATCGAAAAGAGGAATAAAAGGTCAACATATTTTAGATGGCACTTTATGGTTGGAATTTCCTACATAGAAGAGATATAACATATTATTGGGAAGCTTATTAGCTTGGGGAGAATGTGAATTGGTTCAACTTCTTTAGCCCCATCTAAATGGAAATTCAAATATCCTTTGCACCCATGTTTTAAAGATTAAAAAAAAATCTTTAGGGTCATGAGTGAGTTGTAGACAAAAAGGGTTGTTGGACACTATCACATAGGATAGAGATTGGCGACAAAGAAGAAAATGACATTTGGAAAGCCTTAAATGAATATGAAGAACATGATTTTCTAAAAATAGATACATATTTTTTGAAATAGATTTGTAGTTGAATAAAAAGTTTAAATTATTGTTGTGATTATGTATATTTGGATTTTTTATAATTTATTTGTGTGTTGATATTGTGTGGTTGCATGGTTGGCTTGTGTGATAATACACCTCGATCATTAACTAAATCAGACCATAACATACATCAAGCTCCCAACAACACTAGCATAAGTTACTTGAGTCATGTACTCCATCTTACAAGGTGAATTCAAACATATCCTTAAAGATAATTTAGTTCCCACTAAGATATGAATGCACCATGGTATGCAAGTTATCGCATTGAATCTTTCCAACACTAAGTTCACATACTTATTGTCCTAACCAAAAAAATTATTCACTCTCTATATTTTGATTTACATACCCAAGATATATTTGGTAGCCTCTAATCCATCTCAAGTTGTGTTAAAAATTGAGACTTTAAGTCACAATCGCATCCTTGTTATTACCAAAAAATAATATATCATCAACATACAATGCAATAATAAGGAATCAATCACCCTTTATCTTATAATAGATGCAATGATTTGATTTGGATCTTAGAAATCTCAAACTTATAACAAAGGAACCAAACTTTGTGTACCACATCCTAGGAAACTATTTGAGACCATATGTTATGATACTAATATGATATATTCCTAAGTATATATTATATATTTTTAAGGATAATCACTTGTGGCATGCTTAATCCTAACATAAATATTATTTAATACACTAATACCTCTTAATTAGGATGAAGGGGTATGTCCCTACATAGTTTAACTTATAAATAAGGAAGTGTACTCTCTCCTATATCATCATATCATACAATATTAAATTCATATATTATTATCTAATTATTGGAGGTAACTCTTCGAAGTGATCTACTATATTTTTTATTTTTATAAATATTTTCAAAAAATATCTTAACAAGTGAAATCAAAGCTACAATTTGGGTCAAAAAATATGTTTCCCTCATAAGTTCCAAGCCATGAGATTTTGGATCTGATTTTTTTGGGTTTTGAGGTATATGTTAGGTAAGGTCTAAAAAAACATCAGAGTTTGAAGGTAAGTTTTCTAAACTTTATTAATATTTTACTTGTTTTCATTAATTTTCTCTATAGGTAAAATTTTAAGATTTTTTTTTTAATTTTATATTTTTGAAAAGCTTATAAAAAAATTAGGTAGGGTTAGTTCTTTGTAATTTACTATTGGAAATAAAATAAATTCTTTAATTTAGTGGTCAAATTTCAGTTAAAATTTTCATTAATTTGCTTTATAGGCTACAACTTTTAGAATTTTTGTAAAAAAGTTATAATTTTGAAAAAATTCTAAAAAAATTAGGTAGGGTTAATTTTTTGAAATTTATTTTTAGACATAAAAAATATTCCTTAATCTAGTGATCTAATTTTGGTCCAAATTGAAACATCAAATTCTCTTTCACACTAAATACTTTCCTACCTTAATACACCTTAAAATAAAAAAATAATTAAAGTCATGTCATCTTTAGGATTAGAGGACCTTTCTACACATACGAAATCTAAGGACCCTTTTTATTTTTCGCCACCTAAAATTGAGGAAATAATTCCATAAGGACATGAAACAATGATACATTCATTAAAGATAAATTGTTTGACCCATTTGTAAAATCCTTAAATGAGGGTTTAGATAGGTTTATGAAAGAATTTTTATCAAAATTAAAGTTCCAACAAAACCACCAAGATGGGTACAACCCTAAAAAACCAAATCAAGGGATAAGAGAGCATTTTTGAGATCAACAGTTATACCTACCAAGAATAAACATTTATATATTTGATGGTAGAAATGTAATTTCATGGATAAGCCTCATAGAACAACAATTTAAAATTCACAATATACCAAATAATGTCATGGTTGACATAGCTTTATTATATTTAGAATTAGGAACTCACCAATGGTACCAATAGAAGATGAATGATAGACAAGGACAATTGTTCAGTTGGAAAGAATTTAGTAAACAACTAGAAATCTTCTATGAGAAACCATGCATTGAAAACTATTTTACCCAACTATTTTTTTTAAATAATTAATGTCTTTATTTGAATATAATGCTAAGAATTTGAGATTGGCACTTAGAACTCCTGAGGTGACACCTTACCAAAGGCTACAATTGTACGTCAATGGACTTAAGGACCAAATTCAACATAATTTTCATCTATTGGAACCTTATACAATTAGGAAAGTTATGCAACAATCATTGCATATTGATAAAAAAAAGCACCACCAAAGGTGAAATCATGAGAATAACTGATAAAAATGTGACTATTTCTACTAGAAAAACATGGACAAATTATTAAACCTAAGAGAAATTAGTAAGCTCTCTCCTCACCAAGAGATTGAGAAAATAGGAAAAGACCCATATTGGAATTATGATGGAAAATGGTCAAGGAGTCATAAGTGTTCTAGTAGTGAGAAAAATAATGAGGTTGAAGAAGAGAGATAAGTACCTACAAAAGAACCAAACATAAAACTTAAGAATGAGGATTGCAAGGAAAAATAAAGCACTATTATCTCCCTACATACATTGAATGAAAAAATTCACCACAAACATTCAAAGTAATTGGTAATATAAAAAAATAAAAATGTGAAAGTGTTAGTGGATATTGGTAGTACACATAACTTTATCAATAGAAGATTAGCTAATGAACTCAATTGTTTTGTTTATCATGTCTCTAATTTTTAAGTCATGATAGTTGATGGAAAACAACTATCTTGTGGTGGTAAATGTCATCATTTAAAACTCTCAATGGGAAATTATCAAATAGATTCAAAAATGTTTGTTATCCCTATTAGGGGAGTGGATGTATTTTTAGGTGTGTAATGGCTTAAATAATTAAGAATATCATTCAATTGTCAAGACTTAGCAATGGATTTTGGGATACATTGTGTGGAGCCACTCTAATGTGTAATTAGCATGGTGCTACTAGGTATATACACATCTCAAAGGATCTAAGAATCCCTAACTGAACAGTTCATTATTCACAAGAGGGTTGCATTAAATCATCAACCAGGGAGTCATAAAGCTTTGGATAGTACTAAAAAATATATGCATTCATAGATTCTAGACATCCTATATCAATTGAGTATAGGTGAATAAACATGGAAATACAGTAAAGGCTTGAAATCAAAATAAACTTCTAATTCACAAAATAGGGGAAAAAATACAACTACCTTTTGCTATGGGTAACTAATACTGAAGACTACAATTATTAGTTGCTAAACTATAGTGTACTAACTTAGCTAATCCTTTGGAGTATGAAATAGAACATTAAATTACTGAATCTAATTCATTCATAATCATGTAACTGAAAACTATCGATCAAATTCACAATGCATTATCTATTCTAACAACTAAACTTAAAGTGGTTCAGTAGTACCTCAAGTGGCCCTTGCTTGAGTTGCTACTTCCACAGGGTTTTTTCAAACACTCACTTACTCAGAAAATCATAATATCAAATTAATTATCTTTATTGCATCTCAAACATAGAACTATTACATAAAATCTAATAGGAAATATATTGAAGATATTTGTTTAATAACACATTCTATATCCATAATATTGTTACTAATACTAATGCTACTAGATCTCCTCCTCGATAGGGAATCCTACCATATAGTGCTTGTCAGGGAGTCCTATTATTCATGAACTAAAAACAAACAATAAAACAAATGTCAACTATTCCTCAAGAATAAGAAGAGGATTGAGTTTTGAAACAAAAAATAATTACTTGAAACAAAAGTAGAAAAACCAAACACAGACTCTATGACTAATAGACTTAATGGTTTACAATAGAAAAATGCTTAGTAGAATAGTTGTGGCATAACTCAATCTTGTTGAGATTAGACTCCTTCTCTTGGTTGTCTTATTGGCAAGTAAGAATAATATTAGGTGACTCATGGACTAATCAGTAAATGATCACCTCCATCTTCTTTTGAAAGTGTCATGCCCCAAATGGTTGAATTCTTCCTTGCAACGATCTATAATCCTTATGTTGTGGGCTAGGAAGCCGTTGTTGCGGGTTGACAAATCTCCTTGTTGCAAATGTTAGTCTTTCCTTCTAAGGAATTCTTATTATCAACAATCATAAATTAAACATGAAATCCTACTAAACTTCATAGACATTCATGAATTCATACATACACATATTAACATATCATGTTTTTATTTCCAAATGCTTAAAACTTACTTAAAAGTGTATGAAAGGCATAAAAGGTCCTGGAAATGTCTCAAAGCTTAGCAAAAATAAATGATAAAAAAGTATGAAACATAAATGGAAACTAGACAATTATAGATCCCATCATTCCCCTGGTTAAAGCTCTTACTTTTCCCTAAGAAAGTTTTGAAGGTTATACTACAAGGTTGTCTCTTTGTAGTCCACAACACAGGTCATTCCTTTACCTTGCTTTAAGTAGAAACCATGTTGATTTGAGATCTTTATCATTCTTTTGTTCTTTGCTACTGCACCTTCCTCTCGATTACTCCATGTCCAGTGAGGTATGGGGAACAAGAGGAGAGGAGGATGAAAGGTGAGAGGGACCCAAGCAATTTTGTTTCTTAAGGAAGTTGCAATGTATTTGTGTGATCTGCCAATTACTGCCAGTACATAATTATAAATAGAATGAGGCCCCTTCTTCTTAAGTTATGGCATAAGTTCTCTCCATCTATGTTGGGTAAATTCAAGTGTCTCTCTTATCATTCATGTTGCTAGTCCCTTTAGTCTTTTATAGTCCTTTTCTCTACAATCCATAATCTTCGTTGCAACTCCCCTATTCTCAAAAAGGTCTATCCATTGGTCTACCACTACATTTGGATTTGCTACTTCTTCTCTTAACTATAGAGGGAGTGATTTCTCTCTCTCCTAGTATTCTTGCATTAGTTGACCCCTCTGATATTCATTTCTAATGTAGGAAGCTAAAGCCCTAATCTGAACATCTCCCACAAATATCAGTGAGTTCCATGCAATATCATATGAGAGAATCATTTTGTGCAAATAAAATTTACACAACTGATCTTGCATCTTTGGTGTATACTTTTAGAAATTTTCTAAAAACAATGATCTTGAATTCATGGCAATGAGATCACTGATTATTTGACTAAATTGAAAACATATTTTTTTTGCAAGAATAGAGTATATACCTTGGCAAGAGGTTTGCACCTCATCAACTGAACTATATACTAATTCATCTATTTATGTTTTAAATTTCTTTATCGTTGTCTCTTGCTTCTTAATTACTCTAGTATGTATGGCTATTAACTCTATTTTCTCTTTTTCCCACTCCTTTTGTTTCTAGGAAAACTCCTTTGTTCTATTCCACAGCTTGATGCCAAGTGACACAACAGTGGGAACAATGAGCGTTCTTATGTATCTAGTTGAGCTCTCAAGGTCTTGATCATTTTAATTCATATCAACAATGGAAATTTGTGCCAACACTTCTAACCTTGATCCCTACTCAATTTTTTGGATTTTTTCTTCCAATTGCTTAATATTTGCATCCCTTTCATTGTCCCTCTATTGGTATTCTTTCAGTTTCTCTTCTAAACGTTTTATCCTCTACAAAGCCTCTTGCAATTCCTTGTTTTTATTTCTCCCTTCTAACAAAAATTCTTCGTTTCCCAAAAATTTCTCTTCTTCCACCTCTACATGCATAAACCATTCTTCAAAAGCAAGGCTTTTTGCAAGTTTGTTTTAATTTCTAGCCATAAAAATATCTTTTTGAGTATGAGTAAGAAGTGTTGCTTATGTACAAGGGCTGCAAAATTGGTGTTCTTATATCACTATCAGGAACATTTTCCTCAAAATTTGTATCAGTCTCAATCATAACAACATCTTCATGTTGCTTTTTATCCTTTCCTTTCATAGGCCCTTTCCTTTTTAGGCGATGTGATCGTCTTCTTGATTGTATAGGATTTTTTTTCTTCTTCACAGATGCAGAAGTAGAGGCCATACTTTTACTTTTCTTTGGATTGGGAGGGCTTATGGTAGAAGTTGGAGTTTTTGTATCCTCTTCAGCTACGGATTGCTCAATAGAAGCTACAGGTTGAGTTTCCAGCAGTTCCTGCTCTTCAGGTTCCTATATACTATGGGTAGGTGTTATAGCAGGGGAACCAAAGGGTATGTCTCCCTTTGTTGCGATCGTAGGAGCTTCTTCTATTTCTTGTTCCTCACCCCTTTCTTCTTCATTATGTATTGGAATAATATTGTTGACATTGTGACAATTTACAAAATCTTCCCAAGATATATTGGGAAACTAAATCTTGAGACTTTCTTTGACAAGTAAAGTGACTAAATAGAAATGAGAAAGTGTAGGCTAATTCATTTTTCTTTTATACTCTGATGACATCATTTTTAACAAATTATACAAAAAAAGTGTACATTTACCAACCTCTAATGGCGTAAATGATTGAGGAGCTTAAAATACACTATCTACAACAATGATTGTCTTCCATCACAAGTCAAATATCTAATAATATATGCAGCAACAAAGGCCCAAAGCCAAGGTAAAAAAAGAAATTTTGTACCTTGTGAGGAAAAATCCATATTTTCTCTAGGAAATGAGAATTCATTTCTGGCGATAATTGCATCTACCCTAACTGGGAATTCATCTCCAATTCTCGGAAGACTTGACACCTCCACTATGGCCGCCTTTGATGCATCAACCCTCAATCACCTCATAATTGCCTCATCATTTTTCAAATTGCTAGAAAATTTTTGGTTCATAAGCTTATTATATTTTGTAAGTTGAAGAAAATAATCTAACTAGCCTACCTGTTGGAAGATGGGCAAACATTGTCTATTTTGTAGTAGCAAATTATGAGTTGTGGACTCTCTTCTTACAATATCACCTCTCATTTTAATTTAACCAATTTTGTTTCTTCTTTGTTCTTGAATGATCACTCAATTTTGTTGTTTTCTCTACTATGCTTTATGTCTCTATGTTTGCTTGATCAACCAATTCAACCTTGAATACTTCTTCTTTGCCCTAAACCATCATTTTCTTAATAATAGGAAGAAAATTAAAAGTAAAGAAAACAACAAAAGCCTTTTGGCTACCCCTCCCCCCAACTAAGGATGTTAGTTGTCCTCGAATAGAAGGTATGGAAAGGGTGCATGTAATAAATATCAAGCATTGGAAGTATTAAACATGAAGTTTAAATGAGTGCATGAATCATAAATATATACAAAATTAGCAAGCTTAAGTATCAATTATGATAGTTAATGTGAGAAGTACATGTTTGCATGTTGTGAAGTGAAGGTTAGGGCGTGTGAATTTTATTGAATGCCACCATGCATCTTGGGGAAAGATTTGAAATGATATGAGTTGATAGTGAAGTATTGTGGGTGGTCGTGCATTGAAAAATAATTTGGCATGAGCATAGCACGTGACAAGGAAGTGGGAGTGGTGAGAAAGAGGCTACAAAAAGTACATGATGGATAATTGTAATTTATTACATGGTACTAGTGATATGAAAAGTGAATGTTGATTGTTATGTATGATTGTATGAAGTTGCATGAAATGAAAAGAAATTATGGTTTCTACAAGCACAGGTGAAATGATGGTTGTGCAATTGCTACGAGCTACTGAAGAAACAGGTCCCTTCTAAATGATATGCCTCAGGGTGTGATGTTGCAGGTCCTGTGAGCTTTGTTCTAGGTCCAAAAATGAAGACTTTTGAGTGTCACATGTGCATGTGTGTGCATGTGATAAGTGTTGTAGAATTATACTTGGTAAATAGCAGTAAGTGAGTTGGGTAGCTCATTTGTTGATACTTCCGATGAAGTGTTGGTAACTATTGATGAATTATGTGACTCTGGTTCCAATTGATGTTGTAATGTTCATAGGAAATCATCCTTATGTAGTGGCCTCTTGTAAAACTTCAAACGATGGCCATTGACTAAGAGTGAAAACATTATAGCATCAATAGTTGTCAATTGAACTGTTCCATTGGAAAAAATAGTCTAAATTTCATATGGGCCAAGCCATATTGTTTGTGATTTTCCCTTGTAATATTTATGCTTGGAGTCATAGAGTAAGGCCCATTAACCTGCATTAAACTGCAAGTAGTCTTGATGAATTGATCATGTTAGTGCATTTTCTATTTTTGTATGATATATGTATGGTGAATGGCTTCCCTGTGTATCTCATCTAAAACATTAAGGTTATGCAACCTCTCTTTATGTGTTGTGGATATATCCATGCCCAATTGTATTGCAGTTCTTAGAGTTTTGTATTCAAATTCAATTAGAAGTACTATCTTTTTTCCATACATCAACTAATATGGTGTGAAGCCTATTGTTGTTTTCCAAGTTGTCATGTAAGCTCAAACTGCTTCAAGTAACCTGGATGCCCAATCCTTCCTGTGTAGTTGCATTGTTTTTTGTAAGAATTTTCTTTATTTCTTTGTCAATGACCTCCACTTGCCCATTAGTCTAAGGGTAGTAAGGTGTAGATTTCCTATGTCTACTGTCATATTCTTGCACTAATTTGTTGATCAAATCTGAATTAAATTGAGGCCCTTGGTCTGTCACTATTTCCCTAGGAACACCATATCTTGTAAAGATATCTTCATAGAGAAACTTAGCAACATTTCCATACTTTGCAAATTGCAAGGCTTTGACCTCCATCCATTTTGTAAGATAATCAGTACATACCAATATATATTCCTTGTTGTTGGATGTTAGAGATATAGGACCAATACGATCTAACCCCCATTTATCAAATGGTGCTATGACTAGTTGTGGCTACAGTAGTATTTCATTCGATTTAGTAGGTCATCCCATCCTCTGACATCTATCATACCTCCTTGTGTACTCGATTGCATCCTTGTGAAGTGTTGGACAATCATAGCTAGTTTTTAAAATTTTAAGAGTTTTCCTCTTAGTTGAAAAATGTCCTCCATAAGGTTCATCATGGCATGCCTTGAGAATGTCATAGACCTCATCTTCCTCGATGCACCTCCTCATTATATTATCAGGCCCTATATAGAATAGATATATGGAGCTATCCATGAATAAGGAAAACTTTTCTCAATTAGATGTCTCTTCTCCCTTGTTGAGAGATGTGGCAGTGTTTTCCTTGCAACTAGTTATTAGTTGTCTACATACCAAGGTGTATGCAGAGAGAGGGAAAATAAGTGCTCATTCATAAATGAATCATCCATAATATTCTCTTCTAATTTGTTGGTAGTTTGGAGAGAAAGTTTGCTACTAAATTAGCCTTTCCTAATTTGTCTACTATTGTAACATCAAACTCTTGGAGTAGCAAACTCTTAGAGTAGCAATAACCATCTCACAAGTCTACCTCCAACCACTGGTTTATTCATCAAGTACTTGATTGTTGTCTGGTCTATGTGATTGAATACAAACTACCTTGTGATGCAATGCCTAAATTTATTGATTGCATAGACCAAATTGGAGTCTTGGTAAGTGTTTCTTTTGGTTGCTTGGACCAAAGAATCTGATTGCCTGATAACTCAATTTTTTTGTCATGGGAAGAAAATGGATGTTTAGGCTAATGCAATATAAACCCCAATATGTGTCATTTATTTGCAAAATTTGCATATAAAATATTTTTTTAACATTTGTATGCAAAGTTGTAAATTATGGAGTAATAAGGTTGTATTTGAGAGTAAGATATATGAAGTAATACAGGTGTAATGGATGTCATAAGATGTGGGAAAATGTTTATTTCCCTGCCTACAATCATGTCCATATTATTCATTGATTGCATATTGTCTCTACAAATTCATGTAAGCACAATAGATGAGACAAAATTAATATTTGAATGTCGGAGACAATATAAACCTATGTTCATACAAATTTATAACCAATACATATTATTGAGAAAATAACTTAATATTTTACAAGTTTAGTTAGAAAACACACAACAAAAAGATGTTAAGCAAGACGTACCTTCTAGCATTTCAACAAAGCAAGCAAGTAAAACCAATTTCCTTGAAGAAAAGTGTTGTCTTCTCTTGTGACACATAGGTAAAATGTTGTATCTAAATCTATGAACCAAAAACCCCACCAACAAAAGTCACAAAAGAAGAAACCCATTGAGTCAAAATTTGTTGCTTCACCCAAACCCATTGTGAGAGTTTGGGAATCTTATAAAACAAATAAGGGAAAATATGGTCTTGGTTATAAGGATTTTGTTGGCTCTTATGTCCCAAAATATTCTAAACCCATAAAATTTGTATTAGGGGGCATATGAATAAATGTTATGTTAAATCTTCAACTATTAGCAATACTTGTGCAACTAAAAATCTAAGCAACCAAATGCAATATGTATTCTCCAATAATATGCAAATCTGTTCTCATTAGGGACATCAAGAAATAAATATAATATTATAAACATTAAAATATAATACTATAAATATATATAAAACCAAAATATATATATATATATATATATATATATATTTTAAAGGGAATGAAGTGTGGTGATTAAAGATTACAAGGGCAGCGATTAATAATAACTAATAAGGCAGCAATTAATAATAACTAACAAGGCAGTGATTCATTATAAATGAAGGCAGACTTTATATTAATAAAGGCAATGATGCATTAAAAAGGAGGAGTGTTGCATTACAAAGTATCAACGATTCACAAAGAAGGCAGTGATTAGTCTCTAAAAGCAGCAATTAAAAAAGAATAAGGTAGCAATTAGAGTTATCAAATGGAGCGATGGAATAAGGAAAGGATATGACTACTTGGAAGGTCATTACTTTCCAAAAAGGATGCTTCTCTCCACTCAACCATAAGGGTATGCATGGAATCATATTCAGAAAAATATGGGATGGAGATCAGCAGATGTATTCATGAAGAGTGTATAAGCAGATTGGGATAAGGAATGGAATATTAATTGGGAATTAGAGTAGATATCAAGAAGAAATATGTGGGAGTAAGAAGATGGTTCAATGAGAGATATATGAAGACAAATGATAAATGCATAATAAGAGAAGTAATTTTAATATAATCACACACACACTCATATCAATTAGAAATTATTCATTTGATGCTTACAGCAATTATTAATCTTTATTAGTAATTATTCATTTGATCTAATCTATTTATTTCTCTTTAAGCAATATCATCTGAATATAAAAGACAAATCGAACAACAAGGCAATTGGAGCAGATCAAACATAATTATCTACACTCAACAGACAAGGGAAAAAGTCAGCATTCATTAATATGTTTGTATCTTAGAATATAGCAGTCTTATATTTTACCAAGTATTGTGGTATGCTCTATCATGGTTATTATGTATAATGATATATTTATGATTGTATGATCTCTATGAATCTGGAATTTGGATATATTTATTGTTTGTAATTCTCAACCTGCAACCATGAGGAGTGCGGGAAGTACCAGTAGGGTGAGTAGATACTAGCTTTCTTTCTAAGTACGTCACTCCATGTTGGATGATTGTGTGTCTGCCACTTCGGGCTAGGGGGCTGAGTGTCCACGCTTGGGCTTAGAAAGAGGAATCTATGGGCCTCCTATGGTAGCTTTTCCCCTATTTCTACATGAATTGGTTGTTGGGAAGGACTCAAGGTGTCTCAATCATAAAAGGGATGGATAAGGCAACATGGATAGAGAAAGCAAGTACAAGTTTATTCACTAAGTACGCCACTCCATGTTGGATGACTGTGTCTGCCACTTGGGACTAAGCGGGATGGTATATCAACTCTTGGGCTTAGCATGGATAGTTTTGGGCGAACTTATCATGTTTCTCATCCAATTCCTATTATGATTAAACTTCCATTGTTCATTATGGATATTGTGTAGTTTATATAGTTTTGAAATAGTTATGTATTTTTACATGGTTTAAATGGATAAGACATTTATTATATATGTTTTATAAAATGAAATATATTTCTAGTATTGTCTAACATCATTGCAAGGACCTAAACCGAGTTTTATATTGCTTCAAACGTATAATTGGTTAGTTATAACCCTAACTACATTATTTTTTTATTCTAGGGCAATCGTAAAAATCTCCACGAAGGAAGAGCAAAGAAGGCTATTTCTTGGTCAAAGGGGTCTTAAACTAGTGAGGAAGAGGAAGGATCTAAATTGTAGAGGAAAGGTAACCAAATCTTTAAACCTAATGGAGAAGTGGTTGGAAAAAGTAAAGAGAAACTCGATGATAGGATGCTACGGTTCAAACCTTGAGGAAAGGCCCAACATTGATGTCACCAATCCTCTATTTGAGGATTTTTCTTATCTGTATGCTAATAGGGAAGAAGTCTATGATTACTAGGGTTGGCTAGGGAGAGAGTGGCAAATCATTTCAAATTGGCCATATGATTTTTTTTGGAGATTAATAAAACCAAATTGAAGTTTGAGGGCTAAGGAAAAAAACTCAAATGAAGAGTGGGTCCAATCCAAAACTTCAAACAAGGAGCTACAAAATAGGTTGGATGATCTTAAAGATATTGACAATGTGTTAAAGGAGGATTATAAGAGTCATATGGTTAATATGGAAAAGAAAATCCAAGAGATTAATTTTAATCTCAAAAAATATCCTTAAGATTAATCACTGTTCGATCAAGAATAGTGCTGAAAACATTGAGAATCCTCACAAAAAGATCAAAGAGCTCAAGAAGGAACAAATGATTGATACTAACCTTGAGGGTAGCAAAAAGAAAAAACAAGGTATAAAAGATAAAAGGAAAAAAAAAACTCTAAAGGATTCAAAGGGACTTAGCTATAGAACATGTAAAAGAAAGTAAAAAGAAACCCTGAGGAAAAAAAAAAAGCTAGATTTGATCAATCTACATAATACCTTTTATAGCCAAGAGTTAAAGGTTACTAATACTTTGAACAATATGATTATAAGTAAACGCTTTTGGTTATTTTATTTTTTATTACCTATTGGTTGGTTGTTGGTTGACTATGTCCTATGTTTGCAATGTTTTGTTGTAATCAGTTTCAAAACCTGATTTTCCTAATCAAATACATATTTATAAATTTTATAAAATATTTTAATTTAGATAATTATGTGGTATATTGTTCTTCTGCCTATAAAATAAGAATATAAACATTCCTATGGAACACAGGATGATATGCAATAATAATAATTTTCTTTTCTGCCTCTCCTCACCTAACAAAATGTGTGCTATCAATAATGATGGACAATAATAGAGATGTCATACAAAAAAAAAAAATTAAAAAGCATGCATCTTGTTACCTATGATTTTAAATGTCGCCAATTTTAAACTTTCTCGAGGTTTATTATTTTCATTACGTAGCTCATGTTCAGAAGCTTGTATGATTGGCATACGGGTCCCACCAGCATTTAAAGGGTACATTTATAAAATTTTGTTCCACATGTTATTGAGAGGTCGGACTCCACTCTTAGCCAATCACGATCACCCGACAATAGCCTAAGATCGGCATCTATAGTCAACTTTATCATACTATCGGGCCCGATTAGGTATGAAGGTAGCTGATACACCCGATCCAAAGTACCGATCTGTTCACAAGTCACATATCGGCCGATGGTGATCAACACAGATGGAGTGCACCTATTACAAATACCCGATACCAAAGCCTATCAAATCCCCGACATTGGTCCAAATGCTCCGATCCCTTTCGAATGAACAAATTTTGTTTCAGTTACTGCAATTATAAATTATAAGTATATTAGGAACGCCACAAACAGAAAGAAGGTACAAAACACACCCAGCGCCATTCTGAATCAAAGCCAAGCAAGCTTCACCTTAAGCACAAACTGACCCAAACATCCACCATCCACATCAAATGTATAACTTCTCATCTAATGAAAAACTCGTGCAATTTTACATTTCTAAAGAAACTAGTACCAGGGGATTTACATCTCTTTTACTTCCTCTGGACAAATTCACAAAACCCTCCGATGAAAATTTCATCTCTGAAATTGAAACTATAAGCATTTTAAAAACAGCCAAAACCAAATAGAAAGCAACAAAACTAGTACCAGTGGATTTACATCCCTTTTACTTACTCTGGACAAATTCACAAAATCCTCCCATGATAATTTCATTTTCTGAAGCTGAACTATAAGCATTTTTAAAACAGCCAAAACCAAAGAGAAAGCAACGGAACTTGACTACATAAAAGAATAGTAGTTTAACTACTCTCTAATTCTCCCCTCTAAAGCAACCTCGTAAAAATACAGCTAAATTGTTTACCACCTATGATGCGAAGTAGTGCAATAGACTCCCATATTTGCGATCATCAAGACCACCCCTACAATAGTAACAGTCCTAGGCATGTTCTGCAATCATGCATCATTTGGCATCATTATATGAAATGGCAATCAGCCAACCTTGGGTTGCCAATCATTACCATGAAAACTTATCTTATGCATCATATGCAGATAGGTGGATATTACAAACCCAGTGACGTAAACATGTTTAATGAGAAGGAATGATTTTGGAAACACTGTAGAGTGATTTTGCTCAATGTTTCCAGATAAAAATGCGCAATCTCTTGTTTAAATGAGAACATTTACTGAGCATTCCAAAATGTCGATTATTTTTTCATCCCAACAAAGATCCAGAAAGGTGATCCAAACCATTCTGTTTCATCTTGGTAATGAATACAAAAGTGTAATCAAATCCTTGATGTAAAACAACCTCGTGTTGTTTCAAAAACTTTTAATATTTCAGTCATGGATTGTCAAAACCTTGTCATACAATCTAGTTGCGTCCACAAGAACATATCATACACACCCTCCATATACATTTGTCTCACTTAAAAGCTGCTATTCAAGAGATCATTGAAGCGTATACATGCAGTTTGTCCATACACACAAGCTGGTTATAATGACCTTTGGACATCTTTCATTTATGGAACTAACTCACCCAGACCATACCAAGCCACTTCTACCCAACTAATCATTAATTAAACTAATACATCACTTTTACATCCTCTTGCAGGTTCCTACAACAGAGACTTGTATTACTTCCAATGACATTTCATGGATTTGACCAATAACTAGCACACCAAAGAAAGCCTACTTCCAATGATAGTTTCAACACCAGAGCACTTCTTTAAAATTACTGAAATATAACTTGCAAGTTGATATTGCTTTGTTGCATATAACCATTTGCTTAAGTTTCCCAACAGGTGGAACTAGGGCACAAAATTGTTTGCAAAAAATAATGGTAGCAAAGAGCTCAATGCTCAGGATTTCTTGGGAAAGCAGTGATTGCTAGAAACAAGCTGCATGAAAAGGACAAATAAAAAATGGGTAGATCTGTCATCTCTATTGGATATTGTACTTTAAGCCTTCAAGCCTAAATGAAACTAAAATTAAGAGTGAAAGTCCCCACACATTAGAGACAATGACTAAATTTTTTAAATTTGTGGTATTGTGTTAATAATAAAATGAAGGATCAACAGTACCCAATTAATATTTAAATGGCTCAAAGAATTCAGTGACCCCAAAATTTATAAAATAGCATTAATTAGAATCGTTAAGGTGATAATTGATAAATGACATGAAAAAACTCCTATCCATGCAAAATAACTAATCTTATCCAGAGTATTCCTCAACCAAAACTACCAACTACAAATAATTCTTAAACAATAACTAAACTGCAACCCAGTTTTCTCAAGTCATTGCTGCATGAAGCACTTCCGCAAGACACTGTATAGGCCTCGAAAACCTAGTAAGATCTGTTTAAAATTCAACCAAACAAGAACAAAATGGAATTGCTTTTCCATGTGAAACCACAAATCCAATCACATATAGTTCAGGGTGCAGCAACTGCAATTCGACCAGCAACTTGGTCAAGATCCCTTTGGCCGTTGGAAGTGATGCGTCTTCCGCTGAAACGCAACAAATTTGCATGTCAAAACATTTGTGCCTATACAGAACAGCACATTCAAGGCACAATTAAGCCCACTAAAGAAAAAATAAATGAAAGCACTCACCCATTAGTATCGATCTCAACAATGCCAATTTTTTCCAATTGCTGGAGTATATGTCGAGCAATAGATCCGCTGCTTTTACAAAAATGTGGAGGAGCAACACCATTCCTTCTACGGCCACCATATATCTTTCGGAAAGCCCCAACTCCAATTCCCTGGTTTAAATAGATTTTCCTTGCCATTGATGCTGATATTAAGTAAAAATATCAAATATGCTTAGTCATTATAGGTAACAATTCTCACTTGAACCAAGAAAAAAATGTAACATAAACCAGGTCAAAAAGAAGCATGATGAAACAAAGTACTAGAACTTAGGTCCTCAAAAAAGCTGAGTCTACTGCATTTTTGAAATGCAGAGTTAGAAAAGATTGCAATTGAGTTTAAATAACCAGTTACTGCACTACACTTCAGAGCAGGAGACAAATGTCCAATATTTGAATATATAAATCTGTACAACAGCAATAATACACACAACATCTTTACAGAAATTTATTATGACACAATTCAATGACCTAGTTAATGCAATAGAACTTCAATGAGCTTGACAGAAATCCAATAATGGAACATATGAATCTATACTATAGCAATGACATGCAGAATATATTCACAAACAAGCCACATAATAACTAGCACACTTGTAAGGGCCAGGGGGCCTAGCTCGATTGGCTAAAGCACCCTGTTGCAGGCAAGAGGTCACGACGTCTAATCTCCCCCATCCCCGTGGTACTAGAGGGTTTGTCATGCCAGCATCACCAGTCATGTGAAAAAAGCTTACCAGATTCCTGCAGTCTAAAAAAAAAACTAGCACACTTGTACAATACTACTTTTTACTTTGGACCCACATTCTTGGGGCATATGGTTTGTAAAGCTATATTAAATTTTGTTCATTTAAAAGCAACAATGAGATTCCATTAAGAAAGATCTTTCCCTATAAGAATCATGTGTTGTATATCCATCAAGTTTGAAATCTGGCATACTAAATCACTTGTACCTTTTAATTCTGTAAGACCCAAGAAAAGACCACTATTAAAACATTTAATTCCACATGCAAAAATGCATTCAAACAGAGTAAGAAAGATCAGCCTTCCAGCCAACAGCAAGGATTTAAACTCTCAACTAGATTAACGAAGATTGGATTTCAAGATATGATCAAGATTCAGGATTAATGAAGATATGCAAGATAGTTTAAAAGATAGACAAAGATAACATACCTAATCCAATGCCGATTCAACCAGGACTATTTGAACAACTCTAAAGCAACATAGGATGTCATGAAAACAAACTGAAGGGAATTTCTTTAACTGTGAGTCCAAGCTCATAAAAATTTAATTAAATTAAATTTTATAATTTATGGTTTATATTAAATTTTAAATTGTAATCACCTGGATATGGCAGACAAGGGCTGGGAAGGGAATGCTATTATTTTAAAAAATAGCAGTACAGGGGTCCTTGGAGATGACTAGTTTCAATCAACTAAAACTACAATGCATGTACACACATAAAGCCTTATTATTGTTTCTCTTTATACAATTATTTCTTAATAGATTAATAAGAAAAAAAAAATTGTGAACATTTATGAAAAAAATAGAAAATTACAAGTATATTAGTGTATTATTTTAATTCTTTTTTAGTTTTAATCAACCATGTATCAGCATTTCAGGAAAGCCCAAAGTAATTAATTAGCTGATAGGCTTTACCTCTGGGATCCCCAGTGCACGATATGCCTGAAAACCTGTCTCACGCCGGAAACAGGTACGTCCGCCATCGAGCAGTCTTCAGTTAACTGTAAACCTCCCGGGCAAGAAGATCATATCCCCTTGTAAATGCAGCGCCTCACTTAGGCAGGTTCAATCTGTTGGTTGGGAAAGAACGGGAATCTTCCAGCCATGGGAAGAGGCTCTACACTCTTTGCCAGCCAAAGAATTCCTCAATTTCACTTCTATTTAACTCATTCATCACTCACCATAACAATTCTAGATATTCGTTCTGCTTAAATCTCAGATGTATTGCCCCTGAATTTAGACAAATTCTTCAAATTCTATGATTTTGTGCAGTAAGTTGATAACATGGGTGAATCTTTAGAAGAAGATGTGAATAATCTGAACAGCGCAGAGCCCCTTGCATCCTGTGTTATAACTGATACGTTCCTATTCTGGACACTAGATGTCACCAAGAGATTTGGGATTCCTTGGATTTCCTTTTGGAGACAGCCACAGGCTGTCTACTCACATCTACTACAACTTTCATCTGCTGTTCTTACGGTCGTTACCCTCCTGAAGACACCGGTATGTTTAGTTTATATGCACTTGTTATATGAAGAGCTGATGACATCCGAGAGTAGCCAATCTCCTTAACATTTTTCTACAGTTTGAAATGTAGCATCTCTAGATAATCTCCTACTTGTAAGCTGAAGGCTATTGAAGTGCATTCTCTTTAATTGACCTCAAGTCCTCAAGGTACATTGATGATTGATGTAAACTGACTATTACATGCGTTGATTCCCTCTTCCCGTCAGTTATAATATTTTTGGAAATTTTGTAGTGTTTGCCCTATTTCTGGGTGTAGGGGAAATGTAACTGCTGTAGTGGATTTATTAGGGAATTTTCTAATTTTAGAAACAGGGCTTTTATTTATTTAGAGGGTGTAGATTACAACTGGGAAGAGAAGTTTTTTGGTCAGGTCTGATAAAAAAAAACTTTTGTTAAGAGAATGTTGTCATTTCCGATTTTTTTTTAAAAAGTTGTTTTCTAAGTCTAGCTTAATCTTTTCTGCTGCTTATTGCTCACTGCCTACAGTTGTTATGTGGTCAGGTCTGAGAAAAAGACTTTTGTGATCTAGAATGTACGTGATTTCAATTCAGAAAATAAAAGTTGTTTATTTGGTCTAATTTAATTTTTTCTGTTTAGTGTTTTTTATTGTTCACCGCTTAGAAATACCTGTTTTGGATACTAAGATGGTGTAGATTGCAGGGAAAAAAAAATTCGGTCAGATCTGAGAAGACTTTTGTAAGAAAATGTGTGTTATTCCAGTTTAGAAAATAAAAGTTGGTTTTTAGTCTATTTTATTCTTTTCTGCTGTTTATTGCCCACTGCATTTAGTTGCGGCTAAAAGCTTTCACTGCTGAAGAGAACAGCTTGCATTAGTTTTGGTAGCAGGGCAACCTATAAAATGGCTCAGAGAGAAGGCCATTTGAACTGGGGAAGGATTGCTGGAAGAGGAGCTGGATATAGATGCAATAATAGAGATAAATTGCTCAGGTGATTAGAAGCAATTGAAGCGCATTCTGGCAGGATGAATCTGAAGATGAACAAGAGAATAAGGGAGCCTTGGCTGGAGCAAATGGGGCAACAGATCCCATGGAGAGGTTGATCAAAGCTATTTCAAAACACGGGACCAAAGGTAAGGCTCAGGTCTCAAATTTCAAAGGTGATTTAAATCTTGATTTGTCCATTGATTGGATACAAGAATTAGAGAAGTATTTTGACATGGAAAATATGGATGTAGAGGACTCAAGGAGATTAAAGTTTTCAGTGACAAAGATGAAGTCTCATACTGCCTTATGGTGGGATAACCTCCAAAATAATAGAAGAAGACAGAGTAAAGACAAAATCAGACTATGGCCCAAGATGTTGAAACAACTGAGATCCAATTTCTTATCAACAGATTATCAACAAAAAATGTTCAATCAATTTCAAAACTTGAGACAAAAAGAATTTTTTGTATTCGAATACTCAAAATAGTTTATGAGGCTTCAAATACAGGTAGATTTGTAAGTAGATGGAGAACAGGCTGCTACCCCCCATTAAAATAAATAGTGTTGATGAAGCATATCAATATGCTCTGAGAGCTGAGGAGAAACTCAATCGGGGTAAGGGTAAATTGTCAAGCAAGAAGAGTGACCACACTTCCTATAGAGGAAAGGCAGTTCCTTGGAACCTGCAACTAATGAAGAGCCTTAGGAAGGTGAGGATGTGAAATCCAACTCTAGAGGAGAGAAGGCTTTAGAGGCATAGGAAGAGGACAAGCCTTTGGTGGCTAAAAACCATTGGTGTTTCATATGTAATGAAGCCCATAAGACCATTGATTGCCTTCAAAAGCCCGAAAGGGTTATGGTAGCCCAAGAAGAAGAACCCCCAACACAAGAAGTTGAAGTAAAGATGAGAGAACTTGATAGATAGTAGTTGATTATAAGACAAACAATGTCTTCCAAACAAAATGCAAGTTTAAGGACAGATTGTAGATGGTGGATCTACTGACAATCTGGCAAGTATAAAATTGATAAACAAAATACAGCTTAATTGCATTCCAAAATCAAACTCCTATAAATCTTGTCTTGTTGCTTTAAAAATTGGTCCTTGTGAGGACAATGTGCTATGTGACATAATGCAGATGGATGCTTGTCATTTTCTACTGGGACAAACTTGGCAATATGACTAGAAAGTAATATGCCATGGTAGGGAGAATACTTATGAAGTACAAAATGAGAGGTAGAGACATCTTCCAAAAACATGGAAAGAAAAAGGGGCATTTGAAATGTTAGCTTTGTCTCTTTTCTAGCAGAAGCTAGGCTTGAGCTTGAAGAGAAGAACAAAATTGTAGATAAGCCAAGAAGTGAGCCAGAGGCATTTTTGAGAGCCAAAAGAGCAATTGATTTGAAGATTGAAGTACAACACATAATTAATGCACAAGAAGTAGAACTACAATGAGACTCAACAAATGAGGTCAAAAGTGCACCCTAAGAGATGGATGATGAAGATTTAGCTAACAGTGATCTTCATTCAATTGAACTCAGTAAAGAAACATTGGAAGATAAACTAGAGCTTGCAAATGGAGTTACACTTTGTTACTCTTGTCTGGTATGTTATCAATTGCATACAATAGCATAAGTTAACAAAATATATCAAATAGAGGATTTATTCAATAGATTTTGCATACTTAAATGTAGATTAGAGGAGCCAAAGAAAAAATTGGACACTTTCCCTATCCATGATTATTCAATGTAGAGGAAACCAATGGTTGTCAATTACAACAAAGTCAGGGATTGGACACTTTCCCTATCCATGACAAAATGAGGGAGAAAATGTGTAATGGTAAGCAAACAGGTCGCCAATGGTGGGATGGGCAGTCATTCCCAGGTTGACTGAGCGAACTTCCTGAGTGTTGTATTCCTATTCTTGGATTTTGCTTTTTTTTCAGTGGTTGGTTGGATTCTTCTTTCTTCTTTCCTAGAACACCAAATTTTGTAAGGGGTAGTATACTCCCCAAGCATGACTTTTGATATAGTTTTGGAGAAGCAAAAGAGATGGGTTTATTGAGAAGCTTACCTTTTCTAAGAGCTTACAGTTGTACAAATATGATTTGGAAGCCATGTTAGTGAATTTTACTACAGTGATGGTACTTATATTTGTAATTTTTATTGCTCTTTCTTCCATTTTACTAGCTGAAGAACCAAAAGGGTGCTCTTCAATAGAGACCACAATAGCTTAAAGTACCATGCTTATTACTTCAAAATTGCTGATTTCATACAATAACTGTTATCTGTTAGTTTTAGGATCAGATTTGCAATAAGCAGAAATACAACAACACAAGAACAATAAACACAGCACTTTTACCCTGGGAAAACCCTCCTACTCGAGGGAGAAAAACCCAGCAAAATATATCTCCAATATAATGAATGAATAAGAGCAGAAATCTGCTTACAAGTCTGGCCTTACTCAAGGATGAATTATTACAATGAATAATAGCATCGCTCCTTGATGCAAAGATACAAATGAATATGATCCTCCTTGAAATTGATCTACTGCTACCAAATGATGATCTGCTGCTAAGGTGCGAACTTGAAGTTATTGAATTGATGATAAAATGACAAGTCTTCTCCTTGCTTATATACAATGATAGGTGACCTTTCCACTAGGTCGGCCCCCTTAGGAAATAAAGAATATAAAATATTGTTTGTTACACAAGGCCAACCTGCCTTAGACAAAGGAAGAATAGCTCCTGAAGCTACCAAACACTTAACATTATCATTATTATGTTCAATTTGTACCTTAGAAATACCTTGTGGCTTTTACAGTTCAAATTTGCAGTGTTCCACAGGCCTGGGCGACGGGGAAACGAGGGGACAGGGAAACACATTTCGGAGACGGGGGGACAAAGGGTCTAAGTTGGGGACGGCGGGGGGGCTGGTGGGGTGGTGGTGCTGATATAGTTATACATATACTTATAGTACTTGAAAAACTAGTTTTGAAAAGATGTATAATAGTATAATAGTATAAGAATTACATTTCAAATAAAACTATAGGAAATTACTCAAATTAGTAAAATTATAACATAGCAAAATTTGAAATACTAAATCTAAATACGAAGATATCTTGAATGATAATTGCTAAATAAAATTTGACAAATGAAACTGTTAAATTGGAGATTTCTATTATATTGAAAATATGAATATCTGATGCCATATGAGATATCACAAAGTCTATAAAGATGATTACATGATTCATCATTACAATGAGTAGCAAATGCCAAATGGCAAATAGTAAAACAGTAAACTAAATAGTAAATACAGATACTAATAGCAAAATGTCAAAACTCAAAATGTAGTAAATACAGGAAACTCCTGGGCGTCTCCCAGTATCTTGAGAAACACCTGGGCGTCTCCCAAGGAGACTTGGAGACATCTTCAGGAAACTCCTAGGCGTCTCCCAGTCTCCCAAGAAATGCTTGGGCATCTCCCAAGGAGACTTGGGAGACGTTTCCCCGTCTCCGGCGGAGCACCGGTGGCGGGACGGCAGGAAACGCCAAGTACCCTTTCCCGCCCCGCTCAAACGCTGATTTTTTTTTGGGAAGTTTCCGTGGAACACTGCAAATTTGTAGTTTAATACTTCATTTAATTTGTCTAACTGTTACTCTTATATTTTTGCTGTAGTATTCCATTTACTGTAATATTAAAACATATCTAAATTCTATCTTTAGTTTCCTATCGGCATATCCCTTGAACCTCGGGTTCTAGTGCTAGTATAATATATATGAGAAAACTCAATAAGAAGGTTCCCACTTTTCAAAGGAATGTACACAAATGTATTATCATAAGGTAGTACTTGTCCCATAGTCAGTGAAACGGCAACTTGTGACCAACATTAGTCACTGAAGGAATCCGCTTGAGAATTTGATCAGTTCAATAGTCATGTAACCAGGGACTATTAAATATCGGGTTGAATCCAGGCCTTGTGATAGCTAGATAGAGCAAACCCCCTGTATATTGTGACATCTATTGCCAAAATTTGGAAGTAATCATCTGGATTGCTATTTGTCAAGGAAGGTCATGTCGTATGAGTAGTGAGGGGTTTCCTCAGAATAGTAGTATTTTGATAGCCTCTGAGCATTTATCAGTACTGGCAAAGGAGAAGCATTTTAAGAAAAACCCATCGCGTTGGCATTTCACCTAGGACAGTATTTATTTTTTGGATCTGTCACGTCTTTGTTCTTATTTCTACAAAAATGAGCTGCTGCGTATAAAACTTTTCTAAAAAACCCTTATTAAATAAAACAAGTAACTGATTCAAATACTACAGTTCATAGTGAACTCTTTTACATGGAGAAAAGAAATACGGAGTAAAGGCGCAACGCTGCAATTAAAATCCGACGAGAAACATAAAAATTCAAAACATACCTGCTCTAACATAGTACCAATCAGAATCATAGGGCGCAAGTTCCTTAAATGTAGCTGTCTTCACAATATCAGTCCAGTGTGGCAACTCAATCTGCAAATTTTCATGTCAATTTTCATTAACAAAACGACTTTCAGGGCATTCGATTTATTAAAACAAGGTTTCACATTTCGATGGTCTTTAGGGTTTAAAAAAAACCTCGTACAACTACATGAGAAAGGATTTACATTAACTAGGGTTTCTTTAACCAATCAAATACCCATTGATTCTAAATTTCCATTCTCATTCTCAGCCACATTAAAATGCTATTGAAGCTTTAGATTCATCAAGCATGGAATATATATTTTAACTGATCTTTAAGGATTCAACAAAAGCTCGCAAAACACCAAAACAAGGGTTTATTTTCCCTCATCAATTACCCAAACAGCGAAGGAATGAAACTGCTAGAATACAAATATTGACACCAAGGAACCCAACATTTTTTCTTGTTCTTTTAAATCGTTCAACTACCTTCCCCGATCGCTTGAGATGTGCAGCGTATGTAGGGATAAACTCGTGAGGAGAAACATCTTTCACAGTGCAAGCTGTCGCCATGGCTCACCCGAACCTGCTACCTCTGAAAACGCAAACGCAGGAAAGCCCAGAGACGGAAACAAGGGGAGAAATGTAATGTTATTTTGTGCTGGGATTAGGGTTTTGTTCGAGTTCTTTTTCTTTTCTTTTTTTAAACCCTAAAGGTATTTCCGTTCTCGGAGCCCTAATGGTGAAGGAGCGGTCATGGTCATATGTTGGCTGGGGGCTAGAAGCGGTTTTGGTGATTTCCTTACGAGATGAAAGAATTTGGCCTAATGATGTCTTAAGTGTATAGATTTGTGTTAGTAACTAGCATATCTATATTTTAAAAATATATGTAAAGTACGCCGAGAGATATCTTTCTCAAGATGTCTATTTTTAATCAATTGAACCTTAACCCAAATTGAAGCTCAACTCTAACCATAAAACTATTTGAACCCTAATCAGAACCCTATTTGAAGTTGGTTTGGATTACTGGCTCATAGACAAGGACAAATTCCCTAGAAGAGTGTTTTGCAAGTTTGAAAAAGTGTAGATGGAAAACCCAAACTTCAAATTGGTTGTCACTGACTCCTGGCTCACCCAAATAGTTGATCATTGCACTAAGATGTGAATATTCAACAAAAAGTTAAAATTCATAAAACTCAGAGTGAAAGAGTGGAATATTGATTTTTTATTAAATCATAATCTTGATTTAGTCATAACTATAATTGAATCATAACTCTAATTGAATCAAAACTCTACTTGAACCCTAACCCTAACACTAATACTAACCCTTAGCCTTATTTAACCCTACCCCCAACCCTAACCTTAACCCTTACCCTAATTAAATCTTAAGCCTAATTGAATCTTGATTGAACATTAACCCTAATTGTCCCATAACCAGGTAACTCTAATTGAACTCTAACCCTAACTTTGAATGTAACTCCCACAAACTTCAAGAGTTTTATAGATAAAATATACCAAGATGGATGTATGAACCTAGGTAAAAGAGATTTGATGACTTAAAGTCAAGTTTCTTCATAGCCAAGTTAAATCTTCTAAAATTTCTTCATATGAACTTTAGGAGGGACAAAGCTTCTCCAAATCTCCAAAAATAGGTCCCAACATGAACCTATCCCATAGGCATTCAACCTAGGGAATTTTTCACTTAATAATGAAAAAAATTCACTAAATAACATTTTAAAAAATCCTTCTACGCAACCTTGTTTAAAAAGCAGTAATCAAGTATCCATATATTTTTATTTTTTATACATTTATTAAAAAAAAAAATTATAATTATTTTTATCTATTTTAATAATGAAATTTGAATACCGATGCTAATTCCAATTTAATTTTAGAACAATTTTAATAAACATACATATTGACAAAAGCACTCCCATGTAAGGTGGGCACATTTTTCAATCCCTTCTTCCACCATCCAATCCTCCACTCACTCATTTCTATCCTTTTAACTCCACTTTATCCATACATTCTCATTATCATATATTTACTATAATTAGCTTTCTATTACACTTGTTTCCACACATATTCCTATATATTTTACATCGAAGGTGTATCTAATTTGAGAGGGATCAACCTAAAATTTCAAATCAATGGTTGACCTCTTTCCACAACACCTGGCCAATGATTGAAAACAAGTGCACTGTCGATCTTATTAGTTTTCCAAATTTTTTTGGCCACTTAATGGTGTTGCTTTCCCACGCACACACAACTTAAATTCTTGTGTTGTAGAAGTTAGCTACTGTAGGATAAGAAGACATGGGTTTCCAGAGCTTGTTGCACTATTTCACTATATGCAAAAATATAGAAAATGCACAAAATGGGTATGTTGAAAAGGTTTTAGAATCTTTCAAACAAATGCAATTGGTAGGTGTAAATCCAAAGCCCTCAACCATTTCCAGCATCCTTCTTGTTTGTGCTGAAATGGGAGCTTTGGAACAAGCTATGCACACCATTCATAGGATAAAAAAGAGAGGGGTTTCGTAAGATGATGTATTTGCAACTTCCCTAGTAGACATGTATACAAAATGTTGATGGACAGACAAGGCACGTGAACTATTTGAGTTAATTTCTTAAAGAAATGAGTTCTTGTGGGATGCCCTAATTGTAGGATATTCACAAAATGGATTTATTGAAAAGGCTTTAGAAACTTTCAGGCATATGTGGCTGATGGGCTTAAAGCCACACTCTACAACCTTTTCCAACATCCTTGCAGCTTGTGTTGAATGGGAGCTTTAGAACAGGGTATGGACATCCATCAAATCATTTAAAGGATAGAGGAATTTGGTCAAATGTAGTTACAACCAAAGCAGTAAACATGTGTGCAAAATGTGCAAGCATAAACAAGGCATGCGAACTGTTTGACAATGTACCTCAAAAGAAATTTGGTCACATTGAATGCTATGATTGTAGGACACGAACAAAATGGATTTGTTGACAAAGATTAAGAAACTTTCAAGAAAATAAAATTGGTAGTTGTAAAGCCAATATTCTCCCCGCTTGTCCCAAAATGGGAGTTTTGGAACACGGTATAGATTTGATGGAAGGGGGAATTTTGTCAAATAATATAGTTGGAAATGCTTTGATAGACATTTATGGAAAATGTAAAGCATAGATGAGGCTTGTGAATTGTTTAAAAAAGTGCATCAAAGAAATATGTGATGGTTGTCTGGATGTGTTTTCTTGGCCCTTATAGATCACATATGGATATACGTTTTAGAGTATTTACAATGATGTTAATTTTTTACTTGGATCCTAAAAAAATTGTGACTTATTGTCTGCTCTTAAAAATCTATGTAGATGTGGGAAGGTTGTACACATCCTGCAATCATTGCAGTCCATAAGATGACATCTTCTTCAAAACTGCATGTATTATGTTAAATAGTTCACGTGCCTTGTTAATGCTTCCACTTTTTGTATGCATGTCTACTATGGTAGTTGGGACTATAATATTTGACAAATTATCCCTCTCTCTACCTCTCCCCTCTTTGTATATCCCTATCTTTCTCAAGTCCTCTCTCTTTGTTCTTTAAGTCTCACTCTATTTTTTCCTCTATCTCCTTACCCCCCTTCTCTCACACTCTTCCCCCCTCTATCTCTCCCTCTTTCTATTTGTATCCCTCCCTCTCTCTCTATTGCAACATAACATGATCTTGTTGGTAATGGAGCTCATTTTGAGGTTTTGTTTCGGTCATGTTTGGATCCCTATAAAAATATGCATAGTTGATTTGAAGCTATCACTTCTCCATTGAAACTTAAATGTTGCACAAAAAAAATCATTTTCTAAATGGCCTACCAATTGACCTTTGCAAAATGTTTGCAAAAAAATAGACCCAATTTTTTCCTAATTGACCTTCCACAACTCTTCGGCGTACCCATTGCACACCAAGGTGTGATTGCCAATTTCACACCATCTTGAAAAGGAACCAATTGGAAATCCTATGCATTGCAAGGAACATCATTCTAAGAATCTTTTCTTTGGAGAACAAATATAAACTTGTGTTTGCATCAAATCATTCTATGGAATAGAAGATTATAAATAGTCTTTGGAAATTTTTACAACTATAAATCTACTCTAAGCAAGGGGTCAATCTAGGAGAATCTAGCTCAAAGTGCAAGCATCACAATTATACACAATTTATAGACCTATCAAAACATTCCCATAATAGACAAGATTGAATCTTACAAAACACATGTTATTTAAAAATAATATATCTTTTTAATTTACCACAACAACAAAAAAGTCTACATTATATCAAACTTATTCTTCAACATTAATCCTTAAAAACTAAACACTCTTACTCTTTTACATTTAATTTTTTAAACTCCTAAAATAAAAATTTAACTATTTTAATTCATTTTTTTTCATAATTGTTGCACACATTTCCGACAAGCCTAGAAAAACTGCCAGAAGAATTTATTTTTTCAATCTTATAAATTTATACTTCTAATCTTATAAATTTATATTTATATTTGAAAAAATATTTTTAAAATATTTAATCCAATGCAAATAACACATGAAAATTAATAATAAGTAAATGTTTGACTTAAATATTGGATGATCATTTAAATTATTTTTAAAAAGCAACATTACTAAAACTATAAGACAAAGGAAAAATAACTACATCCTACATAAAAATACACTATTTACTAATATATACTAATACAAAATGTTAAAAATAATTTATATTTTAAATCTTATAAATTTAAATTCAAGTAAATTGTAAGTAATTTAATTTTAATCTTAAAAAAAAATAACATTTGTTAATTTGCTTCATTCACCTAATTTTTAGTGGAAAAAAAATTACAACCATTTTAATATATCTTATAAATTTACATTTTTATTTATATTTCTATTTATATTTTAAATCTTATAAATTTATATTTCTATTTATATTTTAAATCTTACAAATTTATATTTCTATTTATATTTCTAATCTTATAAATTTATATTTCTATTTGAAAAAATATTTTTAAAATATTTAATCCAATGCAAATAACACATGAAAATTAATAATAAGTAAATGTTTGACTTAAATATTGGATGATCATTTAAATTATTTTTAAAAAGCAGCATTACTAAAACTATAAGACAAAGGAAAAAGAACTACATCCTACATAAAAATACACTATTTACTAATATATACTAATACAAAATGTTAAAAATAATTTATATTTTAAATCTTATAAATTTAAATTCAAGTAAATTATAAGTAATTTAATTTTAATCTTAAAAAAAACTAAATTTATCATTTGTTAATTTGTTTCATTCACCTAATTTTTAGTGGAAAAAAAATTACAACCATTTTAATATATCTTATAAATTTATATTTTTATTGATATTTCTATTTATATTTTAAATCTTATAAATTTATATTTCTAGTCTTATAAATTTATATTTCTATTTATTTATTATTAATTTTCATTGTGTTATTTGCATTGGATTAAATATTTTCAAAATATTTAATCCAATGCAAATAACACATGAAAATTAATAATAAATAAATGTTTGATTTAAATATTGGATGATCATTTAAATTATTTTTAAAAAGCAACATTACTAAAACTATAAGACAAAGGAAAAAGAACTACATTCTACATAAAAATACACTATTTACTAATATATACTAATACAAAATGTTAAAAATAATTTATATTTTAAATCTTATAAATTTAATAATTTGTATTTTAGATCTTATAAATTTAAATTCAAGTAAATTATAAGTAATTTAATTTTAATCTTAAAAAAACTAAATTTAGCATTTGTTAATTTGCTTCATTCGCCTAATTTTTAGTGGAAAAAAAATTATAACCATTTTAATATAAAAATTGTGTAGTAAACAATCTATTCAATAAATTCAATACTTATAATGGATACACGGAAGAAGTGTGGAAATAATTTCTGGATTCGATTGGGTAAAAATTTTTGATGAAATGTGGAAAGTCAATTAGGAAAAATTTTGATCTATTTTTGTATTATATAAAACTATAATAATTATGAATTATAAATTTTAATCATTTTATGTAATTAATAGTTTTATTTAAAAATATAATATATAATAATAAGTATAATTAAATTATTTATAATTTATTTTTTATTATTAAAATATAAACCACATTTCATATAATAAACTTATAAATGAAATTTTACTTTAAACAAATTATAAATCAAATATTATAATAAAAAAATTTAACTAATTTATGTTATTTTAAATATATTAAATATACGTTAAATATATTAATTATGCTAGTTATTAAATAAATTCTAAAAAAATGTGGGTGGCTGGGTGAGCGCCCCTCCACATTGGCAGAGGGATTTCGCAAGGGTATGACTTCACTCATACGTGGCTTCATTAATGTTATGGTCGCCACCGATTTGAGTGGAGGGAATGGAACTGACAAGTGGTGGTGGTCTTTGAGTACTTCGTATGCGGCGAGTACATGCACAACCGTTAGCTGGCGTGCTACTAGTATTTCAAGGTATGCACTGCGATAAAGGCTAAAGGCGAAGGTCGGTGATCATGCAAGGATAGATTGCCTTGCATCGAAATAATTCCCCGCTCGTGTGATGTGAGTTCGGCTTTGTTGTCGTGGGTATTATTAATGGAAGTTGGTGTCAGCGGATTGTAGTGTGTGGTTTGCAGTGTTTATGTGTTGTCTTAGTTGGTGGCGATTTAGCCGACATTGTTCGGCTTCTAGTGGCTTTGAAGATGGAAAAAATTGGTCATTCCAAGTTCATAATCTCTGTGTTTGTGGAGGGGTTGGAGTCATTTGGTGCAGACACACCCATTTCTTTGTTGGTGACGGAGAGACAAGTTGCCTTCAAAGAAATTACCGACCAGCGGCTTAAGTGTGTTATGCTTGATAGTGATCCTTTGGTTTTGGTAGCGGTAAAAATGGTCTTAGGGAAAAGCCATTTGGAGAGGAAGGAGTATGTGAGGGATAATGCCTATATCTCCTCACACTTCTTGGTCGCGTTGTTGGATGTTTGAGGTGTCTAAGGCGGAGGCCAAGGAAATGCTTGTGCGCCTGTTTTAGGAGGATTTGATGGGAGGTTTAGAGGAGACTTTAAAGGCGACAATTGTTGGCAAAGGGATCCCACAACCAATGAACTTGGAGTTGCTCTGGAAAACTGACGAGGCGGTGAAAGTTTTCCCTTTCCTACTGGATTTGAAAGGGGTTGAGCTTATGAGGCATTGGATGGTCTCGATCGTGGCAGTGGAATTTTTGAAAAGGAAGATAGGGCTGGTGGTGGAGGATGGTTTGGACTGGGTGGTTGATTTTGATACTTTTGCTAAATTGAATGGGTTTCTCTAAGGTTTGGCTTCTTTTTGTTTGTTAAAGTTGCTCATTGGATGGTTGTTTAGTATATGGGCTCTCTGGTTTTGGCTTGGATGAAGCCAATTTTGGTCGAATTTTGTGACTTCCTCGAGCTGATCGAAGGAATCTTCACTAGTTTTTTTGGCTATTGGTTGGGTGATGGTTCTTCCTGTTTAGCAAACATTTTGTATGGCTCTTTTTAATATTAATAAAATATCAAACTCTTACGTACCAAAAAAAAATCTAAAAAATAAAATAACTCTTTCAAATAAATGAAAACAATTATTTAAAAGTAAAAAAAAAACAAGATGTAATGTTAAAACTTAAATGTGTTCATTATTAAGATCTGACGGTAATTTTAATTGTTAATTATTTTAATTTCTAACTATACGATCATGTTAAAGAAATTATTGAGTAACATACTCCATGTACACTAAATGTTTATATTATTTAAAAGAAAAACACTCTCAAAAACTTCAAATCATTAAAATACACTTATTTATTTTCTATATAAAATTAATTTGAAATACTTTACCATTATTTTAGGAAAAGTGTGAAGATTTCTTAAATCCTAAACTACCATTTGACATGGCATTATGAGTGTCATGAGAAATTAACGAGTAAAAATCACACGTGGTTTCAATGTGAAAGGCTTGGTAAATTTATTTCGTTTAAAAGTACTTTTCGATTACCACAGGCCAATTTTGAACAGTAATAGCTATCATTATTAGGTAGTTGCTTACAAAGCATTATAATTCACGTGACACAATGTAGTACTAGCCTAACTTTGTGACTATGACTATTTTAAACTAATTACTACGGGGAAATGGTCAAAGCATTCACCTATAGTCCGACAAAATGTATTCTTGTATGTTTTGGAAAATGGTGAGTAAGTTTATAAAACCATAAATGGTTAAACAAATGTTTTTTTCCACTCTGATGTGACTGATACAATTGACATGATCGGAAAAATTTTCCTTGTTGGTTAAATGATAGTTATACCCATATGGTGAGGGAGACAAAATGATAGTGCTTCAAACGATGGTGGTACCATTCACACCTGCTCTTGCTTAATTTAAAGCTTATCGTAAAGTAGCAGGGAAAGCAGCGAAAATTGACGACAAACAGTCAAAAAAATGGCAAAAAAAGATGAACAATTGAGATTCGTTTAATAGTCGACAAACTGATATTAACCATTGATTAGCAATTTTAGCTTTGTCTTCTTCAAATAGGATACGCCTTCGGTGTAAAATATTAATATATATAAAATACGCTGAGAGTTATCATTATCCAGGTGTCTATTGCTTAATATTAAAGTATAAAATTAAACATGAAAAAGAACGTAACCACACATATGTAAGTATTCATTATATTGTATCCATATAAAAAATAATTCAAGGTTAAACAAGGTGCTTTTAGGAAAATGTATGTAAAAAATAAATTAAGTACATTTAAAATGCAAGTTACAACGTGCTTTTAGGCAAATATATGTCAAAAATAAATTAAGTACATTTAAAATGCAAGTTATAGTGGAAATCAAAGAAAATAAATAAACATGTCTTTCTTACATATATGTAACATTTTGTGATATTTTACTTTTCTTCGATAGACATCATGAAATCATACAATGATATATAAAATGTTAACAATTAATTACAACGGTTGAAAACCACATTGGTATCAAAGCCATTGAATCAAATTTGAACAAAAAAATATATTACATCAATTATATTCCAAAAGTTTGAGTCTATTTTCTTCAACCTTGTGCTTGGCAAGTTGTTTATCCTTTTTCATTTTCTCATAATGGTCATATGTGAATGGTGGCATTATTCTCAGATCCTCTAGAGATTCTACATGAGATATTGCCACAAATGTTAATCATGTTCTTTTTATCGGTCCTATATCAATTGTTGCTTTTGAAAGAGTCAATCCCTGAGATTTATGTATAGTTAATGCCCATGCTAATCTCAATGGCAATTGAAGTGTTCTACCCCGCTGTATTGGTGTTGTTAGAATTGTATTTCGACGATCATCTTCAAATGGTATTCACGAATAATTGTCAAACTCAACCATCACATATGTTGGTGGTTCAGGTGGAATAGTTCCTGGTTTGTAGACAATCCTTTGAATGTATCATAGAGCTCCATTGACAAGACGTACTTGTATACAAAGATTGGAAGTCAACATGACTCTTGAATTTTTACTGATCAATAACTCTAGATCAAGTTCATCATTTGAGCAATCTTTTGTTGTATTAACACTTCTTGCTTTTGTTGCAACACTGCGTGCAACAAGATGATTCAATGAATATAACATTTTATTTTTGTGGCTATGAACATTGTCATTTGTGGAGAACAAATGGACAGCATTATCAAACTCATAATTGCTTGCAGCATCTAGCTTAATAGGGGTTCTCATCATAAGCAACCTCAAGTCATCAATTTGTGGGTTTACATCTCTTAGATTTGTCAGAAGTTCACAAAATCTTTGTTGATGGATGTTTTCTCTATCTTGTCGAAATATTTTATGTAAGGTAACTATAGTTTTTAATTCCTCCCACAATAACTTTGCCCGTTTGTTATTGTCATACATTGGTCTATCATTGACTAGAGGCAATTGGCCCAAATCTCCAACCAAAATCATAGATATACCTAAAAGATAATCAATAAAAGTTATTTTCAAAACGTATACTAATATTATAGTAATTTAGTACATATGAGTTATATTAAATAAATAATGTATAGAACACATGCCTTCATTAGTCATAATGAAAGGTATACCTACAAAGTTTATGTGTGCACTTTGTGGGCATGCTTGTCTAAGTCGAGAATCTTTATTTTCCAACATGTTTTGACCAATGAAGCTCATTTCATCAATCAAAATATATTTGATATGTGTTATTTCTTCTTGAAAACTTGTAAGTCTCGTTCCTTCTAGCTGAGAAAAATCTTGTATTGGGATTTTTAATTTTGAATGAATTGTAGAGGCTTGTATATTGAATGTTGCAACTCCTGTTGGTGCAAGTAGTAGAAGGGGAGAGCGACATGGCATAGCTGCATTTTGAAGAGCTTGACTAATGGCACCAATTAGATATAACTTTCTTGTTCCTACTATTCCTTGGATTATCATGAACAATGGCACTCCATGTTAATTTGTATGAAAGTGTGTCATAATTATGTCAAGTGCCTTTTTTTGTTTACCACTGAGGTTTGTGTAATTGATTCTTTGTGTTATATCATCATGTATGATACATCCATGGTCTTTCATGTTGCTTATAAAATTGATTACTCTAGTTGTGTACTCTTCACCTTAGTATTCATAAGACCAATCTGCACGTCTATCAATATCTCTTCTCCCCAACATATCTATTTCAAAGACTTGTCTATTTTGACCATGATACAGTCTAGATATGATTTCCTATTCATGCTTTGTGGTATTTCCATGAAAAACTTCATTGTCTTCATTTTCATAATCACTATTATTTTAAACATTTTCTACAGTTGTTTGTTCTGCATGCCAAGGAGTATAATTGAATGACTCCCACTTTGCTACTATGGAGTAATTATCATGACCAATATCTCTTTCTATGTCACCAAATGGTTTGTGCAACAATAACTCTGATAAACGTAAGTCAATCCATTTATTTGACTGACGTAGAGGAATGGATACAATCCTAGGGAAAACTCTAACAATGGATGCACTTTTTCTTGCCTCCCATTTGTTCTCTCTTTTTTTTAGGATTGTATATCCATGATCTACTTGCATCAATTAGTGAGACACCTTCCATAGAACAAGGCCTTATTTTATATCCATCAATGAGAGATTTTGTCTATTCTTCGTTGTTGTCTTCTGTATGTACATTTATAGGTTTGAACACCTCACGTGAAACATTTAGATTGACAAATATTCTACTACTCTCTACTAATGAAAGTTCTAGCAGCATGTGACATGTTTCTTGGGCTGTAATGTCTCTTTCTATAACTGTCTCAGTAAGAAGCCTTCTATATGCTCTTGTAGCTAAATCATCAGGGTTTTCCATATGTGAAAGACGCATCAACATCTAGTGGTATGTTTCTGAGCTTTTCTTCACTTTTATTGCATACTTTGCAATATATTTGATCATGACATGTTTAGAAAGAACAAGTTGCCAATCTATATTTGCTCTCCACAATTGCAATATGTAGTGATTGTGTGAGTTTACTCTATCATCATTTCTAGCTAGCTCAAAAAAAAAATCACCTGTTTCTATGTCTTCATATAATTTGGATCCCTCCAAATTCAATGGCCAGGGAGCATTATACCTAAAATCAATATAAACATGTCATCAATTTTAGTACTTGACAATTATATTACATTTCACTTTGATATAAATATTTTAACTTGTTTAAATAGTTAATTGCAAACCATTGTTCCTCTCTTTTTTCGTAGGCATGCACCTTCCCTAAATGGTGTGTGTTGCTCTACACAGTTTAGGACCTCTTCATAGTCATGGTCAACATCTATCTTTGCAATTTGTCTTGTATTTCTAAGACATGGATGTTGAGAATAATTTTAGAATGCCTATAGTTGGAAATACAAATACATTAGTTATATCATACACTAAAAAGAGTTTATTTAATATATTGCATGTATACATCCATTTTTTTTAAACATACATGTGTGTTTCGATGATGTGGATCTTCTATAGGATTCCATGCATGCATAATATGATGGAAATATCTTTCAACACTTTTGTGTTGCTCTTCATTTGACCAATCAATATTGTCCATATTTGGTGCTCCATGTATCCATATGAATCCATGCACATGCGGTGAGCCCCTATGCTGCCACTCATATCTGCACCAGTAATCTTTAACATTCATTCCTTTTTCTAGTATTTATTTTTTGAATATTGAATGTCTCAAGTGCATGTAATGTGCGACTATATGAGGATAGTCAGTAACATTTTTTTTTCACCAATTTTGAGTCTCCCTTGGAGTATTTGGTTGTTTTCCTAGCATTAATGCATGCAAATTAGGCCAATACATGTCTGCAACACTTAAGGTGAAGAATATTAGAGGAGAACCTATTTGATGAAGCATGTCAGTCAGTTGTGCACGACATTTTATCCAATATGACCTTGTACCCCTTCATGTTGTTCCAAACTGCATCAACCTATCAGCTAGATGGGATTGCGACATGTTTTCCATATGCTCACACAACTCATTGATGGTGATTGACATGTCTCAAAATTTTATTTTTACAAATACAACAGATGAATTTTGTGCATGGTGTCTCATTATCATGTTTATCATGAAATATCTAAACCTTGGATGACTACCAAAGCAATGATCCCTATACCACAATAGGTGCTTGAAAAATTCATGCAGATGCACTCACCTCATTCGTAGTTCTAATCAATCACATCTACCATCAGGGAAGAATGTTGGGAATGCCATATCAAGTAATCCTGAAGTGACATATTCATTTATAAGAGATGCACCTATTCCTAGCTAATCCATCAATGTTGTCAAATTTGTATTAGAGTTATTAACCCATGCACAAATTAGTTCCATTTCTCTTTGGGCATTAGGTGGTCTAAAAGCCATTGATGTTGTGTGCTCAATTATATTACCTTGATCTATCTCCATGATTGGACCAATAAATACAATTTCATTCGCATCAGAATCAAATTCCATATGCACTATCTGTAATCTGTTAAAAATATTTTCATAAGAATTTTTGGATAGATCATTGAGAGCATTTTCATCAATTTTGACATTTGAATAAAACTTGTCATGCTCTACTTTGTATTTGAGTGCTATACACACAATCTTTGTTGATTGTAAAGTTATAATTTGTGCCACGTTGATCCCTTCTTTGGACAATGATAATTGGGAAATTTTATATTGAATGTGGCAAAACTTTTGAAACGTGTTCCACATTTTGTGGAAAACTTATTGTGTGTCCTTTGTGTTTATACTGACCACCTATTGTGTGTGTAACTTGTAGCATAGGGCTGACATGTGCAATCAACATTTCTTCTACCTGAGTCAACTTTGCAAGCTCCTCTAGTTGTGGCCCAAGATCCATATTATTTGAAACTGAAAATCTATTATTTCCTCTCTTGTCGACATCTAGTGCATATAGGACCTTCAAAGGTCTGAGATACTTTGATTCCTAGATAGCATTCTTGACAAACATAACACATGTTTGGCATTTTAAAGCTATCTAGTCGATGTCAAAATTGCATTTGAAAACTTTGAAAATCAGCACAAAGCATTCCATTTGGATTTGCTATGTTTTGTACATTGTCTTCTACACCTAAATTCATATCAATCCGACTTGCATGTTGAGGTGTTTCTAATACACATTCTATTGACCTTGAAATGTCATTTGCAAGATTCAATTGAGTCTTTGCATGAGATGCATGGTTGTACCTCTCACTTGATTGGGGATCAAGTTGTCTTTCTTCTCTTTTTGAATGAGACATTTGTTCAAATGTTCGTTGACAACTATTTCTAATAATATTTTCTTCCTCTCTATTTTGAATTTCTAACTCTTGTATTGATACTTCTGCCCTTCGTCTAACATATCTTCATCTTTCAGCATCATTGTGTCTTATTCTTTGTTCTTCCTTTTCAACATCTGTCATTTTTTTCTCGTTGCCTTCTTCAATATTCTATTTGATATTCTCTCTTATATTGCCTTCTTTGCTCGTCGAATTCAAAATTCAATCTTGGTCATGCCATATCTATAAAATCATTAAATATTATAGTATATTAAATATTTAAAAAAAAAAAATTAAATTATATTAATGTAGTATTTCTAATTTAAAAATCCTTAAATCGTATAAATTTTTCCTTAAATACAAATATTCATTCTAACAGAAATTTCAAATCAGCCATATAAAAAACAAAAAACATTGATTTTATAAAAAACAAAAAAAAAATGATTTTATAAAAAACAAAAAAACATTGATTTTGTTAAAAATAAAACACATTGATTTTATATTTTATTTTTAAAAAAAAGCTGAAAGCTTTAGTAAACTTCAAAATATAACATATGAAATAAAGTGGCATTACTCTATAACTGTTCTAAATTTAATTATTATTTTTTGTAGAATTTATATCCTTTAATATGCATCCACGATTTTCATACTTCTATGTTAATGAATGGTGTGAAATCTGCATTTACAGTTGCCAGTTACATTTGGTTTAATTATCAATCTTAACGATTTATTTTTGCTTTAAATTGTTCCACTTTCAGAGCTGGGCAACAATACTAATGGAGGAGGGGCTATGAGACATTTTTATTATCATTGTGGTTGTCATAGTGTGGGTGAGAGCGACACATGTAATCAATGGATTATGTCATGTGTCCTCACATAACCTAAGTATGCTTAATAATGTGTAGGAAAAATAAATATTAAAAAACCTACACCAACAACGATGGTGCCCTCGAAACCTGTCCATTGTGACCACCTTGCCGCCCTGGCACCTATGCTTGATTTGGCTACTGGTGGTGCCCATCACTTAGAACATGGCCCCTATCTTGCTCTTGATCCTTTCCCCGACCTCGGCCACCATCCCTACCTCCATCTCAGCCACCATCTCAGCCTTGGCCTCTGCCTTTGCCTCTAGGGTATGCCCCCATTAGATATGTCAAGCATATAGGTGGCATGAACCATGCATCATAGGCTCGAGTAGTCCCCGCATCTGGAAGGCCCTGATCATATGCCCACGGCTGTGGGATGAGCTATCTGAAATCATTAATTGCCAACAGGATCAATAGGGGCTCCCCACTATACCTCTCTTTGAGCCCTAACAAAAATAGTAGTATAATCATCTATAGGCACATCCTGTACCTCCCCAAACTACCGAGCAACGCAATCTAGGAGGTATTGCTTGATAATTGTGTGCTTTCGACCCTATATGTACCAAGTCTATTTGGAAAAATTTGGTTGTTGTTGATCATCATACCACCGTGGATGTTGTAGCCACAACCTCCATCTGAACACAGTCATGTCATCAATGACACAATGCCAATATGGTAAACTTGTGGGGCCCATGTGTTGTAGTGTCATCGACACCCTGTACCAGAAAATGACGAGCTCATCCTCATGGATATCTACGAGAACTACCAATGGCCTCAGCACTGCAATGTGCTCATATGCCCATATGTGAAGCAAAGTCACCCTTGCTTTGATGCTCCTGCCCTCTCGGTAAATAACCTCATTCATATCATGGTACAAAGGGGCAAGGAGAACTAAACCCCAGGCATACATAATGTCTCTAAATCATACTCTCCCATGCCAAGCCCCATCCAGGACTGAAACCTTTGCCCTGTCAGTCTGGAGCAACAACGTTGTAAATCAAAGTTGCAACGAACATTCTAAATGTGTCCACCCGACCATGGTAAAAATCCAAATCAATCTGGGAGCTGATCAAAACAACTAATTGTCTATGTAGAAGGGAGAGACATGCATCTCTCCCGACATCTGGGTCATAAATCATATGCTCTTCATGGATAGGCAATCGCACTATGTGCCACACATCCTCCAGTGTGACAGTCACCTCTCCAGTAGGCAAGAGAAATGAAGAGGTCTCATTGTGCCACCTCTCAACCAATGTCGTCATCATGGCGAGAGGGGTCCTGACCTCAGGCAGGAAAGCAACGAAGCCTAACCCTAGCCTCCCCAGCCGCTCCACCTCCAAGTCATCAAAGTCTCTCACAACTACTAAAAGGTCAGATCGATGCTCCAACGACATCAATGGCGAAGGATCCTCCTACATGCATCACGTACACATCATCAATTTGTTGAAAAAGTCTAAAAACTAATCAAAATTTGAGACTTTGCATCCAAAACATCAAACATGTTTAAATCAACAGCGTTGCTAATTTTTGGGTGTGTCATTATATTCATTTAAGGGGTGTGTCACTAATTTGGCGATGCATGTCACTATGCTTAATAGCGAATTGGTATCGAGGTGCGTCGTTATATCAAAAAATTATGGTGCATCGCCATTTGTTACATGTGTCGCCCACCTCTTTCAAGCCACGTTGAACTTAAAAAGCCTATATGTCACTATATTAACCTCGCAACCCCTTAATCAATTGTGTCGCTATAAAATCAATAGCGACACTTTTGACACTTCAAAAGCATCGCTATACAACGACACACCTATAGACCTAACTTTGATGTCCTATTAAATGTACCCAAAAGCAAAAATTGAGGCAAGTTTCAAGTCACGTACCTAGGGTCCTACGTCTGTTTGACATTGGTACTCTCGAACCCACTCCAAAAGGTGAAGAGGGAGCACTCGTTGTGCCATTTCGTAAGGAGGTTAGAGATCAAATTGCAAGAATTCTCTAAGGTGTAAATGCAAAAATGAATTGAAAGTGACCCTCCATCACTTATTTAAGCCTAAAAATTAGGGTTTTTTACCCTAATTTAACCATGCAGCCAGGGTTTTTCACCAATTTCACCAATCTTGCCAAACTGAAGCTTATTTTGCACCGTTTTTTGCATTTTTTGCATTTTTTTTTTGCATCCCGGAGTCGTTTCGGACCCTTGGGCCAACATTTTACCTTTTTAAAGAAATCAACCCAAAATTCAAAATTTCTACCCAAATTCTCGAGGGGGCGGGGAACCAACTTATTCCTTCCACTGGGGCAACAGTGGGGCATCTGAAAATTAGAATTTTTTTATTTTTTGATTTGAGCAACATTTTTTAATTTGAAAAGCGGTAGTCTTTGAATCAACATAACATGTACCTCACTTCAAAGAGGGGAAAAATGTAGACATTTACAAATGTTTTGAATGATGTCATGCACTTGAATCAGATATACTAACATCATTTCCTCTTGAAACCCATCCTCTTTTCGCTTAATTGATTAAATTTTCCTAGCTATTTAATTAATTGCATCATATTCATCTATTGATCTAATTACTCTAATTGGGTTAATTCACCCCCTTTCATGCTAACATTTCATCTTATTAAATTAAATACATCAAATTATTTATTTTAATCCCTAAAGTCCCCTTGTTTAATTAAATAACCCTAAGTTATTTAATTAAATGTCATCATATCTCCCCTTTTCATTAAATCATTTATTTAATGAATATCATGAAATTCCCCTAATTTGCATAATTGAAACCTTATTCAATTAACAAATTACACAATAAATCTAATTCCCCCCACTTGTAGGGGAATAGTCCTCCTTCACACATTCCTCCAAAAGGAATATTCTTTCCCCTTTTGCACATTAAAACTTTGTTTTAATTTGCTAAATATCTATTTCCCTCACCCATGAGAATATTCCAAATAATATTCTCTTTTCTTCACTCATTTGAAAAAGGGAATATTCTTCCTTATAACAAACTTACAAGACTTATTGTGCAAGTTAAAAGTCTGTTTGTTTGTTTGAAAGAATATGAGCCCTTGATTCTTTCCTTGATCCATGTGATTATTGATTCTCATCCATTGATGAGAATCCATGATCCATGTTTCATCCTTCCTCCCTTTTTGACCATTGATTAACCTTTTTGATCTCAACCCTTCATTTCTCATTTGTCCTCCTATAAATAGGTCACTATTTGGATACAAATGGATCCATCTTTTAAGAGAAAACTTATGTTGTTAAAATCAATTCCACTTGCACTCATATTTTGCACTTATTTAGCATCTTCTTAGCTTAAATTACTTGCATATTAGCTTATCTTCCATTAATGGCTTAAATTACTTGCATATTAGCTTAGCTTATTTGTTATTAGGGTTTGAATCTTTTAGTTTAAAATCCATTTAGACTAGCCTTGCATATATCCATATCGATCATTTTATCATAAATCATGTTAAAATAGCTTGCATCATGTTCATTTAGCATGTAAGTCATGTTTCATCACACATCTATCAATGTTTTTGTCGATTCTCTTCAATAGAATCAATCAGAACAAGCTCATTTTTCCATAGGATTGGGAAAGGGTCGCCATTCCACATCAATGCGACAACACTCCCCCAATAGGATAAGTTTCAATGGATTAGAATAGGTGTTTTTGAATCTTTCATAATTTAATATGTTAATTTTTAATGGATTCCTACTTTATTGTTTATTGATTGATCTTATTGGGATTGACATTTAGTGGATTCATTGCGCTTTGTATCCTCATGGATCAAGTGTAGTCGTCCCATACTAATCCATCAATCACAGATATTAAGCCTCTTAATGCTTTGTTCACCTGGAGTAATAGGAGATGTGGAGTGAATTCCATCTCTAAGCGGCTAGATAGGTTCTTGGTTTCTAGTTTTTGGATTGGTAATCAATGGATCTCCAGTTCAAAAATTCTTGATTGGAGGGGCTCAGATCATTGGCCCATAAAATTATTAGTGCAAGGGAGGATTAGTGCCAAGAACCCCTCTTTCAAGTTCCAGATAATGTGGCTGCATAAGCCTTCTCTACAAGACCTTGTGCAGGAATGGTGGTTCAGAGGTTTGCCTCCATATGGGACTGCAATGTATACATTCATCAAGAGGCTTCAATTTATGAAATTTTAGTTAAAGAAGTGGAATAGGGAATGCTTTGGAAATTTCTTCAAGGAAAAATTAGTAGTGCAAAACCATTTGGATCTCATCTTGAGACAAAACTGAGATCATGGGACTACCCAAGAGTCCCTCAAAGCTAAAGTTGAGGCACTGAAAGAGTTATCTGAATGAGAATTGTGGGAGGAATTGTTTTGGAAACAAAAGTCAAGAATTGATTGGCTTCAAGCGGGAGATAGGAATACTGCCTTCTTCTATAATTTTGTTAAGGCCAGGGGTCATGGAAATTTAATATCTTCAATTGTTTCTACTCATGGTGCTCAGTTATCCTCTTTTTTGGATATTTCTAAGGAAGCTATTTGATACTTCTCTTCTTTATTCATTGAGGACTCTCTTAAAGATGAGGGGGATATGAATCAAGTTTTTGCTTGTATTCCCTCGGTTATTTTTGTTGACAAAAATGTTGCACTCAATCGCCCTATTTCTTTAGATGAGCTAGAAGAGATTATTTTCAATATGAAAAAAGGTAAAGCTCTTGGCCCAAATGGGTTCCTTGTTGAATTTTTTCAAGAATTTTAGGAGATTATCAAATGGGATCTTCTAGAAGCAGCACAAGAATCTTAGAATAGTAAACAAATGCTAAAAGCAATGAATTATACATTTTTGGATCTTATTCCCAAAAGAGAAGGTGCTAATTTCATTGATCTCTTTCGGCCTATTTCCCTTTGTAATGTGACTTATAAGATCATCTCTAAGATTATTGCTAAGAGACTAAAGTCATGGTTAATCCAAGTTATCTCAGAGGAGAAGGGAGTTTTGTGGTTGGAAAACATATCCAAGATGGGATTGTCATAGCTATGAAAGTAAATCACTCCATGGTGATTTCCAGAGAGAAGGCCATGTTTGTTAAGTTGGATATGGCTAAGGCTTATGATCGTGTCAAATGGTCATTTCTTTGTAAGGTTCTTTAGGCTTTTGGTTTTGATGAGGATTGGATCAATTAGGTTATGAGCTATGTAATGTCATTTTCTTACTTAGTGTTGGTTAATGGTGTGACTACCTCTTTGTTTGGTACCTCTAGGGGTCTTCGTCAAGGTAACCCTTTATCACCTTATCTTTTCATAATTATGGGTGAAGGTTTGGGAAGGCTTATAAAAGCCCATTTGGACCATGGGCTTATCCAAGGTTGGAGTTGGGGAGAAGGCTTGCCTCCCCAATCTCATTTATAGTTTGTGGATGAAACTGCACTCTTAGGTGTTTCCAGAATCAAGGAAGCAAACAACTTTAAACAGGTTTTGGATATCTATCTTGTGGTTTCTCGTTAGTAGATTAATGATGGGAAGTCCTCTATTTTCTTTTAACACTCCTCTCATTTAATCTATGTGCGGGTAGTGTTTTTCTCCTAGTCTAAAATGTAAAACGAAAATGAAAATACAAACAAGGGAACACAACACCTCAAGATTGGCCTAGTTGAACTTGAACAAAACAAAGCAAAATAGAGTTAGTTACCTTGCCCAAGTTGATCAAATGGTTGGCCCTGTTGATTCGATCGTTTGTGTGCTCCTTTGAATGGAAAATAGGATGCAAACAGATGCAAACGATGTAGACAATGTGAGGAATGCAATGGTGAAGATGGGTATGTGGGCAAGTGCACAAAATGGATGCAAAGTGAGCTCAAAGGTTGCAACAATGGAGTATGGTTGTGAGAGCTTGAATGCTTGGTTGCTAGATTGCTTGAATGTTGAGTGATTCCAAATGAGGTCAAAATCCTCTAGTTTTAGGGGAAAATCCTCTAAGGAGTGGAGGGATAGGATTTAGCCACCATGGACAAGATGAAGGGCTAGGGTGAGTTGAGGACCCACAAGCCCTCACATCTTGCCATGTGGCAATAAGGTGTAAAGAGGGACGATGATGTGGAGGTATTTTAGAGTACCTTGGGATTGGGACAAGATCTCCTCATAAAGGAGGTCCTTGTCCCCATGTGGGAGATGTGACACGAGGAATTTAAAATTCCTCAACAATCCACATAGGGAAGAGAAAAGCCTTGGAGGAATAAATGTGAATTTTTAATTCACGTGGGGAAGAGGTTATCTTGTCTAAATGTAGAAAGCATTAATGATAGTTGACTTGAGGGTATGCCATAAATGGAATAGGGATTAGGTTGTGCAAATAGGTGATTAAGGAGGATAATGAAGGATTAGAGCAAGTTGCAAATTATGGAGGATGTGACATTAATCCTAATTAAAGGTGTGCACATCCTAATCATGGATTAATTAAACTAATCCAGATTAAAGGGAGATTATGGAGGATGGGACAAGGAGAGAGAAAAAGATGAATTTAAAATTGATTTAAATTCAAAAGACCAAATGACTAAATTAAAATAAATTGAAGCATTTATTTAATTTAGAGAGGAAGGGGCCAAAAGATTAAGTATTTAATTATTAAATTAAATACCTTAGGAACCCTAGGGACAAAATGAATATTAATTAAATAAATCATTTAATTAATGTCAATGGGGGATGTGAAATAGATGAATAAAGGGGATGAATTTGACCATACGGGAGTGGTCAAATTCAGATGTCTACATTTTGCCCCTCTTCAAAATACTATTAGAATAATAGTGTTTCGAAGAAAAATAAAATGCAGATGACTTGATAGAGAAAATGACTAGAAGGGGATGCCCTAGCATGAGAGAAGTTGTGTAAGTTGTCCAAATGATGGAAAATGAAAGGGGATGCCCCAGTGTTACAAGGGAATGAATGTGACAGAGGAACAAAGGAAAATGATAGGGTATGCCCCCTTGAGAGGGCAGATGGGGAAGAAAAAGGGGCCTCAGGTAACTTCTTGATATGAGGAAATGGAGGGTACCATGGGGTAGAGCTCAAAAAATCATGAAGAATGGCTTTTAAATGGAGGCAAACAGACACACGGTGTGCAAATGGCGACCAACGTAAGAAAGGGGATTAATCAATTGAAAAGAGGTTTAAATAATGGGTAAAAATATCCAAAACTTAAAAGGGGTAAAAAGAGAGGGAAAAGGTAATATATAGTAATTTTAGAAATTACTATTCCTCATTTGTACACCTGGCAGTTGAGTGACAGAGAGAAGAGGAAGAAGGTGACGAGGACAACTGACATGGCAGGCAAGGACAAGGGGTACATAGATGACAAGATCATCCACCAAGGTGACAAGGTGCGGCAGTTCTACTAGGAGCGCACGATACCCCGCCAAGTTAGCTCAAAAACCCTTCTTTGTGATTTTTAGTTAAATTTTGAAAAAAATTAAGCATTTGAAAACGTGGGTTTTGGGAATCAGGTAGGTTAGAAAAATGGGTAGTCGACGAAATGCAATTTTGCCCAAGTTTGTAGGCAAAATCGCTTGTGTAGGGCGACAACCAAGGGGAGGTGAATTTGCCCATGTAAGGGGTGAATTTGACAGGAAGAGGGGTGGATATTCCCATGAACCGAGCGAATCTACCCAAAGAGGGAGAACACAAGTTGGAGATCCAGGTGAATTCGCCCGAATGACAGACGATTGGGCGAACTCGCCCAATGGTCGGGTGGACTCGCTCGATAGTCAGGTAAAGTCGCCCGACCTTCGAGTGAACTTGCCTAAGAGGGCCAGAAAACACGGGCTCGCACGAATTCACTCGAAGATGAAGAGGGCGCAAACATGGGCAAATTTTCCCAAAGATGAAGGGGGTGCAAACACAGGCAAATTCACCCAGGATTTGGGAAAATTCGCCCAAGGACGAAGAGGACAGAAACACGAGTGAATTCACTCGAAAACAAGGAGGGCAGAAATATGGGAAAATTTTCCTGAAGATGAAGAGGGCCGAGATTTGGGCAAATTCGCTCAAGAGTTGGGCAAATTCGCCTGAAGACGAAGACGACATAAAATGGGCGATGAAAGCTAAAAAGGTGAATTTTTAATCAAGAAGAACCCAGGGTAGATAGAAGATTGAGAAAGAGAGTGGAAAATGAAAGAAATTGATGAAGGCAACTAACAAATTGTTCAGTGTGAATGCAGAGTTTTGACATCCTGAGGACACGAGAGAGATGTTCGACAATCCTGGAGGTGACGATTGAGGCTATGAATGGTGAGGATCACGCGATGCTGGCACATGCAGGTTTATTACACATGCTAGGCTATCCTACTTGATGGAACTTTCAAATTTTGCAAAATATGAAGTGCTCATTTTGAACCCTAAGGATTTTTATTTTCATCTAAAACCTTTGTTACATTTGATATAGGGTTCTTATATGGGAGTTTAGGGTTTTGCTCATTTTAGTTGCTTGTAACATTCTATTTTGTTGTTAACCGCATGGTGCATGTATCCGGTCATATAGAACTTTCATGTCTATTAATGTCATCAAGTGACCGACCTCTATTGCCTAGGTTTGAAATTCCCATCCTATAAGGTTAAATTAAGGATCTTTTGGCCTTTACATCCTTTTTATTTCATGATTTAGAAGTCTCAAGCCTATTATTCTAATATCATCCTAGGGGATCCCCCTCATTAGAACAACTTAAATGCACATGCTCAAAGTTTCCACTTGATTCCTAATGGCCCTCATAACTACATTGCTTATCATTGATTTCTTCATAGGTACATACCTTGGATCAGCAATGAGCGATGGAACGGTATTTTCTTTGACATCGCTCATCGCTAATGGCTTTTGAGCCTTCAAATTTGTAATAGCGATGAGCGATGCTTCTAGCCTTTTGTTCTTATTGTTCATAGCGGATGGTCATAAAATGATAAGCTTGGATCATCGATGAGCGATATGATGTAATTCCCTTTATATCACATGATCACGAATATGTTTTAAATGCTAAATTCTGGATTGGCGATCTATGATGCACATTGTAAACTTGGTAAACCCTCTCATCGCTAATTGCTCGCAAATCTTATGAGGAGGATTAGCTATGAGCGATGGCCTTATATTTTATCATTTATTGTTGATCCATTTCAACGCCTTAGTTTTGATTAGCGATGAGCAATAAAGTTCCTTATTTTAAAAGGTTTATTTCACTAATATGGGTACATCTTATTTGCTATACCTTTTGTGCCATTGATTTTTCATGCAGGTGTATGTGTCCAAATATGATGATTTCACTATATCTCTCATTGCCGATAGGAGCCTAGGTGCAAAGTTTGAATTGGCAATGCACGATGGAGGAACATACGTGATCAGGGAAAGGGTCACAGATCCAAGGTCCAAGATTTCATTGCATAAAACACTTGCATCGTTGATGGAGTTGGGCGAGGATGAAGTAAATCAACGATAAGCGACAACTACTACATGGAACAGGCAACATGGCAGGATCCTGAGGATTTAGCATAAAGCAAAAAGGAAAGTAGCAAGAGGATTGAGGAACCATTGATGAAGTTTTAAAACAAGATGATCCAATAGACTAAAAATCATCTCATGAATACTTTCATCGTTGATTGTACCCTAGAAGTTGAGGAAGATTAGCGATGAGCGATGAAGCATATAAGGAAATTTTCTCTCAAGAAAGTAGACTGGTCTCATGTAGTTCGCCGATATAAATGAAAAGGCACAGATTAGGTTGGTGATACATGATAATTTTTAGATCACATATGATTAATCAAGGTTAGAGAAGAACATGGCAACATTTGAGATAACATCACTATTTTCTAGGAGCAAGTTGATAATGGTCAAAAAACGATGCTCATGGCCACCTTAGATGAAATTTTAATTGTTCTAATATCAACGACCCAGATTCAAAGCCGAACTATTAAGTTACCAATTAGCACGTGCAAGGAGTTCTTGAATCATTAATTCTGCATGCTCAAATTTTCTATTTAATGCAGGTTGATCGTTGTTCATTCTCACCATCTTTTCAATTTGTAGTGTATGTGAGGCAAAGTGTGAAGTGGAGTAAGAGGCTGTTTGTTTGTCTTTAGTTGAATTTTCTTGTCCTTAGTAGCTTGGTTTCAAACTGGGTTCTCCAATTTGGTTAGGAATTTCTTTGATAGGTTGGTCACAATTGTTTGGGTTGTAGGTGTATCTCCATGTAGCTTTGTTCTGAATTGTTAAATTTTGCTTGTTTTGAAAATGGGGAAACTAATGCTACAATTCATCCTGTTAGAAGGTCTAGCCATCTCAATGTGTTTGATTGTCATGAAGATATAACTGAGCAGGAAGCCCTGGCTTCTCCCGAGGTTTCAAAGGGTAAAAGGAGGGTTAGAGGTCATAAGAAGAAATCAATTGTGCAAAGTACATATTGCTTGAGAAATAGGACCCTTCCGAGAGAAGTGGTCGAGTTCAAAGGCAAGGAACTGGCGCAGCTAGTGAAGAAGGCCAGGAAAAAAGAGAAAAGTCATAGGGCCTACTTGGGCAAACACAATTCTCTTATTGTGCTTTCTGATACTCCTTCGGATGATGAGGATGATACTGACTCGGACTATGCCCAGTACCTTCATTCTCTGGTGTCGTATGGGAGCTCTGATGATGACGTGGTGATGATCCCTCCAATTTCATTGAGGACAAGGAGCGGTCATGCATTCTCTGATGCCGACGACTCTAAATAGGGTCACCGCCTTGTTTTAGTTTTTGATGACACCATGGTCTTTACATAGGAGGTATTTGTTTTTGAATATGTCCATGGTTTTTCTTTTGCTTTCCCATGCTGATGTGGAAGTCCTCTAGAAGATATGAATGGAATAATTTTTGTTTCAACAATGAATGTTGTGACAATGACTACTGGTATCCTACACATGTTTTTTGCTTTTTGTCCTCCCTTGTTCTCAAATGATTGCATATGAAACCACCTAGGGAGTTCTTCGAGGAGTCAGTTAGAATTAGGTTTTTGAAATGAAAGTGAAATTGTAATTCAGTCAAGTTCTTGTTGCTCCCCTATTTTATAAAGGGGATTTCATGGTTGAAAAAAGAGAGTTCAGAATTTTTGAGTCTAGGAGAAGTCACAGTGGATACTATGCTCTAAATAGAAGAATAGAATGTAAATAGATACTTTAGTAGATATATCACAAGCAAATATAAGGTGAAGGTTATACTATATACAGATCTTAAATATGGTTTTACAAAGCAATATCAGAAATGAAGAAGAATTTTAGTTCTAAAATGTTGCTCTCCTATGTATTTTCTTCCAAGTTATGAATGAAGTTGTTAATTATGATTTCATTTGTCTTTTGTCATTTGCACCGAATGGATGAACTTGTTTTATGCTTCAGTTCAATGAGTTGATTAAATGCTAAAATGAGGTCATTAGTTTGTGAGAAAAGGATATAGGATTTAGTAAGGAAGCGATATTTTGAAACACAGTGAGTTAGATGTTACAAAGTGGCATTCTAATAGTCCATTAATTTTTGAAGTTCAATCAAAATTGTATTACCGATTGATTACAAGTTATAACTCTTCTTCTCCCTAAGATAAGTCACTGATTGTTTTATTAGTTTATCTTATGGTCAATTGAGCTAGTATTGGATTTGGCCTATGATTCAAAATGAAGAATGATTCATAAAATACTCTAAACTATATTGCCCTAACTTTTAGGTATATAAGTGCATTCCTTGAAATAAGTAACACTTTTATCTGAGGTCTACCGAGCCTTTGATAAGGTGAGTTTCTTGTGATAATGCATCTGTGTGTGGAAATACTCTTGACCTAATGTGAGATATTATGAGTATGCATGTCATGTCCCCAAAAATCGTGCCATTTAGACAACAAAGGAGCATATCTCAAATCATTAACCATTTAATTATAATTGTTAAAAATGGTATTATAATTATAAATAATGTTATAAAATATATATAAGATAAAAATATATAAACATTAATAATTTAACTATCACAAGATAATATTATAACTAAATTATTGTAAATTAAAATATAAAATATAAAATAATATTATAAAATGAATATTAAATAAATATAAAATATAGACATTGAATAATATTATAATATGAAATAAAATAAATATTGAAAATATAATTAAATTAAAACAAAGATAACAAATATTAACATTATAATGTTAGTAATACAAGAGAATGTCTAGAGACCGACGAGCCTACATTCTGAAGAGTCACAACCTTGATCGGGTCATAAAAGGAAATCCGCACCAAATTGTCAAGCCATCCACGGGAGAAGAACGAAGGAACTTGATTACAAACTCCTCTCACCACTTAATCGCGCCACATCACTATATAGGGAGATTAATATGAGTTCGGGTGGCTCTTATCACTACAAACATTAATATCTTTGCCAACTCCTAAATAGCTTATAATATATGTCGTTATATCTTCACTAGCTTGCATACCATTAGGCCCAGTGTTTCAACGTTGGAATCCTTATCATAAAAGGGTCATGAGATTTCCCAGGGCATTGGTTTCTTATTCCACCTCCACCATTATTATCAGTCACCGTTGGGAAGTGATAGGAAGAATTATACAATATTGCCATGTTGACATATGAGTGAAGCCGGCAGAGTGCAATCATATCAAAGGGGAATTGGTTTAATATTCATTCTTTCTATATTAGAAGTGCTTAATAGAGCCTTGGACATGGAATAAGAGAGGGTATCTGCTATCTTGTTACAAGTTGGAAGACACATTCGACAGAGACAACCGATTGCATGATTACAAGGGGAATCAACAAGAAGAATATCTATGGAATAGGTGGAGATATATACAGAGATTTGGAAAGTAGTATGCAGATATATAGATAAAAATATATATAAGGGGAATGAGAAGGAATCGTATTTAGAAAGACATTTTTTGTTTATCCAGACTTCTCTATTCTTTACCAGTTTGAAATATTGTTTGTGTGCCTTACTGATATTAAACTTAGACAACTCGGGTATACCTTGTTGTCATTGTTGCTTTTCAAAGGTCTAAATTTGAGTATGTCTGAGACGTATTGTTGATACATTCATGAGTTGTAACTCTGTTATCTGTAGTTCAAATCTAAGTGTCATCATTTGTATGAGAATTCAACATTAAAGGTCAAAAATTATATGTCAAAGTCTGAAATTTGTCCCTATCATGCATTTTAATGTTCAATTAAATATAGAGTACAGAGGTTTTGAGATTGATTATTGATTGAAGTATACTTTCCATTCTGAAGCTTGCTTCTACATGCATGGTAGTTATTAGTTTGATAAAATGGCACATCTATCAAACTAGATAAATTGCCAAAAAAATTACACCTCTCAGAAGGGAACATTACAATGCATGGGATTACCCTCCCTGGGTTTCACAGAACCCAAAGAGAAAAAGTGAAGTACAAATTACTTTATTTAAGTGTTGGCCAATCCTCAACCTTGCTGATAATTGAGTTGTGGAAAATTCATAGGCTGGAACTGATATTAATTTTGGTTCTATAAAAAATAACCAACAAAAATGGCAACTCTACTGGGGACATTTTGTATCTTTGATGCAAATTTTTTGAAGACCATTTGAAAGGAGTCAAAACAAAATGAACATCCGGTTCAGATATTGAAGAAGCTCTAGATTTTCAATTTGATTTAAATTCAAAATACTCAGAAAGTGACTCTGCTGGAAGAACTCAGAGAAAGGTATCCTTGCTTCAAAGGTTTTTCCTCTTGTTGAAGAGGTGGAAACTCTGCTCTAAAATTTATACACATGAAGGGCTATTGTTTGTTATTGTAACCTGAAAGTACTCTATTCAAAGTTGCAGAAACTAGAGGTGTGAAGGTACATGGTTCCTTGCATATTTTCATTTGTTGAACTTGTCATATTGAAATACAATTACTGTTCCACTTAAAGTGTTTGTCAGAATATTCAGAAATTTGCTCATATGGATGATTAAAATAAAGTTGTATATCTTAGGATTTTCTATCCATTTGCATTATCATATTTTCAGGCCCAAGTTACCATCATATTATCAATTATCCTAGTGATTTTTCATATTGTCATGGGTATGACTATGCATGATTAAGTTAAACCCTAATTTGCATACATCTATGGATTACCAAAGGGAAATAACCATGCCATTAGAAACCTTAATGCATATTATCAAGAAGCTTCATAAGTCTAATAATCCTCAAATAGTTGAAACCCCAAAGTACAGGAACCCAAGTGTGAACAAGCCTAGGCTGAGGCCGGAATGGAAAGTTGTGTTTAAAAGGGGAATTAAAGAGATGAACAAAAGGAACCTGATGTCTCTACAAGCTCAATTAAGAGATAATCATACTAGATCTACTAGCCAAATTGTTGTACCTTTTGTTAATTCGTTTGACTCATTATATGACCAATTAGACTTGTCATGGGTTGATTACAAGGTTAAATGTATGTCATCTCGAGTCTATAAGCAGATGCCTAGATTTAATGGATACAATGTGTGTGAAGGAGATGCACATGTCCAAAGTTTTTATAGTTTCATGGTGAAACATTCATTTAGAGATCAGGATATGTGGATGAGATATTTTTTCAAATCTCTTGAAGCTAGAGCTAGGGATTGGTACTTAAGTTTTCCTAAGAATTCCTTTTCCTATTGGGATAAACTAGTGGATGCTTATAGAGAAGAATTTTCAAAAGAACCTTCTGACCTTCTCAAAAAGTTAAAGAAAATTAAAAAACAAGGTGAAGAGCCAAGCATTGCTTTCAATCACATATTTTCTATTGCTCTTTCACTAATCCCTAAAAGTTTCAAACCTAGTACATCAGGTTGCATTCATTTGTATTTTGGAGCTTTTGAGGAGGGATCTAGTGCATTGTTAAAGGATTTTAAAACTTTGAATCTACAAATGGCTTACACATGTTTAGATAATATGGAAAAAATGAGGAATGAATATGTGCAAAGTTTGATTTCTTCAATTGTGGGTAAACATGCTGATGAAATTAGTAGTTGTATGGATATAAATGATCAAATGTCTCCAGTTTTAGATACAAACAAGTGCATGCTTGAGAAGGAAGAATTTAAAAGTATTGCAATGTCTACCATTGTTGTTCATAATAGAGAAAACATTTGTCTCTATTCTCAAGAAGATGTGAATGACCAACTCAATGATGAAACCCAATCCAATGTTGAAGTGAAAGAATATGTTGATTGTTGTCATGACAGCCTAAAAATAAGCAAGAATGAACAAATAGATAGTCTATCTTCTAAGACGGGTTGTGATTATGCTTTTGAAAAGGTTGTTGGCAATTCAATCTCCTATGATTGGGAAAACCTAGTTTGTGATCAGTCCATTGAGTTTTTTGATGGTGATATCATGATATACCCCGATTTACAACTTAGTAATGTATGCAGTTCTAGTGGAAGTCAAGAAGAAAAAGTGGTTGAAAGAATGGATCAGAACAATGATCTATTAAGTTGTGAACAAATTTCAAATCTATTAACCACTGAAAATTAGAAATACAAACATATGAGCAACCCTCAGTTGTTGTATGTTGTTCATATTGATTTTTACAGTGATGATAGCCTTTACTATACAAGATGTGATGCATGGGTATATGATTTTCCTTCCAGTTATGAACTAGTTGATCAACAGGGTGATAATGTGAGCAATGACAAGCAACCAAATTTGGATAAATATTTGGTTTTTGTTTTAGATGAGCCTAGTTATGAAACTTTTCATATGGATATGAGGGTCAATTTCAAAGAAAAATAGATTATCTTTTTGAACTAGAATTGCTCACTTTTGAACAAGCTATGAATGTTGAAGATGTTAACATGTTATGTTTAGAAGGTATCAAAGTGAGTAAGGATGAGGATAGGGAAGATATTCTTAATGATTCTCTACACCAACATGTTGAGGCATAGTTACAGTGTGTGCCAAAGTATAAGTATATCTTTTTACATACACTTGGAGATAGTTTACATGATGTACATGATATTTTGATTAGTTCATAACTGTTTCACCTTTGACATGCAAACTAATAGGCAGATTGAACTTGACAGTACCAGCTATGTGGCAGAATATGAGTGCCAGGTTTTTTAGTTGGATGAAATTTTCTTGCAATATGGTGATGGGAGAAACATTGAAGAGGGTTGTTTTCAACTTGACAATGTTTTAAATGATAAATATTATGAGTTATTGTCACATGATAATCAGTATTTTAAGGGTATGCTTGATGTTCAAATGCTTGGTAATTATGAACTTATTAATATTGATGTATATGTTGAGTTGTTAAGAAGTGCTAGCATGTTTAGTCAAGAATATTGCAGTGATGTTTTTAGATTGGATTATGTGAGGTGTGGTGAGAACCTTGTCTATGATAGAGGTAAGAAGAGACCTATAGTTTTTGGTGGCCTTGGGCCATCAAATATGGTTTGACATTTCAAACCAAGAGCAATTGGGGAAGAGGTGACCTCTTGACTCTGTTTCCCAATGGATAAGGCACCTGGTCTACTTCTCCAGAGGATCTAAATTCTCACTTTGTTCATTGAGGAACAAACATCCCCAAAAAGAGCCATTGATGGCACTTTCAAAATTTGCAAAATCTAAAGTGCTCATTTTGAATCCTAAGGATTTTTATTTTCATCTAAAACCTTCGTTACATCTGATATAGGGTTCTTATATGGGGGTTTAGGGTTTTGTTCATTTTAGTTGCTTGTAACATTCTATTTTGTTGTTAACTGCACAGTGCCTCTATCCGGTCATATAGAACTTTCATTTCTATCAATGTCATCAAGTGACCAACCTCTATTGCCTAGGTATGAAATTCCCATCTTATAAGGTTAGATTAAGGATCTTTTGGCCTTTACATCCTTTGTATTTCATGATTTAGAAGTCCCGAGCCTATTATTCTAATATCATCCTAGGGGATCCCCTCATTAGAACAAATTAAGTGCACACGCTCAAATTTTCCACTTAATTCCTGATGGCCCTCATAACTACATCGCTCATTGTTGATTTCTTCATAGGTACATACCTTGGATCAATGACGAACGATGGAACGATATTTTCTTTGACATCGCTCATCACTAATGGCTTTTGAGCCTTCAAATTTGTAATAGCGATGAGTGATGCTTCTGGCCTTTGGTTCTTATCGTTCATAGCATATGGTCATAAAATGATAAGCTTAGATCAACGATGAGTGATATGATGTAATTTCCTTTATATCGCATGATCACTGATATGTTTTAAATGCTAAGTTCCAGATTGGAAATCTACGATGCACATTGTAAACTTTGTAAACCCTCTTATCACTAATTGCTTGCAAATGTTATGAGGAGGATTAGCGATGAGTGATGGCCTGGTATTTTATCGTTTATTGCTTATCCATTTCAAAGCCTCAGTTTTGATTAGCGATGAGTGATAAAGTTCCTTATTTTAAAAGGTTTCTTTTGCTAATATGGGTACATCTTATCTGTGATACCTTTTGTGCCATTGATTTTTCATGCACATGTACATGTCCAAATATGATGCTTTCACTATTTCTCTCATCGCTGATAGGAGCCTAGGTGAAAAGTTTGAATTAGCGATGCACGATGGAGGAACATATGTGATTAGGGAAAGGGCCATAGATCCAAGGGATGAGATTTCATCGCATAAAACACTTGCATCGTTGATGGAGCTGGGCGAGGATGAAGTAAATCAGTGACAAGCAACAACTACTACATGGAATGGGCAACGTGGAAGGATCTTGAGGATTTAGCGTAAAGCAAAAAGGAAAGCAGTGAGAGTACTGAGGAACCATTGATGAAGTTTTAAAATGGGATGATCCAATGGACTAAAAATCATCCTATGAATACTTTCATCGCTGATTGTACCTTAGAAGTTGAGGAAGATCAGTGATGAGCGATAAAGTGTATAAGGAATTTTTCTCTTAAGAAAGTAGACTGGTCTCATGTACTTTGCTGATATAAATGAAAAGGCACAGATTAGGTTGGAGATACATGATAATTGTCAGATCGCATATGATTAATCAAGGTTAGAGAAGAATGTGGCAACATTTGAGATAACATCGTTGTTTTCTAGGAACAAGTTGATAATGGTCAAAAAATGATGCTCATGGCCACCTTAGATGAAATTTTAATTGTTCTAAGATCAACGGCCCAAATTCAAAGCCGAACTATTAAGTTACCAATCCGCTCGCACAAGGAATTTTCTATTTAATGCAAGTTGATTGCTGTTCATTCTCACCATCTTTTCAGTCTGCAATGTATGTGAGGCAAAGTGTGAAGTGGAGTAAGAGGTTGTTTGTTTGTCTTGAGTTGAATTTTATTGTCCTTAGTAGCTTTGTTTCAAACCAGGTTCTACAATTTGGTTAGGAATTTCTCTGATAGGTTGGTCACAATTGTTTGGGTTGTAGGTGTATCTCCCTATAACTTTGTTTTGAATCATTAAATTTTGCTTGTTTTGAAAATGGAGAAAACTGGTGTGACAATTCAGCTTGTCAGAAGGTCTAGCCATCTCAATGTGTTTGAGTGTCATGAAGATATAATTGAGCAAGAAGCCCTGACTTCTCTTGAGGTTGCAAAGGGTAAAAGGAGGGCTAGAGGTAATAAGAAGAAATCAATTGTGCATAGTACATACCGCTTGAGAAATAGGACCCTTCTCAAAGAAGTGGTCGAGTTCAAAGACAAGGAATTGGCGCAGCCAGTGAAGAAGGCCAAGAAAAAAGAGAAAAGTCATAGGGCCTGCCTGGGAAAATACAATTCTCCTATTGTGCTTTCTAATACTCCTTCGAATGATGAGGCTGATACTAACTTGGACTATGACCAATACCTCCGTTCTCTAGTGCAGTATGGGAGCTCTGATGACGACATGGTGATTGATGAGGTAAAAATAACCTCATCAACATAATGGCCTCAATATACAAATATGAACCTTCCAACCCAAATTACTTTTCCAATTGATTACCTTTAGGAAAAATAATTGCTTTTCTTTCCATGAATAATCGTACAAACTTATTTCTTGGAGTTGATTAAATTAAACTAACTTATGTTGATTTAACGATTTAGTCTTGAGTATTTTGCAGCTCAACTCCACCACCATTCACCATTCCAATTAGAAGGGAAATGAATGTGAGTCTCATACTTTTGAAAACCAGCAAGCAGGCGCCAGAATGCTAGGAGCACACATTTTGGCCAAGCTTTTATAATTATGTTATTTTTCAGTTTCAAAGACTTTATGGCTCATGCAAAGCCTCTTTAATATTGTATATCATGAGATCTTAAGTCCCTTTTACTATGGGAAATCCATTGAAATACTTGATCAACTAAAAAATAGGATTTTTGTTAGCTGTTTTTCATATAAATATGTAACTGTTACAAGTAATGAGGAGAAGATTATCATTATGTTGTCAATTTGTCTTTTGAGTAGAAACTACCATTTGAATATGAGTTTGGGTTTTCCCGCCTTCCTTTGAATTATTGTGTAATATGGATGCATCTGTGGAATGAGGTAACATAAAGGATTTTCCAATGCATGTGATCTAAAGTAGTAGTAGATACACCCACGAGTTGGCCACTCGAGGGTTAGAAATAGATAGATAAGTATTTGTTTCCTATTTTGCACTTTCCTTTGATAAAATAGAAGTTGCATTTGCATTTTATTTCCATTCGTACTTGTTATACTATTAGTGTTGAGCCTATGGGTTGTAACTGAGTCCGTAGCTTCTAAGCTTAGCATTTGAATGCCCGGAGCACCTTTCTTCAGTTAATTTTGATTAATGGTTTCATGATTAGCAGTTAGCTTGTGATTCTCTGTAGTAGATAAATGTTTCCTAATTTCTTTACATGCTTTACCTCTTCAAAAATTTACGCATTCTTTAGGTTAATTGTTTCCATGCTTTCTAGTTTAATGGTGATGCTTTTCAAATTCTTAGTTTTTTGTCTTCTGATTTGAGTTATTTTCCTGCTTTCTAGATAGACGATTTACTGCTTTCTAGATTAGAGGCCCTTTAGATTAGAATTTTTATTCAATAGATTAGTGCTTAATAGAGAAATTCAAGATGTCCTCTATTGCATACAACCATTGGACACTTCCCGATCGATATATTGATGTGTTTATTCACTAAAGTGTTAGGACCTAACGACAACCTATCACTTTTTGGTGTCATTGTCGGGGACCCCTTTTTCTAGTGTTAGTAGGAGATATCTTGAATACCTCTCTTAGGGATAGGAACAGTCCCTTGGCTTTTTTTCTGCATGGTCAGGAAATGAGGCCCCCACAAGAGATTCATACCAAAAACCCACCCAGTTGATGTACCAACAACAAGTGGAGAAGAGGGAAACTCAGACCAAGAACTTACTATGGAATTGACTGAACAGGGTCAACCTGAGACCTTCCCACATACTCTGGAAAGAGAACAAATAGTAGTCGAAGAGCATATTCTTTCACCAACTTTTGAACCTCGTGCCACTGAGCAAATTGTGGAAGAGGATCACATCCCTTCCAACACCATGGGTGACCGTAGAAACGCTGCCAATACCACAACAATGATAACCCTCCACCACACACATTCACTTATCCTATTGCTATTGATGCAGATGATGAGACAACAATGAAAAATATTTCACCGGCCTTCTCACCAGCCTTTTGAGGTTTTTCCAATGAGGACCCTTATCAGTTCCTATTTGAATTCAAAGTCTTGTGTCAAATCTATGACTACAAGAATGATAATCAGAAACTGAAGCTTTTCTCATCCACTCTGAAAGACTCAGCTATGCGTTGGTTTATGGGGTTAGCTTCTCAGTCGATAACCTCTTGGGATGAAATGGAGACCACCTTTTTGGAGAAATATTAGAGTTACTGCAGGGTGAGTGATAGGAAAGAAGAGCTATTCAAAATAAGGCAGAATGAGGATGAAAGTTTAGATGACTACCTAGATAGGTTTATCTTCTTGTCCAAATGTTGTGGTGGGGAAGTTATAAGCCTCGATATTTTGAAGACCTTATTTCTCAAAGGTCTTGATGATGAAGCTCAGAGGAGCTTAGACTTAATGGGAAAAGGAGACATGTCCCAACTGCGATTGGAAGAAATAATGGAATTGTGTTGGAACTTCTCTCGTACTCGTGGAGGGATTAGGAAGTTCACCCCCTTACGTGGCTCTAATGACATAAATAACTTCATAAGGAATTGGCCAACTTCAAGACCAACATTCTTGTCCAACTTAACATCACTTTAGATGGCATCTAGGCCAAAACCAAGAATCCTGAGACTCTGTCTATTTATTGCCCTAGGTGTCGAAACAAACATCTACTAAGAGAGTGTCCCTTGGAAAAAGTTGACAAGATTGACATTTGACAGGTATGTGACAAGAATCACCCCACCAATCAATGTGAACTATTAAATGCCATCAAAAATTCCAAGAAAAGAACAACTCTAGTTGAAGAAGAAGTGAATGTTGTCAACCAGAGAATGGGAGGTAATTTCTCCTATGGCCAATCTTGGGGTAACCCTTAGTGGCCCAACCAGTCCCAACAGTAGTGGTTCCCTCACAATTCCATTCCTCAATGGAATAAACCCCAACATCAGTTATATTATGGTTCCAGGCGGATGCCTAACCAACAGACTCTCTTACCACCTCCCCAAAACACTCAACAAACTGAACAAGTTAACCAACCACCACTTTCAATGCAACCAGTCCCTAATGTAAAGAGAAATCATCCAAACACTCTGGTGTACTCCATCGAACAAGACAATGTCACCAGACTCAATGCAATACACTGTGGAAGCCTACAATTGAGGTCTAGTAAAACACTTTCATAGCAAACTATCAATGTAATCATAGATGAACTTGTCCAGAAGTCTGTTGAGGAAATAATAATAACACCCGCGCTCATAGAAAAAACCCTAGACACTACACAAGATGAAACTAACCTGCCATCTTCAACAAGAGATTTTGACCTACCTCAGGAGGAGGAGGGTCAATCGCTAATTGAATCTTTGGAAAAGCCTGCAACTAAAGATAAAACTAGAGCCTCTTTTTCTGGAGCAATTGAAACCAATCCTAGTGAAAGATGCCCCAGAAACAACATCGCCAATGGAAACTGCACTGATATTGGAAATTAAATGATTACAAATTGAAGTTCCCTTGTTACAAGCAATTAAAGAGATCCTTGAGTTAAACCAGTTGATTAAACAATTGTGCATCAAAACTCTAGGGAGAAGCCAAAATGAATCAACACTGTTCATATCAATGGGTACCTAGCTAATTTGTTAGTTGGAAAAGTTACTGCTTTGAAATATGATGACCCGGGAAGTCTACTTATAACAATAACAATTAATGGGGTAGCAATACCCAACGCTTTAGTGGACCTTGGAGCAACCATTAATGTAATGACTGTTGATTTGATGGAAAAATTGGGCCTCACTGATCTATGCACCACAACTATAGTCCTACAGATGGAAAACCAATCCATAACTATTCCCAAGGGCATCATTGAAAACATTCTTGTTAAAGTAGATGGATGGGAATATCTAGTGGATTTCTAGATAATTGAATCCCTTACGCCCAAAAACAATTATCCAATAATTCTGGGATGACCATGGATAGCTACGGTTGTAGCCAAAATTGACTGCAGGGAAGGAGGAATGACAATCTCCCATGGAATCAATAGAAAAAAGTTGTTCCTGTATCCTCCTGCCAAGCTTGCTGAACATAACAAAGTATGGGTTGATGAACATAACAGGAGTTCCAACAATACCATTATATATTTGTGGATTGATTAGTGGGATCTTGATGCCAGACAAGAGTGGGAGATTTTGTAGCCTCAAGGTGATTGAGGTTGTTAGACACATTATGGAGGGGAGGGAAGGGGAGTTTGCATGGGGTTCATGCATACTGGCGTAGCTGTACAGATACATGCATGTGGTATGCTATCGACGAGCACTCAGTGTGACACATGTGATGTTACTACAGGTATGGGACTGGGAGCACATCAGTGTGGCTAGGCCAGGAGTGTTGATAGCAGGTACATAGGATGATACACTACCAGTGGCATATTGGTATGGGACTGAGTACGGCTGGAGGTTTCACTACCAGGATGTTAGTGACCTGGAGGCATGAAGGAAGAGACTAGATGATTTGCAGGATGACAAGATAGTATGGAGACCATACATGACATGATAATTTTCCAGATGGAGGGATGAAAAGAGGAGACATAGAGGGTACTTCTTCAAAGTATCCTATCTGACCGGGAGGGACCCAGGCACTGTGGAGCTTCATAGGGAAGACAGTGATGAGACAATTCAGGGTACAACATGACATTCCCACAGGACCTCAGAGGTTCATATGGATTACCCAAGAGTGGTTATGGGGTGATCCAATCATGACAGAGTTCGTTAGACAGTTGTGGGAGGACCTATAGCAGGTACCCTATCCAGGTAGGGGAGGAGTGGCGGACATTGGGACGACAGTGAAATACTCTGCGTGGTGGGTGCATCATCGACCACCATGGATTACTACAGTACACCAGATTAGAGGGGAACTAGGCTATGGTTTAGAGGATGAGAGGAGGTTGGGAGGACAGTGAAGAGTTAGGAGGAGAGTACAGGAGGAGGTTGAAGTAGAGGAGGAGAGAGAGGACCGACAGAGGATGGGACATGAGGAGGGGATGGAGGTAGATGCCCCAGATGTAGATCCACTGGCCATAGTACCATACGTACCACCACCACCGGAGGATCTAGCCATACTACTGATAGGGGTTTTAGTGAGGTTACGTATCACAGCACAAACTTAGGGAGTCAAAGGCTAATAGGGAGTGACTACGAGTTGAGGTGGATAGGGTGCAGACAAAGGGAGAGAGGGACTATAGGACCCTGGCATATGAGGTAGGACAACATGTATATGAGCTAGAGACAAAGAGGGATGGACTACAGGCCGAGGTGAGTAGATTGCGGGCAAAGGTGTCCAGACTAGAGGTCGAGGGACAAAGGAATTATGGGGAGTTGGCAGACTAGGTATCCATACAGGTACAAGATGTCGAGAGGGAGAGGGAGGACCTACTGAGACAGCTAGCAGAGCTGTGACAGGAGAGGATTGAGTTGAGGAGGGAGCGAGATGAGCTTCGAGATAGAGTAGAGGTAGCAGAGCATATAGCTGGGGACGCAGGGTTGGTGCTAGAGAGAGTAGAGATGATGATGGCACAAATGTAGACCTTGTAGGGTGAGGGATGCAATAGAGGAATAGGTACATGCTCTATAGGATGAGAGTGATATGATAGCAAAGCAAATACAAACATTGCAGTGAGAGAGGGATGCAGTAGAGGCATAGGTATAGGCTCTGCAGGGTGAGAGAGACACAACAACATATCAGATGACACAAATTCATACACAAATTGACCAACTAGTGTTGGTATAAGATGCCTGGGAGCAAGAGAGGAGACATCTGACTAGGTCACGTGAGAGTTACAAGATGGAGCAAGATGCAGCCAAGATATAGGCGATGGAGAGGGATGAGTACATGCGAGAGTACAATTATTATATGGGGGATTATTTTAGAGAGGTTCCAGATCTAGCACGATGTGTACCTCCCTATGTTAGATAGGTTCCACAAATGCTAGTGTCATCACGATCACTAGGGACACATACATGGGGATATAGCAGTTATCGAGAGACACCCCCATGCAGAGGGCCAATGCCAGATTCACCACAGAGGTTATATGCGGGTAGCTTAGGGTAGACAAGATAGAGAGCAGATGATAGGATACATATTTTTTACAGGTGCAGGATGGACGTGTAGTATAGAGCAACATAGATCACGTTTGGTTCAGAGCCTTATACTTGTATTTTATTTGATGATTATTGATGTATATGATGGAAATGTATTTTGATGATATGATGGACTTTATTATGGATCATGCGATGGACATTACAGTTTGATATTTATATGATATGCTATAGCCCTTATTGACACTATGTTGTGCTAATGTGGTGGATGATTTATTTATGCACATGTGTATATGTGTTACTTTATTTATGGATGATTATGATGATGATGATGTGATATATGCATATGTTTATGATGATTTATATTTATGCTTATGTGGATGACATGGATGAGATGTATGATGCTTGACGTCATGATGCAAGATGTGATGAATGATTTATGATGTTATATGTTATGGATATGAGTCTAATGATTTGTGATGCAGGTGGTGATTTGTGTAATATATGAATGAGATGGACTAATTTGAAAGTGAATTGATAATAAAATGAAACTAAGATGCTTAGAATAACCAATTAAGAATATTCTAAGCAATTTAAAATGAATATGATATGATAATGCACATGGGGTGCGATGCAACGAAACTATCATGCTAGATGAGATGAATGTAACCTACATGGATGATGGGATGCAATTAAATTCCTTACAAACACTAATAGCTAAATGAAAGGAACATGGGCATGAGTGTAAATAAGGGCTTGCATGGCGATGGAAGCTGATGGTAGGCCGAATTTATTTGTGTATCATACTTGCCTTAGTTTATTGGCAAGTACTTACCCTGTAATCACTATAAAATTAAGGGAGGATAGGTGTGAAACTGCACCTGTCAAGAACCGTAAGTATCCTGAGAAGAAAAGAAGTTTGGGACAAGAATATTTGCACAACCAAAATCAAAAGTCATAGGTTAGTGAGAGAATGGATGGAGGATGAATGCAATGCAATGGAATGGAAAATGAAATGCAATCCTAATGCTATTTTCCATTTTCAGAGCATTGATTTTTGCTATAGCATAAGACACAATACACCAGGGTATGAGAACCAAGGAAGATTAGTGCCTAATGCCTGAAACAAACACAACAAACAAGGAGGTTATCCCAACACCCCAAAGTCATGATGACTTTGGTTGGGCCAGACATTAGAATAACCACAAGCACAAAGGATGCCCCAGCGTAACACAAGACCACAGGGATCTTGGTGGGTACTACACAAGACAACCAAGCAGACAACAACAAACAAACAGATCAAGATATGCTCTTGTGTTTACCAGTCAAAACACACCATAATATGATGGATCATGGCGACCTTGATAAGGTATGATAGGGAGCTCAAATGATAAAAAAATGCCAAAAGTGTCAAAAGATCACAATAAATTTAAAATGTCCTTTGCCACAGGATCAAAAGGTGGATGGGGTTGATGTGGTATGATGAGGAAGGATACATCCTGTTAAGACCAAAGATGGAGACTAAACTAAAAGATCGACATGGTGCAGGATACTTGAAACTAATTGAATCTCATGATACTAGTGGGTCTCGTTTGTTAAGAACCAGCTAGATAAGGACATAACTTGATGACACAACACAAGAGACAAGACACAAGGCAAACACACCCTAAAGAACTAGGGGCTTGGGGGCTGATCAAAGATTATCCTTGCCTGTGTGAAAGCACAAAGCTCTTGTAGTTCGATAAAAGACCATGGATAAAAGTAGAAAGAGGACAATGGAGACGAATGATGGAGTAAAAAGACTGGATGGACAAAAAGCACTGGGGGAGGATCAAATGATCAACCTTGCCTACATGAAAGCATAGGGGCAACATAGTTCAAAAAAACCAACGACAAAGGAAAAAATGAGACAAACAAGGGTAAACACAACAGTATGGAAAGAAGCCCAAGGGGCTAATCCAAGTCAGTTTGTATATTGTACTATCTCAGATATTGTAAAACTAACGAAGATATCCATCAGGGGAGGAAACATCGTGACCAGATGAAGGTGTATGCAGTCAGATTCATTACAAACGCCATGACGAGATGGAACCCAAATGAGAATTGACACGATGGAGGACCTTAGATGGAAGTAAAGGACCAACATGACATGAATTTATTTAATTCTTGCAAATCCAAAATTAGTCTAGAGATTGAGATATTTTAGATTAACGTTACTCTTAAATTTTAATAACTTCCTATCATGTCATGGACAACAAATGAAAGATAGGATGAGACCTAATGATGACCGACGTGATGGAGGAACCTGGATGAAGGCGAGAGACCGATGGACAACAAGGAAAGATGACACAAGCTTAGATTAGGATGAAAGTTCAGAATCATGGATAGTGGAATGAAGATCATCGAATGCTCAACCAAAATACACCAAGCGGCGGATGAGGGGATGTGGATGGAAGGACTGGATCGAAAGGATGCTAAGGTGGGATGTGAGGATAGGATGGATGAAAGCATAAAGTAACTAGGACACAAGGTAGATAATGATTAATCCCTTTACAAATGGCACCTGTTACCAAGTTTTCATCAAACATAATTATCCAAGGTGCCACCAAGGGTGGTTTTCACCATAGGATGAATTATTTCTCTTTACTATTTTTGGATTTTTGACTTTTTTGATTGTTTTGTATTTTTGAAATTTTTTTACTTTTTTGGTATTTTTGCAAGATAGGATAACCCAGCTGACTTAGGTGTAAAACCTTTTCAGATGCATGATGTTAATGGGCTCCTTTATGGGCTCTCCTTTAGGTGTGGCAAGTCTATATGCCCCAGATCCATATTTTACTGTGATGACATAGGGACCCAACAATTTGCCTCAAATTTCCCTTTCTTGTCTCAGTCCTGTTGGGCACGCTAATTCTCCTTAAGAACTAGATCACCAACATTGAATTGGCAAGGAGAGACCTTCTTGTTGTAGCTTCTCTTAAGACAATTCTAATATGCTTGAAGATGATTGTATGCTTTGATCTATTTTTCATCTAGGAGTTCCAACTGACTGAGTCTTGCAACCTGAGCATCTTCATCACTGATGAGGTTCTTCAAAGATATTCTCAATGAGGGGATCTCAACTTCAATTGGAAAGATAGCATTGACACCATAAACAAGAGAATATGGAGTGGTGCCGGTAGGGGTGCGGATGGAAGTGTGGTAGGCCCAAAGGGTAGGATGGATATGGAGGTGCCAATCTCGACTAGTGTTGTTAACCACCTTTTTAAGCATTTTGATCAAGGTTTTGTTGATTGCCTCCGCTTGAACATTACCTTGGGGGTAATAGGGCGTGGAAAAATGATGTTGAATGTGAAAGGTGTCACATAGATGTTTCATGGCCTGGTTTTTAAATGGCTTTCCATTATCAGTAATGATGGTGAATGGGATTCCATATCTGCAAAGGATATGGAAAATGATGAATTTGGATATTTGAGTACCTGTTATTTGAGAGAGTGGCATTGCTTCTACCCACTTGGTGAAGTACTTAGTGGTAATGATTATGAAGGTGTGGCCATCAGGAGATGGAGGGTAAATCTTACCGATTAAGTCAAAACCCCATTAAGAGAAGGGCCATGGTGCTATGAGAGGTTGTAAGTCTTGAGTAGGAGCATGTATCAAATCTGTATGTTGTTGGCAAGGTAAGCACTTCTTCACAAACTCACAAGAGTCATGCTCCAGTGTAGGCTAATAGTAACCAGCTCTGAGTATCCTCTTGGCTAAGGCCATGCCATTTGAATGGCCCCCACAAACACCACTATGAACCTCCGTTGACATAGTGTGGGCTTCAGTCTCGTTCAAACACTTAAGAAGAGTTCCATCATACCCACAATGATAAAGTGTATCACCTACGATAGTGTAGTGGGAGGTGTGTTGGATGAAAGATTTTTTCATTGATTATGTGTAAGGTCGGGGGGTAAGATTTTATCATGAAGGTAGGTGTAAATGTTGTGGTACCACGATGACTCAGGACCTACAATGTCGCACACTATTTCACTCTCAGGGACGTCATAAGTAGGGATTAAGAGTTATTCAATTAGGAACTCGCTGTCTGTTCAATCTTTTGGCATGTCAATTAGGGAACCAATTGTAGCCATTGCATCAACTGCTTTATTTTGGACTCGAGAGATTTGCTCAAACTGGATAGAGGTGAAGTTCTTCTTGAAGTCATCCACCATGCACTTGTAAGGCAACAACTTGTCATCTCTTGTTAGAAACTCATTGTTAACCCGTTTGATGATCAACTGGGAATCGCCAAAGACTTGTAAGTGAGTGATGTTCCATTGAATAGCGATCCTGAGACTAGTGAGGAGAGCTTCATATTCTGTTATGTTGTTCATGCATGGGAAAGCTAACCTGAATGACTTTGGGATGTAATCACCTTGTGGGGTGATGAACAAGATACCTACCCTCGATCCATTGTGAGTGTATGACCCATCAAAATAGAGTGTCCACATAGTTTCTTCCGTGACTGTAAGAACCTCTTCATTAGGAAATTTTTTTACGAAGGGATAGGAATCTACCAAAGGAGCGTTGGCTAGCTAATCAACTATTACTTGCCCTTTAATTGCCTTTCGATCCACATACTCGATATCAAACTCACTCAATAACATAACCCACTTAGCCATGTGGCCAGTCAAAGTTGTTCTGGATAAAAAATACTTGAGCAAATCAACTTTTGATATCAGCTTCACTGGATGGATGAGCATATAATGACAAAATTTCTATGAACTGAAGACTACAGCTAGGCAGGCTTTTTCCATCAAAGAATAATTAAGCTCATAGCCTACTAGGGATTGACTGATATAATAGATAGCACGTTCTTTTGAGGACTCATCATGTTGTGCTAGAAATTCCCCTAGTGCAACTAAAGTAGCTGAAATATACAACATAAGCAGTTTACCCAGAATTAGAGGCATAAGAATGGGAAGATGGGCCAAGTACTCTTTGATTTTGTTGAAACCCACCTGACACTCTAAATTCCACTTGAAGGATGTATCCTTTATCAAGAGATGATTGAATTATTGGCACTTGTCAACCAACTGAGCTATAAAGCGTTTGATGGACTATAGCTTTCCTTGGAGGCTCCTTAATTGTTTTAGATTGCACAGTGGAGGCATTTCCATGATTGCCTTTACTTTAGTGGGATCTAGTCTATGTCTCTTCTAAAGATGATGAAACCCAATAATTTTCCTAATGTGACTCCAAATACACACTTCTTCAGGTTCAAACGTAGCTTATAGTGCTCTAAACACTCAAAAATCCTCTTCAGGATCATCGGGTGCTCTTCCCTTGTTCTTGATTTCCCCAATAGATCATCTACATAATCCTCCATTATTATGTGAATAAGGTCATGGAAGATTACTGTCATGGCATGTTGGTAAGTTGCCCCTACATTCTTGAGGCTAAAGTGCATGACATTATAACAAAAAGTTCCCCAAGGTGTGGTGAAGATAGTCTTATGTTGATCCTCATGTGCTATTCTAATCTGGTTATACCCAGAGAAACCATCCATGAGGGATAACATCTCATGTCCTGTGGTTAAATCCACCAACATGTCGATGTTTGGTAGGGGAAATCATCTTTAGGACAGGCTTTGTTGAGGTCCCAAAAATTGATGCAAATCTTGATGTTCCCATTTGGTTTAACAATGGGCACTATGTTGGAGATCTAATTAGAGTAGTCAATGGGCCTTATGAATCCAACTTCTAATAGCTTTTCCAACTCTTTCTTGACTAGCAAAGCTACTTGAGGATGCATTTTCCTAAGTTTTTGCTCGATGGGTTTAGCATCTAGGTGGACATCCAAATGATGTACGACTAGAGCAGGATCCAAACCTGACATATCTGAATGGGCCCACGTGAAATTGATGATGCCTTCTTTGAGAAGCTGAATGATGAGGGAATGCTCTTCTTCTGATAATGACTTGGCTACATACGTGATTTTTGGATCTTCTTCAGTTCCCAAATTCACCTCTTGTGTTTCTTCGATGAGAATAGATGATCATTCAGATAGTTGAGTTCCCACAAGGGGAAGATGAACGTCCCCATCTTCTAGTGCCTCGTCGAGGTTTTCACTGTTAGATTCACCCTTTATTTTTACTTTTTCTTAGTCAAAAAGTGCCTCGGGGAGGTTTTCACTAGGTGACTCTTTTTTATTTTGTTTCTTTTTATTTTTGCGGTTAGGGCGTTCATCCTCCCCCAACCCCATAAGATTTACATAAGCATCCATTGAGGGAAGGTGTTAACAGGTGCGCTACCATGTAGGTCCCAGTCAATAAGCTTGGGATGGTGAAGGGAAAGGCTAATGGAGCAGATGGATAGGCAATCAAACATGGAGGAAAAGTCCACGTGATCCACATCATCATATGCACGCATGATGGATTCTTCTTTTGGTATGTCTTCGAGAAGATTGTTGTCCATACTAACATTGTTAGAAGCACTAGTTGATGGAATAGGACCCTTTTGTTTGGTGTTATGTCCCAAACCCGAGTATCTTGATCGTATTGGAGGCTCAATAGGTTATTTTCTTTCTTGCTCTTCTATTCTAAGGCCTCCCCCTTGATAATTATACTTGTTTGCTAATTTTGCAGAATAGGGATACGTCTCTTGGAAATACTCCTTTAAAGAGGGAGAAGGTTCAGGGTCCTCGCGATATAGCCATTGGCCGATGTCATCTTTTGGTGTGTCTTATCTTAACCCGCGGGAGCAGAAGGTGCTGGATCCCACATTCTTAGAGCTCAAGGTGATTATCTTCTCTTCTTGCTGCGACACAAACTGAGAAGGTTGGCCATATGTATGTGGTGAGGGTGGCATGGTTGCCACATTTAATGTTGTATGCATTTCATATTCACCGCATCCCTTGTCGATGATCTAGACTTTGGAAATGGAAAAATCAAATGTGGATGATGGAGTGGATGATGTGGTGGCTAGCATGTTAGAAGATGGACAAGATGATGATGCCTGAGGTGGCCCCATTTCTACTCCTGGACAATAATGAGAATGGGGAAAGGAAGCTTCTAGTGTGCAAATAAATTCAAATGGTTGCAGATCCGCATGTATTGTAACTTCCATCCCATTAAATGGGAATTTTAGACAGTGGTGGTACATGGATGGAATGACTTGCATGGCATGGATCCATGGATGGCCAAGAAGAAGGTTCTAGGGGAGGTCCAGATCAAGGACATGACATGTAGTGTATTGTACAATGGGCCCAACTTGAATTGGAAGACAAATTGTCCCCTCAGAATCACGCTCTAGATTATCATACGCCTTGATAGTGATGACCTGATTATTTAAGTCAGCATGGGTATATCCCACCTGTTTTATGAACTTTAACATGCACAGATTCAAGGTAGAGCCATTATCTACCAAGACCCTTTTCACTTTATGGAGGGCTATAAGAACCTTGAGATGGAGGGGGCGGTTATGGTTGGAATCAATGCAAGGCATGTCATTCTGACTAAAGCCTAGATGATATGTGGTTGGGAGATGTCTTACCAATGCTTGGAATTGAGTAGGATCTATGTTGTTGGGGACATGGGTATCTTGTAAAGCCTTGGTTAAGATTTCTTGGTGCATAGGAGAAGACTTGAGCAAATCCAAAATGGATATATGGGTAGGGGTATTTCCTAGATGATCAAGAATGTTATATCGGGAGCTTACAGGAGGTGGTTGGGTTGATGTAGAGGCTTCGAGAATAGTAATGCAAGTGTGGCGGGTAGTAACAACACACTGTGGGTCTTTTCCTTTTACACGTATCATAGACATACATGGTTCTGCCTTCTCAATATGCATGATGATACCCTCATAATTAAATGGTACATTTTTGCAACTGATCTTATTTGTACTGTTACTCTGATTATTGTTGTTATTGGATCCAAGATTTGCATTTGATGTGCTAGCTCCTTGATTATGCTTTGGGAAGGCATTTTGATATATTTGAAGCTGAGCATTGGATGATGAAGCCCGGTTGGCATCCACATGTATATCACCTCGATCTATAAGATCCTGGATGTATGTTTTTAAGCCTTGACACTTATTTAATGAATTCCCTTTGATTTTGTGGAAATCACAATATTCACTTTCTTTATACCAGGCTGGCTTGGGCTTGGACTCATTGAGAGGCTTGGTCACAAGATACATGATTAGGTAATTATCTTGAAGAAGCCTATTGAACACGACACTTAAGGGCTCTCCTAATTGAGTGAACTGATGCTTGTTGTTCCCTTGATTATTCTGATTTGACTACTAGGGAGGACAAGGTGCCCCCTGTGGCATTGATATGGCATTAGGAACAAATGGTTGATTAGAGACGTGTTGTTGTCTCTGAGATGTGTTAGCTACTTGGACATGTTTGGTGTCAGTGACACCATCATTGAAAACATTCTTATTCTTGTTCCATTAGTGAGGTTTATCCCCAAATGACTTTTCCTTACCAGGGTTATAAATTTTGACCAACCCTTTAGCAATAAGTGCTCTCTCAAGGATAGGACCCTTCTCTACTATCTCTGTGAAGGTTGTGACATAGCGAAGCTTGAAATTATGTGCCATGTCTGGGTGAGAGGTTTCAACGAAAAGGGTGACCATGTCTTTTTATCTAAGTGAGGATTTCATTCGACCAGCTAAGGCTCGCCATCTTTGAAGGTAGCTTATGAAATTCTCTCCCTCACGTTGCTTTTCTTTTAGAAGGTCCAAATTATCGACATCTTTCTCCAAGTTAAATGAGAAGTGGGAGACCAAATTTTTTGAAAGATCTGCAAAAGACTTGATGGATCCCTTCTAGAGACCCATAAACCACTCAAGAGCTATTCCAGTTAGACTCCTTGGAAATAATCGCAGGAGATAGTTGTCATTGTGTTGGACTTCTTGACAATGGGAATATAACTCTTATAGATGGTTCTTGGGATCTTTAGTTCCTTTGTATTTATCAAATTTTGGCATCTTTAAATGCTTTGGGAAAGGAACTAATGAGATTGAAAGGTTGAATGGATAGGGACAAATGTCTTCAAATTTGAAGGATTGTTTGTTAGTCCCTGCTTGCAAGTCTTTTAATGCAACTTTGACTTCTTCCCACTCTTAATTAGCAGGCACAGGGGGAAGTTGGATTAGACAGATTGGATTGATTATAGGGAGGATATTGTTGGTATGATGAAGATGGGGCTGACACAGTTTGATCATATGATGGTGGAGGTGTATATGGAGGTGTCTGTTGATACTAATTGGTGTAGGTGGATTGTGGTTGTGGATTGATGTAAGATTGATAGTATGATGATAGATTTTGATAATACAAAGAGGAAGCCCCTTGCTGATATGATGGCTATTGCTGATAATAAGAGGTGGAGGGAGTACCCTGTTGGTATTGCGAACGAGCTTGGTAGTATGATGAGGTGGAAGTGCCTTGCTAATATGGTGGTGGTTATTGGTAATAGGAGGTGGAGGGAGTGCCTTGTTGGTAAGGCGGTTATTTATGGGTGTAATATGAGTTGGATTGGTAATTGTAAGCGAGATTTGGTTGTTAGGTAGCATATGGGGGTGGTTACGGATTGGAGACTTGGTACTAAGGATTGAAATGTGATTGTTGAGGGTTGGTGTAAGATGACAGTTGTTGAGGATTCTGATGAATAGGATTGGGGTTATGATTTGATGGATTAGCATAGACAACATATGTGCTTAATGGATGATAAAGGTATTGCGTAAGAAGATTGTGTTGCCTTTGTGTGGGAACTTGAGTATGTTGGGGTGGTTATTGCTGATGAGATGGCTGCTGGAAGAGAGGGTGAGATGGAATATGCTGTTGTTGAGGGATCAACATAGCAACACCTTGTAGTTGTTGTTGAGTCTACGATGTAGCCTGTGTTGCTTGATGAGGGGGTTGCATAGGAACAACAGTATGTTGTTATGGAACTGAAATATTTTGTTGCAGAGGTTGTTAGTGAGGTGGTTGAGATGGGATGGCAGTAGCAGTATGATGCGGTGGTGCTTGCAATGGGATAGTAGTGTGTTGTGGTGGCGCTTGCAATGGGATAGTAGTGTGTTGTGGTGGCGCTTGCAATGAAGTAGATTGTCGAGGATTAACTAGAGGTTGTTGGAATGGAGGGATGTTTCGCTAGGGTGGTTGTTGAGATGTAAAAGGTGGTGGCGGTAGGTTAGATGCAGGTGTGGCTCCTAGAGGTGGTGGAAGTACAAGAAGAGGATTTCCCCCAGTGTTGATGGGTGGTTGACTTGGCTGATTAGGTGGAAGAGGTGGTGTAGATGGTACAAGGATCGGACCTTGCTGGGCTAACATGGCAGGTGGTGGAGGCAAAACATTCTGTGGCATACCATAAGTAAGGGGGTCATTTGGATTAGGTTGTGCTCCTGAGACTGAAATCGTAAGAGTGTTGCCAAATTGATAAAGTACAACATTTCCGAACCCAGGTTGATACCAATTGTCTATGGGTGGACCCTCGTGGACTTATGAATTTCTTGAAATGTTCTATGAATTTTGGGGATCTAGAGGTCTTGGAAGAGTCTGGGTGTTGGCATATTGTGACATATCAAAGGCAGGTGGTGGTTTGATTCCCTTTAAGAAGGCAACAAGGATTTTTTCCCCATGCTCATTGAGGAGGTGATATGTCATCTGAACATTGGCAGGATTGCTAAGGTACTCATCAACTATGACTTTAGGCTGATTGACCATGTTCTCATCTCCAGGTGGCAAAGTGTTCTAGACATCGATATTGGATTGTGATGAGGCGTCATTATTGGGATCTTGAGGGATTTTAGGCTGGGAACCTTGACCTTATTGTTCAACCATTAGTTTCTTTGCTTGCTATTGGGTTTGAATGGGCATGAAAGTGCCAAAACTACTAGATGAGCTAAGGTGAAGCTACACTCTAGGATAAAGTGCAAGGATGACCTAAGTGATGATTAGAGGATTGATTGGATTGGATGTATGATCGATTGATTGGATGATTGGATGAGTGATATGATCGGATTGGATTGGATCAGTTGATGAGATGAAATGATTGATAAGGTTAGGGGGTTGACCAAATAGGATGATGAAACAGATTCGAAACCAAGTTCAGAAATCACTCTAGGTGACTTAAGGTACTAATTGATCAGATTGAAGGACAAACAAATGATTACAACATCAAATCCACCTCAAGATGGAAGTGGATTGATTGGGCCAAAGATGGTGACTAACTCAGGATGGATGACAATCCTAAGTAGATGTGGATGATGACGATCGGATTCAGACACCTAAGCCAACTTGGATAATAACCTCCAAAATGAAGTCTAGGGGATTTAGATTGATAAAACGATGATGGATATGCAATCTAGAGATGTTCTAAGATGCACCTATATGATTTGGATGATGAACAAATGACTTTTGGAAAGTATAGATGGATTCAAATGAAGATTACGGGTGAACAAAAGGTGATAAAAATTGTTCGATTATGGGAAATGACTTGGAAAACAACAAGCTTTTAGTGGCCCAAAGGATTCACGTTATGGAATTTGTATGGGAAATGGATACGCCTTTGTGTGTAGCAACTTCACCTCTTTATGTCACAAATTCACCTATCCACCGTTAGCAAATTTGCCTCTATTTTTATCAAATTCGCCTATCAAGGGAAGCAAATTTGCCCAAAACTCAAGAGGACTCAGGAAATGAGCGAATGTGTTGATCAAATTCGCCTAAATCTGGGGGACTTAAGAAACATGTGAACCTACAAAAGCAAATTCCCCTATCTAGAAGCAGGTTCGCCCAAACAGGTATCAAATTCACCCAAAACAGTGGCAACTTCGCCTATATCTTGACAAGTTCCCCCAAAATGAGAGCAATATCTCCTAAACTTGATGTAAACGGGTAGAAATGACTTGAAAATTTTCCTAAGGATGGGACAAATTAGCCTATTTCCTGAACGGTATGGATGGGGAATAGATTTTCCTAAAATGAGATTGCCTGTTTGACAAACGGACTAGCCTAAATCTTAAAACAGACGAACGAAGGCTCGGACGAGGAGGAAAAATCGCCCATTTAGGGAGTAAATTCACCCAAGGTGGTAGCAAATTCTCTTGTCTTCACAAAATAGGTGAATTTGATGGAAAAATAGATGATAGACTGACCCAGACTAACATCAAGTTCACCCTTGACCAGGGAAAATTCACCTGTTTTGGGAAAATGGGTGAATTTGACAAAAAATGATTGACAGAACAACTTAGACCGTAAACGGGATTGCCCCTGTGGACAGCAGGTTCACCCCAAATGAAAGAAAATTTTCCTATTCTGTGAAAATGGGTGAATTCGACGGAAACTAACTTACAAAATTTCCTAAAGGATGAACAAACTCACCTATTCCCAAAAACAAGCGAAAACGAGGTCACCTAAAAAGTGACCCACAGGCAAATTTTCCTTTGACAAAGGAAAATTTTCCCAAATGAAAGACCTGGATTGGATTGGATGCGGATTCACCCTTTTGTAGGGAAAAATCACCTGTCTACAATGCAAATTTGCCTCTGTAAGGGGAAAATTCACGTTTGAAGGGAGGGGTTGATTGTGGAAAAGGATGAAAAGCACAACAAACAACAGACAGGAGGATAGGCTAACTCAATTGAAAACAAAAGCAGTGGTATAGCACAATGAAAACATGCCAAGTAGCAAAAACTTAGAATTAGTGATATGGGTTTACAAACTTGATTTAGGCCCACCACCTTGAGTGGACAACCCAAGGTTAATACTCCGTGATATCGGGGTGGTTCTTTAGATCACCCTTTCTCGCGAAGGCGGATAGCTAGTGTTCTAGTGGCACAGAGTCATCAATTGACGACACAGGCTCACCTTCACACTCTCACTTGAGGACTATCATAGTCCACCATGAGGATTCTATCTCAACCTAAGGGAGTACGTGGTGAGTAACTTCGGGGTATGGTCTATATCCCCTACACTACACCAAGCGGTGACTACAACACAAGTCTCTATCTAGGCTAAACAAGGCTATCTCGTGAGTCCCTGATATATGCACGGTATGTGGGGCACAACCATGAACACCAACCCGTCACAAGTGTGAGTTGGAAGCTGTAGTGAGGTACTAAAAACTCAAACCAACTCTTCACGTCTTATCTAGGTATCACCCTAGCTTTGACGCTCCACCAAACATGACGCAATTAGATTGAGGTACAACTTTCACTCTTCCCCCTTTATATACCCCGTCGGTAACACGTGGTTGGGATTGTCCCCTGGGTGATGAAATCCCAGGCAGTCCTACTAAAGGAAGAAGATACTAGACATTTTCAGCTAGTCCCCAAGCTCGCACGTAGCACAAGGGGAGAGCTTAGATGCACTAGCACCTCCTAGGTAGACACAATTGGACTAGAGTGAATTGCTATTTCTCGTCACCCAGGATTGCCAAATGATGCAAGGGGATTGGATACATCAACATTCCATTTACAAGCACATAAAACAAAGTTAATTAACCCTCTAATTAAGTCTACGTGTGCCTAGCTAGTATGAAAAACAACAAGTAGACTAATCTAAAAGAGTTGGGACCAATTGTTCTGTAGGAAAATGTTAGTAGTTTCGGTCTACCGGCCTTGGACAAATGAGAAACAACTGCACAAAACGTTACTTAAAACCAGACACACTCACAAACAGACAAGTTAGCAGGTCAGTACTTGAAAATGAAATAAAATAGAATCTAAAAATTGAAAGTTCAAGTCTTAGGTTTACCTTAGATTTGCCTCTGTATGAGGAAAATTCGCCCATTCCGGGAGGCAGGTTCACCCCTGTTCTAAGTAAATTCGCCTTTCTACTGATCAACTTCACCTATTTGCAACCTGAGCGAGTTTTCCTATTTCATGAACCTGGAGCAAATTCGCCTTTCTGATAAAGCAAATTCGCCTATTTTTTGGGGCCATGTGCAAATTCGCCTAAACTTGAGAAATGGGCAAATTTTCTAGGTGCAAATTCACCTGTTTAGGGCGGATTCGCCCCTACATGTAAACCTAAACCTACAAAAACTCAAGTAACAACAAACGTGAAAGAAAAAACCCGTCACGTGGGTCCCACTGGGCATGCCAAAAATGTGGGCAATGTTTTTCTCTTAGTCTAAAATGCAAAATGAAAACAAAAATACAAACAAGGGAACACAACACCTCAAGATTGGCCTAGTTGAACTTGAACAAAACAAAGAAAAATAGAGTTAGTTACCTTTCCCAAGTTGATCAAATGGTTGGCCCTATTGATTTGATCATTTGTGTACTCCTTTGAATGGAAAATAGCATACAAGTGGATGCAAAACGATGTAGACAATGCAGGGAATGCAATGGTGAAGATGGGTATGTGGGCAAGTGCACAAAATGGATGCAAAGTGAACTCAAAGGTTGTAGCAATGGAGTATGGTTGTGAGATTTTGAATGCTTGGTTGCTAGATTGCTTGAATGTTGAGTGATTTCAAATGAGGTCAAAAGCCTCTAGTTTTAGGGGAAAATCCTCTAAGGAATGGAGGGCTAGGATTTAGCCACCATGGACAAGATGAAGGGCTAGGGTGAGTTGAGGACTCACAAGTCCTCACATCTTTCCATGTGGCAATGAGGTGTAAAGAGGGATGGTGATGTGGAGGTAATTTAGAGTATTTTGGGATTGGGATAAGATCTCCTCATAAAGGAGGTCCTTGTCCCCATGTGGGAGATGTGACACATGAGGAATTTAAAATTCCTCAACAATACACATAGGGAAGAGAAAGCCTTGGAGGAATAAATGTGAATTTTAATTCACATGGGGAAGAGGTTATTGTTGATGTGTTTTTTATGCACCTCTCAACACAGGCAGTGCGTAGATGCACTACCTCTCTTTAAAGACAATCTTCCACAATCAGATTGTAGAACACTATCCCAAGGTCTCTAATGTCAGGTCTTGACAGTGCTTGGAATATCTCAGTTGTTTGATGTGATTTGCTGGAATCACAAGGCGGTCTTACAGATGAATTACAAAGTGGGGAAGTTGGATCTTAAAATAGAGTTCTTAAGATGGGAGAGTTGTTATGCATTTGCTGTAGGTTCAAACAGCAGTCTTGAACTCCATTTTGTCATTGGATTTAGCTTTACAATGTGCAATGAACCTTAGCATAGGTTACTCATTAAATAAAATGAAAAAGGGTAAGGAAGAGAGAGGTTCCTGGATCTGCAACTAATTGTGAACAGCGATGATGAAGTTCCTGCAATGGATAGCTTCTTGGAAACAATATTCCACTTAGCTAGAAATTTCACAGTCTCATGGAATTTGTTCTATCTTCTAAGGTCTGCAAATGTTTCGTCTTTCATTCACCATGTGCATGCATGAACAAAGATGAAAGTTTGGAGAAAATTTGAATTTAAGTCCAAACTAACTTTACACAGCTATCTACCATCAGCAAACAACAAAAAGTATGGACTAAGAAGGCATCTACACAGTAGGAATTTTCATAACCACAAAACAACATTCCTAAAATTTACCAAAGCAAGAAAACAACTAACTAGAACAACAATAAAACCTAAGTTAAACATCTAACAATGGAGATTGAATCAAGCAACATGTGAGAAACTCAGAAAATGCACCAAGTCAATGTATTTTCATTATAAATTTCTACAGCATGTCTTTACAACAACTCAACTCCCTTTGCAAATGAGAGGAGAGCCCTATTTATAGTGCCCAAAAAGTCAAATGAATGGCCAAGATTAATTCTCATTGTGTGGCCAAGATTCATTACAAAATAGGGTTTCACCTACCCCCAATATATCACAATTTAAAATTATATTTTGTCCCCTTTCCCATTTTGTCCTCTAGTGACGATACTGTAGCATTTTGTCTTTTAGCTGATTGTTGTTTGCTGTAGCTACTCTTTAGGGAGTTCTCTATCATCTGCGGGGCTGTCCTCCTGCTTCTTTGATGCTGTGTACTCTATGAACTTCAAGATGACGGGCTGGAGTTTGTCTACTTCAATGATCTCACACCTCAATGCTTGGTAGCTCCACTCCTTAGCATTATCTTCTAGCCTCTTCTAGTCCTCATTGTACTTTGCACCTTGATCCCTGAATAGCTCTGATTGATCGAAGGCACGGGTAGCAAAATTCATGAATTCCACTATCATTTCGCTAGACATCCCGTACTCCATCTTCTTTTGAAAGTAAGGTTTTACCTTTTCTGGATCCATCTGCACTGCGGGCATATCATATTCTGTCATCATCTTGAGGTACCAGGCACATTCTGCCTTGATCTCCTTTATCCATTCTATATCTGGATCCACCTTGCTCATTATTTGTTCCAGCCTTTCCTTCTGATTGTCAAAGTCTCGCTGCCACACATCCATCAACCAATGATCATCTTTATTGAATGCAAGCTCCTTTTTCCATGCGGCCTCTAGAATTTGAAGGATAGCCTCGATCTTTGGGAAGGTGGAGTCGTATGTTGCAGGGAAGTCAGTGTATAGCTTCTTCATGCCCTCCAAAGATTGCTGCAGGTCCAAGAACTTGTTGGCTGTCTGAACAGCCCAGTTAATTCCCATGTTTCTGACATATAAGACTTGTCGGAACCAGCTTTCTGTAGTCTTTTCTAGGTTATTTCTCCTTTCCATCTTGTCAATCTTCTCCTTGGACATCAGTTGGGGCACGGTTGTGGACGTGGTAGGTAGGTCATCCACAGAAGACCATTGCTGGATGTAATCTGTTAGGGCAGCCACCTGCACTTTAAGCTCATCTTTTGAAATCTTGTCCTGCTTTATCAAATGTACCACTGTGGCCACTAACTCCTCAAGATGTTCCACCTTCTGCTCTCTAGTGGCGGTCCTTAGATCCATGGTGGAGATTTTGTAAGTTATCCCTTCCTGACCTACCATAGGTGTGGCTACTTGCACAGCTCGAGACCCAGAAGCATCCATCGTCACCTTAGATCGGATCTTAGGCTTCTTCTCCTTCTTTGTTGTGATATGAGCTCGGGCTAAGATAGCCTCTAGTCTTGCCCTCAGGTCTTTTAGTACGGGAGTTTTCCTTTCAAGCTATTTTTCCAACCATTCAGGCATGATAGACCTGCCCTTAGGTGACTCACGACCATCCTCGCCCCTCTCGGTCAAGGCTTCTATTCTCTTAGCTTTCGAAACTCTCAATTCTTCCTTGGCAGCATCTCCCTCTTCGTCATTGGAGTCCTGGATGAACACAAGGCACTTTATGGGAGGCTTGGCAGATAATTATTGCAGGGGACTTTCTTTTTCTTCCATTTCCTCCCTTTCCTTCTCCTTAGTTTGTTCAACCTCATGCGCATGTTCCTTGAATTGCTCGATTTTGAGGCCCGTGACAGTCTGGGCCTCTCCCTCAGGTTTGTCTTCTTGTTGCTATCCTTCTTCAAGGGGAAACCCTTCTGCCTTTTCTTTAGTATCCTTCAACTGCTGGGCCAACTCTTCCTCAAGATCATCGTTGAAGGCCTGCACTATGACCTTACCACCGGCATCATCCTCTTCATCCCTGCTCTTAGAGGAACTAGTTCCTTCTTCTTCATAGGCCACCTTGTCAATAGTGCGATGTTCATACTCCGGGTGCTTGTGATATTCATCAGCCTCCTCTTCAAAGGGCCTTGAGGCCTCTTGTTCTCGCATCTCCCACTCCTTATAAATTACCATGGTGGCCTCCATAGCCAGCAACCCTGTCAAAGGTTGTGATGGTTTGGTAGTAACGAGGACCTGAGTTAAGGTTGCTTGAAGAGTGGGATCCATGAGGATCTGGGAGAGTTTAGAAGGGATATTCTGCATATGCTTCGAGAAGGCCTCAGGCAAGGTGGGAGCAGGCATTTGTGCAGCCACCGTAGGTAATGGAAGTGACGTAGTGGGTGACATGGTAGCAGAGGAAGGAGGAGTAGTTATGGCAGAGGAAGAGTCAATTACAATCACCGGCTCGGTCGGGGGCGAAGGGACAAGATGGACAGAGATGTCCACTGCCGGCGGGGATGCGGTGACCATAGCTAGGAAGGTAGATGGTGTGACATTCGGGGCAGGAAGAGCCAAAATAGGCTTGATTTGATCAGTTCCTTTTACTTCTTCCTCTTGGGTTAAGGGTTGTTCCGTCGTGCCCCCTACTTGCTTAAGTCTTTTGGAGGGCAAGCCTCCCGTTTCTTTCCTTGTATAGACTTTAGGGTCAGGAGATTGTTTTGCTTCTATCTCTTTTCTCTTCTTGAGTCTAGTGACTGGAGGAGACTTGGATGTTCCACCCGTCGAAGTGGTGGCATCGGCGTCCTCGGTAGCACTTGGTTCACTTTTGAGTCCTTCATATGTCAAGGCCAACCCTCGCTGTTTCAACTGGGTTACCTGCCCATCAACCCACTCCTTAGTACGAGCCAAGATTGTCTTGGTTATAATATCGAGGTCATCGACCTCCTGCTCATCCCAGTCTATTGTTGGTAGCGGCAAGTTGGCAACTATGGGGTACCTGGGGTCCATTATGGTGTTGTCGTCTTCCTCGACTTGGTCTGATATGGGAAATGGTTGCACCTTCCTTACAAAATGCACAATCATTCACATATAGTGTCTTGCACGTACCTCTTTATCATCTTAACAATCTCCCCAAAAGTCTTCAATGTGGTGGAGATGAGCGAACCCGGGTCCCAATGCCTTTCTTACGTGCCCATATGGATCTATTCGGGGGCGAGCAATGTGTAGATGAAAATGGTAATCCTTCAATTCCTTTTCAGAGTTACCAACACACTGGGAAGTTTGTAGATTATACATGCCCTGGCCAAGAGTCATGGGATAAGAGATTCCTATTATATGTTTGCCACTGAAGATCACCTGTATGTGTTGGAGCTGCTGAGAAAGCTCCAATAGGATGATTCAGTCATTGGGGTATCGAGGCAACTTGTTTGGCCTTTCAGTGAAGCCTTGGGCTCAGATGTATGTGAACTTCGGGTATTGAATGAAGAGGAAGGCATACTGCTTTAAGAATGCCCGAGCACTGTGGGAAACCCTCCTTTCGAAATCCCCGACAATCACTCTGATGATATGGCTGATGAAGGCATCATTCACTCTGCAATACTCCCTCTTGAAGTTTCTGTACTGTAGCTGAGGGTATTTTTCATAGGCCTTCAATCTTCGACCCTACTCCTGATCGGGTGCCATAAACAACCCATTGTACTGCCTCCGCTCCGCCAAGGAGTAGACGAGGTATGAAGTCATAAAATTTGGAGCTTTTCTTAACATTGACGAACTGCTCATGGAAGCAGTCGCTTATTATACCTCCCTAATAAAATGCGGTCTTTGTGGTAACGTTCTCATTCCCACAAAGGATTTTCTCAACAAAGTACACCATCCACCCCTGAAAAAAGGCCGCAGTAGGGAGGCCCATAACCCTACTCAACATTGTGACCAAATCGTGGTAGTCTTCATAAAAATCGCTGCGGAAGAGTTCGTTAGGGACCTTCGCGGCATTGCCCCAATTTTCCTTAAGCCAATGCTGATTTATTAACTTCCTGCAACTCGTAGGGTTAGCATCCTACACCACTTGGCACTCCTCAATGGTAGGCATTTCCATTTCTTGAAACGTGGGAATGTGAAAGGTTTTCGTGATTCCTCCAGCTAACATGTCTGGGAGAATGTTACCATCCCTGTCAATAATTGTCCTTGTGTCGGGCTGATACGCCTGCCAACAAGCCATGACCAATTCAGGGGCCACGAGGGATGGGGGAAGCCCGCAACTTTCACAATTCCACTCTACCTTATCAATCTTGCATTCTTGGTCATTGGATTGACCCTGACCCTTTGTATAAATTCGTCAATATTGACATGGCCTATGTTGGTGTCAGTGATTTCCTTCCAATCTGTGGTAACTTTTGAGTGTAGTGGCTCACCCTAAAATTGGTATTTCATCTGGTCTTTGTCTTCTTTCCCTCGAGGAGTTTTTCTTGACTTCTTTCCTTTGTCCTTCTCAACGGTTGCCCCCGAAGGTCCCGCACCCGATTCCATATATCCTGCAAGCAAAGGCGTAGTCAGTGCAACTGATAACGAAGGTGTTTATGCTAGTTGAAATCCCAAAGATGAAATCCATTTTAAGTAATCTATCAAGCATAACATGAACATTATCTCTCAATATCATTGGCCTTTTGATTGAGATCTATGAGATAGTTCGAAAGGCCGGACTTCCCTAGCAGGAATGCTATTTTGGAAAGGCAAACGGGGTAGAATGATTCGGGAGATTCTCTCCAATCGAGTTTTGATGATTTAAAAGGTTCGCAATGAAGAAGACCAAGATTAATCATGTGGCTTGAGATCAGATTTCGGATTGGGCTCATTTGGGTCAGCTTAGGAGCATCCAGAGGTACTAGGTCAGAAAGCCATCAGGAGATGGCTGTTTGGAACGACAGATCAGGAACATAATTCTAGAGACGGAACTTCGGGGTTCGGGGTCCGGCGGGCTGCAAGGCAGTCAGAAGATAGTAATTTTCCATTTGAGTGCTTGGGCCTGAGGCACCGGAAGCCATTCATCCTTCGCCATTTGGAATGGCCATCGCTGGGGGGAAGTCCGAAGGCAGCGACCCGGCGGTCAGGGCCCGGTGTGAAGGTCGGCAAGAGATCAACCATCGATGTAAAGTCATAGCGAATGCCTCGAGTCTCATCAACCAGCGCAACAGGGGAAGGGAAGTCGATGAAAGGTCATGGTGGTGGGGTAAGGTCTTAGCGAGGTCCCTAAGTCTTGCTGACATCCAAGAGCAGGACTGGACCTAGCACGAGCGTACCCCATTTGATTTCATTTTCAGTCCTACGGCAGTTGGAAGGGCGGAGCCCGGAGCTCAGAGGGGCAGGCGAGATTTTCCCTTTCAGATGGCGGATGAGGGAAGGTTAGGGCCCAAAAGGTGGACAAACATTGAGCACAGATGAGTTTGTTCAAGTTGGATCCCAGTGGCGAATGGGGGACCGGGTCCCAGAGGTCGGAAGGACGTCGGGTATTCACCAAGAGAAGAGTGATGTCGCCATGAGGTCTTGGTGAACAAGGAAGGTCCTGCTGACAAGAGGAGTCTTCTGTGTAAGTTTTCCAGGTCAGAGAAAGGTCTCGACGACATCCAGATGTCTTGCTCACTGACAGGGAGAATACCCACCAGTGAGAGATTTGTGTCTTCGGCGAAAGGTCTCATCGACCTCCTCGTGTCTTGCCGAACAAACATATCGGCAAGAGGTTGATGCTCGGTGGGAGGTCTTACTGACTTCTGCATGTCCTGTCGACCACCAAGAGGTGCACCGAGCCCGGCGTCAGTGTTGGCTGTTGGATTTTCTTAAGTATTCGCAGCAATGGGACGTCGGAGCCAGACATTCAGAAGGTCGGGGAGGATTTTCCTTTTGGCACGGTCGAGGGTGTTTGTCGTTCAAGTTGGATCCCGGAGGGCGGAGTGACGCCAGACATCTGCCGTTCGTGACAGAGAAGACCATGTGGACTTTCCAGGAGAGATTAATGCCGTCGTGATGTCCTGGTGAAGGCAAAGGGTCCTACCGACAAAGGGATCCTTCAGCGTAAGATTTCCAGGTCGGAGAAAGGTCTCCCCGATCCGATGATGTCTCCCCAACCAGCTTCGTGTTCGCCCAAGGATGAGGGGGTCGGCTTAAGGTCTTGGCAAACATTAGGAGTCTCACCAAACAAGCAACGACTTCGGCAAGAGTAGGGAGCTCACGGTAAGGTCCTAGCGAAAGATGGATGTCTCCCTGACTGATAGGACCCAGGCTCGGCAAAAGCGAACATGCTCGGTGGGAGGTCTCGTCAAAAGACAAATGTCTTGGTGAAGCCAACAGACATCGGTAAAGCTATTGGATCCCGCCATGACCTCTTGGCGACTTGGTTTTGTCTCGTCGACGAAGTAGCTCTGGGAGGAAACAAGTTACGAAAATCAGGATGCAGAATCCCAGAGACCCAGGCCAGAGAGAGCCAAAGGCTGGTTCGAGATTTCTGGTTTTTCACCATGTCTTAGTCAGCAAAGGGAGCGTCTGGGCCCGAGGGGTGTGAATGCCCCTACGAAGAACGGCAGTAAGCGGGACAAGTCTTGGATTGATCATGGAGGTGCCATGTTGGGTCTTCTCAAATTTTAAGACATGGGTTTTGTTCATTGTGTCACATTTTATCATTCACATGTCTTCTTGATGATTTTTGTTCATTTCAAGCTTTAGAGATCATGAAAACAATGTTTGGGGGGATGAACGGAAAACCTACCTCTAACGCCCAATGTGGGAAAGCGTGGGATCCACCAGCAGTCGGCAAGCAAAGGCAATGGGTGATGAGTGTGAAGGTCTCGAAGACAATGGACTCCTCTCTGGTAAGCACTAATCACTCTCTGCAACACTGTCAAGTGAAAATGACAGGATTGTGTAGGTCTTTTATACCCCCCATTGCCATTAATGCCCTCATTGAATGCAGGTACGGTGGAACAAAGGTTGGTGGATTTAAAATCATTGATGGCGGCAAGAGATCCGGGGTTCGGAGGGTAGGAGGATGCAGGGCGATGGATGCTTGGAAATCCTAGCCCGAAGGTCACCAGTGGCAAAGAGGAGGTTGGGGCCCGGAGGGCAGAGTTCTGCCAGAAGTCCGCCGTCAGGAATGGTAAAACCATCCCAAAATTTTGGACCCGGAAGTTCGGGCCCGGAATGCCCAATGGCAGTCACAATCTCCTCGCAACCATTTCAGACGGCAAAGATAGATCCGATGTGCCAAGGGCACAACAGTTATCTTGTCTAAATGGAGAAAGTATTAATGATAGTTGACTTGGGGGTATGCCATAATGACATAGGGATTAGGTTGACCTAATCTTGTAATTAAGGTTGTGCAAACATGTGATTAAGGAGGCTAATGAAGGATTAGAGCAAGTTGCAAATTATGGAGGATGTGACATTAATCTCGATTAAAGGTGTGCACATCCTAATCATGGATTAATTAAACTAATCCAAATTAAAGGGAGATATGGAGGATGGGACAAGGAGAGAGAAAAAATAAAAAATAAAATTGATTTAAATTCAAAAGACCAAATGACTAAATTAAATAAATTGAATCATTTATTTAAATTAGAGAGAAGGGGCCAAAAGGTAAAGCATTTAATTATTACCTTAGGAACCTTAGGGATAGAATGAATATTAATTAAATAATCATTTAATTAATGTTGATGGGGGATGTGAAATAGATGAATAAAGGGGACGAATTTGACCATACGGGAGTGGTCAAATTTGGATGTCTACACTATGATTCCCCATATTTTGAGGTTTCAAATTTGTAATCTCCCCTTTGTGTATCTAGGGTTTTCCCTTTCTGTAGGCCCACTACCAAGAGGTACTTGACAGAGTGTTCTTGATAATTTTAAGGGCTATGTTAATCACTGGACTTGTAGGTGGCTATCTTTTGTTGGGAGGATATTGCTTCTTAAAGTTGTGGTTCAAGCACTTCCTATCTACAGGTGTATGGGGGTAAAAGAACAAAGCTATGTCACACTTTCGGCCAAATAAATAGTTCAGAGTAAAAAAAATTGGTTGAATTTTTTTTTATCAAATAGGTTTTGACCAAAACAATGTGGCCTATACGTGGCACACAGGGTTTCGACTGAATAGGTTCAACCAAATCCCTAAAAAATATTTTTTTCCCTTTGCCACTTTGAAATTGGCTTATTTTATGTGCGAGGTTTCTACAGAAAGGGTTTCAGTCGAAACCCTTTTTATGGAAACCCTTTCTACCAAAAATGTCTATGTGGCATCCTAGTTGGTAGCCAACATGGCTTTTTTCAGAATTTTCTGAAACTTTCAACTTCAACTAAGTATTTCTTTAGTCAGAATGATGTTTTAAAAAAAAAAATACCCTTTTGTAGAGCTCAGAGTGGTGAATCTGAATATGTATTTTTTTAATTTTTTGATTAGTTTTAATATATTTTATTTTTAAAATAATGCAAGTAGGTTGTTAAAGTTAAAAAAAGGCTGATTAGAAATTAAAAAAAATAGTAAAACATATTAAAAAAATTTAAAATATATATAGTGCACTAGAGGAGAGAGTCCTCTTCAAAAGGGTATAATTTTGTTTTTGAAAATGATTAAAACTAGCAATTGCACCTTGGTGTGCAATGGGTACGTCGAAGAGGTGTAACATACATGAGATATAATGGTAGATCATTTAGCAATTAAGCATTCAATTACACAAGGATTGAAACACAACTATTTAATTAGGAAGATTATTAGGCTCCATTAAAATTTCTTCCCACATAAAATGCATGGATCAAAATGCAAATTAACAAGAAAACTAGACCCTCTTAGTCTTGCATTATTAGTAGTTTAATACCACATAATCTCATTCCAAATTAACTTTAATATTAAGGGTCATTTGTTCTTTATTCAATAACCAGATATTGTGCACTATTACCACAATTCATCCTTAATATTCCTCACCTCACTAGTATTACATAAGAGATATGATGAATGACTAGATCTTTATACAAAATCCTTATATTGTATTTCCTCTTAGTCGAATCATATACCCATTATCTAGTATAAAAACACCCATGGAGGTACAAACTAGTAATTCTTGTGCTACAAAATACTCTTAATATTTCCTCATCGTGCCCTAGACTGCAACTCCAGTACACAATTCTCTTAAATAATTTTGAAATGGGAATATGGTTTTTCACTATACATTAACTATTTTAATTCATCATTTTATTTTCTTAAATCAAAACCATTCCTTTTTGGTTTTATTCAAAGTTATAAAGTAAATTGATAAAGTCTTAAAAGGCAACAAAATTTAGACAAAAATACAAGTGTTCAAGGCTCAAAAACACAAGCAGTACTGCAATGCAGAGAGTTTAAACAAGGGACCTCATTGTGTATAAGATTACTCACTAAAATAGACATTAATCCAATTTTGAATGGAAGTCTAGCGGACAGTAGACTAAAAGATAAACTGAAGCAAATGAATGAATTCAATAAACACAGGCAATACTGCAAAGTAAATGTAAGCTTTTTTGAAAATGAAAGCAATTTACAAAAGGGATAGTATGGCCACTGCATCGCAAGATTTTGCTACACTCTTCACCTTGGTCAGCACTTGTCCATTACGGTGGAGCGGATTTGTGTGGAAGAAGTGGAACTGCCAACACCTACATAAAAAATAAAAAATAATAATAACACTAGAAATCATGATCAACCAAGATAAGGAAACACTAATTAATCAAATAATACATTTTAAATTATTTTTTATAAAAAAAAATAAATTAGAAAGATTTTAAAACAATTTCAATTTGAGAAATTTACAATGATTGATGATTCCTCTATCCTTTATGCTTTGATGGATGTCCATACTATTCCAAAGCTCCCATTTTAGCGTGGGAAGGGAGGATGCTAGCAATTAAGGTTCATGAAACCACATCACTTTGAGTCACCTTGTCAAACAATTCACGTTGTTTGTCTATGCTTCCAAAGCTCCCATTTCGAGTGGAGATGACAAGAGCACAGGGGCAAGCAGAACAACAGTGAGTGGAATGGATAAATCAAAGATGTTGCGTTCATTGTGTTTTGAAGACATGGATGACTGAGACAATGAAGCAGAAAAAAGTGGGTGAAAATTCAATGGCTCGAAGAATACATCTTTCTTAAATCTCCATTGTCAAAGCATACATTCCAAAATTAAATAGCAACCAAAACAATGTAAAATCACTATGAATTTGGATTCAATGAGTGACTTGTAAGTTTAGTTTTAGCTGATACAAGAAACAAAAAGAGATAAAATGTTCATTTCTAGCTAATATAATAGTTGGGAATGGGAATCTTAAAAGTGTGAGAACCTACAAAAGTTCTAGTTAAGTCACTCCACCAGTCACTGACATTTCCCCAAATGCAATAACCTTTCTTCTCAAGCAGTCCCCTCTTCACCGACTTGTACTCCACTGTTGTTGTTTCCTGATCGCTCTCACCCCTGCAATATACACACGACACCATTAAACAATGAAAAAGTATGCTTTCCATTGTGGAACAGACCAGCTATAAGGTATAACAACACACCTAATGATTATGCCCGCCCATTGTTTGTAACCAGCTTTCTTAAAGTTCTTCATTGTGACCTCGTGATACTCTTAGTCTCCTTTAGTGAGGAAAAAGATTTTGAAGCCTTTCACCAACAGAGCGTTGTAGAGCTGCAAAGAGTACGGCAACACAAGGGTCGTTCCTTGCTCTACCTGTGCGTTGAACAACATAGAATTGTAAACCTCTCCCCTGCAAAAAGACATGCAAATTGTGACTCAAACTATTGTGTAGTCAAATACAGATGAATGAAAAATGAAGAACTTCCATACCCATTCTTCACTTTCCAAGCTCATTGAGAAAGAAGAGGATGCCATTAAAGCTTAGGAGAGCAGGTTGAAACATCATAAGACTCAATTGCTTCATTTCCGTGAGGCATCTTCCTTCTCCTCTTCATTCTTGACAGATACTCTTCTTAACTTGATGATTTGGAGTGTTTTCTACTTGGTTTTGGTCAATTTGCAGCAGACACCATCTCAAATTTTCATGTTTTGTCAATACAAATCAAAACAATCTCCATGCCTAGGGTTTCAAGCACAATACAGCAGTTTTCAGTCGTCTGAACAATGGAGTTTCAATATAAATCAGTCAACATACACCAAGGCTTTCAAAATCCATTTTTTGGTTCTTTTTGAAGGCACTTTTCAGTGGTTTGCACTCGTCAAAAACAACATGTTTCAAGCATAAGACAACAGTTTCTAGCCTCAAAATGACAGTAGCTTTTGATCCCTGTAACAACTAGATTTTACACTCCAAACAACAGGATTTTATCCTTTGGAAATAACAGAAAATACAAACGTAAAATAGTTGTTTGTGTGGTAAAATAAGCAGGGATTTGAAAGCAGAGATAAGTACAAACAATGACTAGAGTTAAGCTCCTATGTACCTCACTATTCATGAAATAAAGGATTTCAGTCACTCAAAATAGCAATTCCATATTCCTATGTGATGGCAGCTCGTACCTACCATGCTTAGTTTTGATTTCAAAAGCCTCAACTGTTTGTGTAGTCAAATCAGTAGTATTTCAGTCCAAACAACAGAGGAAAAAATTTAATTTTACATGGGGTTTCAAAATCCCTTTTATACCTCTCAAAGATATATGCATATTGATTGATTTTATCTGAGGCAGTAATTTAATTTTACAATGATAGAATGGTCAGAATTTTAATTAAAAACATCAGTTTTCAGTCACTAGGAATGTTGTGATTGTAAGCAGAACAAGTTTTCTATCATAAAAATCTGCACAACAAGGGTTCAAAACAAAGTATAACATCCAATATCATTTTCAATCCCAAGAAGCACTTTCCAAGCTCGTGAGCAAGTACCCACATGACAAATATACTGAGTTAGGACACAAATATTCAACACATAAACTTGAAGGAGCTCATCCAAAAAGGCAACAAAGTGGCAAAAAGATTGCAGGACAGTGGGCTTATAAAGGTGGCTTCTTTCCCAATTTCAGTACAAAGTTAGGATTTTGTTGTGCCATATGTTAACCATTATAAGTTGGTGACGATGAAGATTGACTAGTTGAATGGGAAAATTCTATGAAGCTTGATTCAAATTCTATTGAAAGTAACTTCAAATCACCCTTGTACAAATAAACTCAAAAGGTGGAATTGGATAAGTCTAAAGGAGAATGGAATACTAAAACTCTCAAATGTCAAAAACACGTAAAGAAGCATTGGTTTAAAGAGAGCCACAAGCAAGCTCCAAGGGTGTTTGAAAGCAATGAATTCAAAGAGGAACTTTCTATGATGATCACTCTTTTAAATCAAGTGGGTGGACACACGTAAGCTAGAACATTCATGCCATGGATATTTTGCATCATGAGTATCCTTTGCAAGGGAAAATCTACCTAGATTGGGCAATCTTGATTAGGGAGTGCATTCACAGGCTATTTATTGACTAATTTTGAGTGCATTTGTGAGTTCCATATATATTCATATACCTCATGCACATATACAAGTACCTACCTCAAGTAAGAGTATGGTGAATCTTTGAGACATTATAGGAGGGTGAATGAAAACTTTTTAATGCATTTAGATAGAAGAATAGATTAGGAGTTGCATTTCTACTTTTTAGAGCAGGCAAGGGGTATCATTTCAGAGGGAGGTAATTGGTTCATCCAATTCCAACTTTCAGCTACATCAGAGTGTTTATTTTCTTATCTTTTCCGTATATGCTTCCTAGGTACCCCATTAATCATATGGTTATGCCTGAGTTTTATAGACAATTGGCCGAAGTACATTTCATGTTGAGAGGTAAGACATAAGCAGGCAATAATCTTCCCCATTAAGATTGGCTTCTATAAATGCAAAAATGCCAAAGATGTATGTATAAAGCTCTCTAAATATAACCTGAAAATTTTCTATGAAATGCATACTATGATCCTAAAGGTATTCTATTCGAGAGGTTGAGATTTTTAACATATGCCAAACATGGAAGACTTTTGGGAAAGTTGTAGAGATGAATTTGAGATAAGGAGGAGATTTCATAGTTAGATTGTGAAGAAACAAATGATTGACTTTATCCCTAGAGAGATGCTTGAGGACTATTCAGATTCTAACTCAGAAGTTTTGTCTCCTCATTTGTACTCATCTTCTTGTAGCCTCTGACTTTAGCTATAAGAAGTGAGCATATATTTGCATCATCTAGATTAAATTTTTCACACTAAGAAAGATATCAAAAAAGCCTCTTGTTAGTGCAGGAGAGCTGAATTGCCTTGTGCTCTAGCCTTAAAACAAAAAGATATATTTTCCTTTAGTTTGTATTTCTGCAAGCTCATAGAAATCCTTGCTAATTTTAGTTATTTTTTAAATTTTCTGCAAGCTCAAAGAAACACCTGCTAGTTTTAGATTATTATTTTTCAATTTTCTATGTAAGGAACACTTTAAAAAGGCAATTTTCCCTACAAATTCGAAGAAAGGTTTTACCTTACATGCAATTCCATTTTGTGTTGTTCCAAAAGGTACAAATTAGAATGCCAACAAAGTCCTGCAAAAACCTTGTAAGTTTCTTGGTAGACTCGCTTGAAACTCACAAGTTTTCTTGGCAAACTCAACTACCAAAAGAATTGCCAACCCTTGATAAAACCCTAATTTTCTATGTTTCTTCTCATTTTCATCTTCAATGATTAGGTACTCAGTGTTATAAATTGATTGTCAAGTGATTGAAAGGATGTTGACTTTTGGTTACAAGCAATAAGACCAAGAAAAACGACATGCCTATGGACTTGAAGGCCTTAATATAGGCCTCGTAGTAGAAGCCACACTTCTCTAGCCCACCTTATATCATGACATGGAATGTGATACAGGGGTACTGCTGCCCTCAAACCCCATGAGGGCCACTGTTAGTGAGTGCTACCCCCAAACCCTGCTCTGGTTTTAAAAAATAAAAATAAAAAATTATTTTGGGTTACTTAGATGGAAATGCCGAGTTTTTCCTTTACTTAGCTTCAAATAACAAGAACAACACTTTTCCCTATTTTATGATATTTTAAAGGATTTTTAGACTCCCAATCAAATGCCTAGTAATTGAATTCCATTTATATTTTGGTTTGTCTAATCAATTCCAATTTTTTGAGTAATACTACAATGTTCAAAATAGACTTATGTGTCCTCTAAATTAATTCCTTAGGTATCCCTACATTATTTAAATTTATTTAGCATATTTATATAAATTTTTTATTTACTATTTTTATCTAATCCAAAAAATTTAAACAATGGTATGGAGTACACAAGCCTTCATCATTTAACTCTATAAACATACATAAATAGAATGAGGTTAACTGTGCACAGGAAAGAGAAAATGCATACCCAAAAGAGAGTTTTCGCTCCCTTGCAGATAAGATGTCGATGGTTTCCCCTAACTCCGCACGGTTTTATCTCCCCCACATGAACAAAATTGCATGATTTGACCCCTCCTACCCATCCAACACCACATTAAATTTATTTAGAATAACCTAACATTCAAAAACTCCATTGAGAATGAATAAAATAGTAAATAAACTACATGCCTGTGAGACATGCTTGTCCAACAACTGTGACGGGATCCAACAGCCATCCCCTCTTTTCATTGGAATCTAATGAGATGAAAGCTATATGATCATTAAGAGGGCTCAACTTCTTCTTGGCATGGTGTTGCGGAAGGAATATACTAAGGGAGGGTGTTGTAGCATGGTAGCGAAGAATAAAGCAACCTAATAAGAATAAGGTAGCCAATAGCGGTAGGATTATGCCATGGCCCAACGCTATGTGGGGCTTGGTCTTTTGGGTGACAACTGGTTTGGAAATTCATTGCCAATCAATTGTTGTGCGGGTCATCCAAGTTGCTATGTGCATGCAATCCCTTTCTGAATTCACTGGGAACAATGGGAATCATTTCCTCCCATTCTACCATGGAAAAAACTCAAGCATCCTTGTCGTCGCCTTGCAACTCCAAATTGCCAACAACTACTTTGACATCGCCTGAAGCAAGCTCTTGGCAGATGAAAATGTAACATAAATGCTCTACCATTTAATGTCCATGTACAATCTATTCAAGTTGCAGTGGTGGCTTGCAACTTGCAAATGTCTACGCTTGTAGAGCAATCAACAATAGAAACTTTTTTAATCATCTCCCAGTTGTGTTGAAAGAGGTGAACCGTCGATTTATAAAGGTAGGTTGCTCTCTTTCAAATTGGATATGCCTTCAGCGTAAAAAATAGACAATAGTTGACGTCCCATGAAAACTATCAAATTCTGACAAGTTTGGCTTTAAAACGTTATTAAGAGAAAAATATACATCAAAATTTAATTTTTTTTTCCATTCACTATATACTGAAGTTACCTATTTGGAGAAAAAAATTCAGGAAAAAATGTTTTTTTTTCAATTTGTTTCTTGACGTCCCATGAATGTCACTTTTTCTAAAATTTTCAGCATTCCAAAATCTATTCTTAAATTGATAAAAAAATAATGAAAACAATTTTTAAAAATATGAAAAATTATAGGAATAAATTTCATGAAAAGTTCTACATTTCATTAGTTTACATCATTTTGAAATTCAAAACATAAATAGCATTTTTATGTGGTTGAAGTTCAATTTTTTTTGTTGTTGGTCGATTTCTTTATAAAGTGTGACACAGATTTGTGCTTTTACCCATGGTTCAAATTTTACCTACTAGCTTTATCAAAGATCTTGATGCTCTTTCTAGAAAATTCTTATGGGCTAGAAAATTGGATTCCATGAAATGGAGCTTGGTAAAGTGGGATTCTATTTGTAGACCTCTTCATCAGGGTGGTTTGGGTATTCATCAAGCTCCTATTACTGGGCAGGCTTTGGCTGCAAAGCTTTATTGGAGATGGTGCACTAATCAGGATCATAGGTGGGCCAAAATCATCAGTGCTAAATATTTGAGGGGAGTTGTTGGTGAAGATGTTCCTAGATATCCCCTGCTTGGTAAGGGGTCCATGATTTGGGACACACTTAAAAGAGGTGTTGATTTAATCAAGCAAGGTTTATTTTGGATTTGTCACAAGGGTGATGATGCTCCTTTTTGGTGTGACTCTTGGGATGGTCATCCTCCAATCTTGACCACCTTTCCTCATCTCAGAATCTTGGTTTGCAATTTCAAGAGGCTAGATGGGTGAAGGTGAGAGATTTCAAGGTTGCGAAGCATTTGGGTCAGGTGGGGGTCTTTGAGTGGAAAGAGCCCCACTTGTGGCCTTCGAGGGGCTCGGATGTGGATAGGGTTGAGTTGTCTTGTATTCTTGCTGGGAAGGCTTGCAACTCCTTATAGAGGAGGGATGTCTTGGCTTGGGCTCCTAATCCTAAAGGGGTGTTTACAGTGGCATTTGGTTATCAAGAATTGGATAGAAGGAAATATGGAGAGGTTGAAGTCCCTTGGTGGGAACATGTTTGGAATAAGTTTGTGTGGCCTAAGTGTAACTTTTTCTTGTGGTTAGTTGTTCGCAACAGGTGTCTTACTTGGGATAATATCCAAAAGAGAGGCTTTCATGGTCCCTCAATTTTCTTCCTCTGTGGTTTTAGTGAAGATTCCTCTTCACATTTATTCTTCCAATGTGCCTTCTCCAGAGCTATTTGGCATTTATAGTGGGCAGTTTGGAGACACTCTTGTGTGCATTCTCTTTCCCTTAAAACTTTTTGGAGATCCTTGGGAAGGCCCCCTGCTCTCTCTTTCCCTCTCTAGATGGATTGGACTATTGGGCCTTCATGTATCCTTTAGCAGATTTGGCTAGAGAGGAATCATAGGATCTTTCAAGATAAATAGTTGAAAAAGATACAGGTATGGCAACAGGTTCTTGGTATGCTTCAAGAATCTATTTCAGCTAATTGTGTCATTGAGGGTCCTTTGGATGATGGGGAGGTAGTGTTGCTGCAGGACTTGGACTTGTTTGGTTTGAGTTCTAGAAGGCCTAGTTCTAATAGGAGGAGACACACTGACAGGAAAACTCAATAGGATCGTAGATGGCCTCCACCTCCTGATGGGGTCTTAGAAATTAACACTGATGGATCTTTCAGAGGTAATCCAGGTTTTGTTGGTGTGGGAGGTGTGGGAAGAGATAGCTCTGGTACTACCATCTTTTTCTTTTCTAGGTTTCAAGCCCACCAGACTAACAATCTCACGGAGGCTCTTGCAATCCTTATGACCTTGGAAACGACTTGTGCTCTTGGCTGGCGTAAGGTTATATGTGAATCAGATTCCTAGATTGTGATTAATTTGTTGAATAAGCATAGCCTTGATGGGGTGAATTGGTAATTAACATTGATTGTGCAAAAAATCCACTAGTTATGCACTCCATTTGAGGCAACGTCCTTCATCCATATCTCAAGGGAGTGGAACAATGTTGCTGATTTTTATCTAAATAGGCTTCTGAGTTCAGAGGTGATTGGAAGGTTGATGATTGAGAGCATCTTCCTGGTGTAACAATGGAAATAAGGTGCCCCACCTCTTAGGAGATGGAGCACAAGGATATGGTTCCTCCTATTTCACTATTGTTACACTCAAGGAAGCCTTAGATATCTCAATCCGAAGGTTGCAAGGGGGAAAGAGATCTTGCAATAAGGTATCCTAGGGTGTCATTTGTTGGAAACTTGCAACCAATTAAAGACAATTTCCTCATAAACCATAAAGAAATCTATGCATCTAAATATTTAGAATCCACATGCAAGAGAATAGACAACATACCCATGAAAATATGACACAAGATATACCCTGGGAAAACCTTTAAGAGGGAAAAAAACCCAACCTCCAAAAGCATCCATCTCTTATGTATTATTTAGCAATAAGATTACAATACATCTTCTAAGTCTCCATGAACACCATTGAAGCAACAAGCTCTCTCCAAGAAATCCATGCGAACAAACATGCAACCACACATCTTGTGCCATGCTTCAAACCCTCACAAATGCTAACCAAAGCTAATCAGAAAAAATTGCATCTCACAATAACTACCTTTGTAGTTGCTTTTATAGAAGCAAGCTCCCACAAAACCACTAAGTGGTATTATAGAAAAATATGTGACAATAACTATGAGATTACAAACCATGTCCCCTTACTTAATATTGGGTGCTTTATTTATTATTTTCCCCAATATTAAATAATTACATTTTACAACTTAACTTATGTCCCAATGTTACATGCAACACTAAGTGGCCCCAAGAATAATTACATTAAATACATAATGCAAGGTGTACAACACACCTTTTCCCAACATGTTTAAGGACTAAAAGAGGATTTACCACCAAGTTAAGGCTTGGAAAGATAAGAAATAAATGAATCATGCAAAGTACTATGCAAAACCTAACTAAATGGCCTAAGAAATGAAACTGAAATGCAGAATAAAAGATTGAGAAAGTATAGAGTTGCACCTGGGAGAGTGATGAGCTCAAAAAATCTCCAAAACCCTGAAAACCTACTGTTTGGTGCCCAATGGGACTCATACGCCAATCTAGGCAATTTAGTCCCAGACTAGGGTTTCTGTGCCAAAATTGAAATCTCACAGTGGTTGATCTTAATTCACTGAAATCTATAAAATGTGTTTTATTGGGATTCATATGCCACAAGTGGTGTATCAGTCCCACTCTACGTTTTTGAAGGGCTAAGACCTAAATTTTCTCTCCTAGCTCTACTCTTCCTTCCAAGCTTTGTTTTTGGGTCTAAAACCTTGATTTGCAACCTGTAGGTGACTTTCTATGAAAATAACAACCTTGTGACCACTTGAAAACTTTCCTCAATCTTGAAACTCAATCTTCACTGATCTTCAAGCCTCAAAGCACCTAGATCTACAATCACACATGTAGAGAGAAGGAAAAACTTGTTGATTGTTAGAGAATAGGGGTTTTCCTTGGTCAAACCCCATTTAGGTAATTAAACCTTGTGATGAAATAATGAAATATGAATATGAAACATGAGAAATGATACCTTGGATGATGTCTTGCAATATAAATTTGTAATCTAACACGAGGTGGCCTTGAAGAATGTAGATCTTGATCTTGAATTATATATTGAACAATGCTTAATCTTAGATCTTCAATGCTACATCACAACACTAGCTTAACAACATGCTTGATACACTATGTCTTTGACATGATGATGGATTTTGAATTGCTATTGTGATAGGTCGAATCTAGGTGCTAGAATATGAGCACCAAACAAAGTAATGCAAAATAACACTAAAACAACCTACACCTCAAGATTAGCCTAGTTGGATTCAATACAAAATAAATGTAACAAATGAAACCTTTTACCTTGTGTCAAATCAATCCTTTGGTTGGCCCTTCGGTCTTCGGTGTTGTGTGCTCCTTGGATGGCAAGAGATGCAAGCTAGATGATGATATGAAGATGGATGCAAGTGGGTGCAAGCATGAAAATGGCTAAATATAGATTCTAGGAAAATTTTGCAAGAGTTTGGCTACAATGCATGATCTCCCTAAAATGAGAGAAAAGATGGGGTATTTATAGAGATTTTGGAAATATCTAGGGAAATGGACGGTCAAGATTGAGCCACCAAGATCAAAATGTAGGGCTAAGGTGAGTTGAGAACTCACAAGCCCTCACATCTTGACATGTGGCATGTGATATGGCTTAAAAAGGGTGATGTGTACATGAGGTGGAAGGATAATACATGACATGGAGAGGTACATAGTACCTTGGGATTGGGACAAGATCTCCTCATAAAGGAGGTACTTGTCCCCATGTGGGTGAGCGAACAAGTGGGGAATTAAAAATTCTTCAAATATTCTCATGGGGATGAGAGAAAGAATTTAAAATTCCTTTAAATGCATTGGGGGATTAAATGTGAATTAAAAATTCACATGGGGAATGGAGATGCCTTGTCCAAAAAGAAAAAGCATTTAATGAAGTTGACTTAGTTAAGTGACATGGAGTGATTAAGGTTGTGCAAGTACTTGATTAGACTAATTAATGACATATTAGAAGAGGGTTAGATTTCACATGTGACTTGATGTGACAAGTCAAAGATCTCATGGGGAAGAGAAAAAGGAATTTAATATTCCTTGGAAGGATAAAAGGAATTAAAAATTCCTTGAGAGGTTGATTAGGCTAGTTAATGAAGGATTAGAGGAGGGTTAGGTGGCTAAGAGAGATTAGAGGCCAACTTGCAAAAGTTGGAGGATGTGACACATCCTAATCAAGGAATAGGCATGTGCACATCCCTAATGATGAGATTAGGAGAAATAATTAGGATTAGATAAAAATGATGGAGGATGTGACATAAAGGGAATTAAATAAATAACATATTTATTTAATTCATTTGATGAAAAGGGGAAGGCATTTAATTATTTAACTAGATACCTTAGGGATTAGAAGAACTTTAGAGGTATTAATTAAATAATAGTGATATTACTTAATAAATGCGGATAATGCTTAGATAAAAAGGGATAAATTTGGATAAATTAAGTGTCCAAATTTAGGTGTCTACATTTTCCCCCTCTTTGAGATGGTGTTACGAAGTAGCATCATTTCAAAGAATATTAAAACATAGAACCTAGAAGAAGATGGTTAGATTGGGAAAGATGCCTCAGTCATTCAAAGGAGTGACTAGAAAGAGAAAAAGACAATGAAAATTAGGGATGAAGGATGCCCCCTCGAGAGGACATGCGGGTTCAAGAGAACACGGGGGTGCTCTCGAAATGGATGAGATGATGCAAGGGTAGATGAAGAAGATGATGCAAAGTGATGGGTAAGAAAGGATGAAAAGGCGGCAGGAGATTGGGAGGGGAGGGTGATGAAGGATGAATAGATGGGGGGATTTTGAGGATGAGAGATGAAATGCAATCCAAATGCAATTTACCATCATCGGAGCACTGATTTTTGCTATAGCATAAGACACAAGACGCCAAGGTATGAAGAATCAAGGCAAATTAGTGTCTAATGCATAAAACAAACACATCAAACAAGAAGGTTATCCCAACACCCCAAAGTCGCGATGACCTTGGTCGGGCCAGGTATTGGGATAACCACAAGCACACAAGGATGCCCCAGCATAACACAAGACCTCAGAGATCTTGGTGGGTACTACGTGGGACAGCCAAAAAGACAAAGAAAAAATCAAGATACACCCATATGTTGACGAGTCAAAGCACACCATGATATGATGGATCAAGGCAACCATGACAAGTGATGATAGGGAGCTCAAATGATAAACAAAAGCCAAAAGCATCAAAAGATCACAATCAATTTCAAACATCCTTTCCCATAGGATCACGGGGATGGATGGGATTGATGAGGTTTGTTAGGAAGGATGCATCCTGTTGAGACCGATGATGGATACTAAATTAAAAGATTGATATGATGCAGGATATTCATAATTGATTGGATCTGCTGATACAAGTGGATCTTGTTTGTTAAGAACCAGCTAGATAAGGGCATAGCTTGATGACACAACATAAAAGACATGACACAAGATAGGAGATTGATGCATCCTAGTGACCTAGGGGTTTGGGGGCCGATCAAAGATTAGCCTTGCCTATGTGAAAGCACAGAGCCCTCGTAGTTCGATAAAAGGCCGACGACAAACCATGATGGAGACTTCGATGGATGATGAAGATAGGATGGAGAAAAAGGAGCAAAGTGGACAATATAGATTGATGATGGATGGGACCCAAGGGGCGGATCAAATGATCGACCTTGCCTATGTGAAAGTGCAGGGGCAACGTAGTTCGACGAAAGATCAATGATAGACAATGGATGAAGGATAATGAGATAACCCCAAATAAGGGGATAAAATGATTGGACTGACATGATGGGACCAAATAGACCTATTGGATTGGATAGGATTATGGTGATTACGAAGCTCAGGGATAGGATAGTTATCCAAATCAACAATGATGAAGTGGGAGGAAGACAAGATGGAGAGATGAAACATTACTCAGAATGAGTAAACAAATGATCGAGAGGAAGAACGACTACTCAAAATGAGAAAATGACTGCTCACAATGGATGAATGATTCTTCGAACGAGAAGACGAAGGTTTGGGATAGATGAAAGATTACTCAGAATGAGTAAATGATTGATCAGAATTGTTGAATGAGAGTCAAAATGATAGAAGAAGGTTTGAGATGGATGAATGTAACATTAAGCTCAATTTAAAAGGGAGGGCCCGAAAAAATGCAAAAATGTAAGGGGATACATTTTTTGCTATTACATTTAGCCCCCACTTTAGTGAGAGGATGAACCTATTTCAAACTCACACTAAAGTAGACAAACTCGCATCAAGAGGGGTCCAAGTGCACTGATGCGAGCGACATAGGATGACAAAGATCAAAGGAGGTGGTCAATTTAACAGGGAGGGCCCAAAAAAATGCAAAAATGTAAGGGGATACATTTTTCGCTATTACATTTAGCCCCCACTTTAGTGAGAGGATGAACCTATTTCAAACTCACGCTAAAGTAGACAAACTCGCATCAAGAGGGGTCCAAGTGCACCGATGCGGGCGACATAGGATGACAAAGATCAAAGGAGGTGGTCAATCCCCTAGGATCCAAGATCCTATGTCAAACTAACATAAGCACAAAAGGACACACACAAGGTGTATGATACATGACATCAAGATATGTAAACATGCAATGCCAATAACTAAGAGAAAGAAAAACAATAACAAGCAAAAATAAAAAGAGGTGGATTAAGCCTCGACCATTTGTCCCACAGGTTGTCGATTAGATCTAAGTTATTTGTTCAAAAATGCACACTCACTCTCAGGAAATGGAAATTCAAGCTGTATGATAGGTGAGTATCCAAAAGGGTGGCTTAGTGAGAAATTCATGCCTTTGTATCAGCTTCTCACCATATAATGAGAAAGTCATGCCCATGTTTAGGCTTCTCATCATACACTAACCATACCAAAGCTATACCTCCTGATAAATTTGAAAAGGTGCAAAATAATAATGAACTTCAAGCTTCATGAGGAAATCAAATCTTCGTATGCATGGAACTCATGAACAAACAAGATGGCTCCACAGGTAAGCAAAGTGTGTTATGCAAGGTGGCCATATAAAAAATATTGTAAATACAAAATAGTGTAAGGTACGTTCAAAGGGATTTTTCTTAGTTCATGTAAGGTCTCTTCTTAGGGAACATCGTGACTAATGTCTCCAAGAGAGGACAAGTCAAAGAAATATCATGCTCTCAAAGGATATCAAACCTAATGACACCACCCAAAAAAGAGAGCATCACAAGAATAAAGAAAATCACACAGTGAAACATGATTGTCGATGTAATGTCACATGTGAGTCAACTTAAGGCATGTCATCCACATCCCAAGATTGCTCTTATGTGTACATTAAATGTGGTAAAATATCCAACAAATACAACAACAAGTGACGTATGAGGACAAGGCTACTTAACCCCTTGGCCCCACTTAGTGTAGGACAAGGATGAGTCGAGATGATTGATGAGAAACATGCTAGAGTGAAACTCGGTATCAATTAGAGGAATTAGGTGCCCTAACATAAGGAAGAGTGCCACACTCCTTAAGATGTTGAATTTTGTTACTCAAAGTCTTACATTCATTAGTAGAATGACGATGAAATCTATGATATGCACAAAATGAATTCTTGTAGTAAAAAAAATTTTGTGTTCTTGGAGGAAGAGATATCAAAAAATCTTGGAGAAGTCTCGACAAGATACTCTTGATCAAAAGTATAATATTATCCTTTATTTCGTGACAAAGATATCTCTTGCTTAATACAAGGTGTCATACCTACGCAAGACACTTTAGATTGTGAGATTTTGTACTCTTCTTTAAAGGAAGGTGTAAAATCTAACAAATTCGAATCATTAGTGTTTTGCATGATGACATTTATGTTAAGCGAAGATTTCTTTGTTTCTTTCAAGGGACAATAACCAAGACCACTAGTCTTTGCTCGTGTGAGAGGCTCTATAGGGACACATATATCTTGTTCTTTAGCACCACATCCTTTTCCACTATATCAAAGTTGTTTCATAAGTTCATAACCTTTTCCATAAAGTTGTTTCATTAATTTGTTGTCTTTTGTTCTAAAGTAGTTGAAGTGGATGCTTTTGAAGGGTTTTCTAAATTTTGTGTTTACATTACCGCTTTTTATTTTTCATGCTTCTTTATTGTGATCTTCAGTTTCCCATCAAAGCTAAGTGTGAAATCCAAGGAACCCTAATCATCATCTAATAGTTTTGACACTTTTGTTGGTATGTGGTGGCTGATCATGCTATACTATACACTCTTCATGTATCCTTGTCAGGGTTTGGGGCCAGGTTGAGCCCCGAGTGAGGGTTCGGGGGCGGTAGCCCCTAAGAATTTTTTTTCCCATTTTTTTCTCTTAGTCACTGATAAAAGAAAAAAATGACTTTGTAAAACCCTAATTTTGGAAGCTTCTAAAACCCTAATTCTAGAAGCTTCTATAAGGGGTTGGGATGGGAGTTACAATATAGAAAAAAGGTGATTATTCATGAGATTGTAATAAGTTTTTGCACTGGATAATAAATTCATTGGATGGCTGTCGTTTTGTGGATGTAGCCCGAATTGGGTGAACCACATTAAATTCTCTGTGTTGTCTTGTTTCTGCTATAATTTTATGTGTTTTATTTCCCTATTTTATTGATCAAATATGCATTTAACTGCTAGATATCTGCCTTTTAACCCTAACAAAATTTTCCATCTCTTGTTTCTCTTTGTTTATAGGTTCTATGTTTGATGTTGGGATTAATGTGTTTAGAGGATTTGTCTTTCCTTTTTCAACTTGTAAGCAAATTTTAGGCTTGAGGTCTATTTCAACTTGGTAAACTTTATTGTTATAGACGTATTTCATGATACGATGAAGAGTCGAAGGCACCACATGCATCTCATGGATCCAAGGTCTTCCTAAAAGAAGATTGTATGAAAGATCATGAGGCATGGCATGAATAGGAGTTTGTAAGGTATCCTTTCCAACTGTAATAGGAAATGTAATCACACAAAGCAGTTGCTTTCCTACATTGTCGAATCCTCGAAATGATAAGGAATTGAGTTCAATTCTTGATCTATCCACACCAAGTCTATCCAAAATTTTCACACTACACACATTCAGAATGGAGCCATTATCAACAAGGGTTATTTTTATTCCCGTCCTATTATAGATAGCTATTATCATGAAGGCAACATTTTTCTTTCTCATTTCCAAGGGAGGTAGCTCATGTTGAATTTGGGTTGCTACTTCATTTGATTGCAAATTAGGAGGGGTAGGAACTTGTTGTAAGGCACTTTGAATCATGTTATGATAATGAGGGGAGGTTTGAATAAGGTCCCATGAGGCTATATTAGTAGGAGTATCCATTAGTTGTTCAACGAGATTATACTCCCTTCCAGTTTATAAAGGCAAATGAGGGGGACCAGGCAAGATAGAGTTAGGCAATATGAGGGATGCTAAAGGTGTTTGTCTTGGTTGTGAATTGTTTCTAGTGTTACATGTATGAGAAATAATATTAAAACTCAGCTGCTGCGAAACATTATTCTTAGGTGGGTAAAGGATAAGTTCGGGTTTGTTTTGAGTTTGTGGTCATTGTGAGGGTGGGTAAAGAATTAAAGGATTCTTAGGATGTTCCACACGGTATGTAGGAGGTCCAATAGTCAAGGGGGATCTAACGGACACTTGTGCATTCAACACCTCAGCAGTTTCGGTTTGATGTCTTTCTAATGAAGGGTAATCTAGTGTCATATTTTCACCATCATCTAAGGAGGTTGAAAGGTTGTCATTTTCTTCCACCATGATATCTTCCCTAGTAGGAGAGTTTTTAGGAGAGGAGAAAACAAGAGGTTCATCACATTACTTGATTAGATTTTGTAAAGTAGCTTCATCACAAGTAGGTGAGGCATCAAGAGAAGGACAACTATGATTTTCATGCTTACCAAATAGATATTTCCAAAAGGTAGGAGCACTAGGGAAGGGAGGAACAGGATTCTCATGACTCTCAATAAGTGTATCTTCTTCGCATCGAGGAAGTATATTAGGAGAAGCACAATTTTGATTGTCATGGTTATATATGATTTCATCCTCTTTCACTAAAACATTCTCACAAGCAAGGGATGAATGGAGATTAGGTAAGGTGATGTTTAGAAATGTGTCCATGATCTCATCTTCTTGTGTCATAATATCTTCCCAAGAGGGAGGAGGAGAGAGATAATCAAGACTTTCATGATTCTCAATGATTGTGTCTTCTTTCACCAAGATACCTTCGCCACTAGTAGGAGAGGTATCGAGAGAAGAACAATTATGGTTTTCATGATTTTCTATGCTTGTATCTTCTTGTATCATATCATCCCCACAAACGGGAGAGATAGCAGGGTTTGAAATATGCATTGTAATATTAAGGATTGTATCAATGGTTTGATTCGCTTGCTCTAAGATGTTCTCATAATTATGAAAGATAGTAGAAGGATGACTAAAATGTTTCTTAATGACCTCATTGTTATACTCTAAATTGAACTCATAAGAGGGGATGTTGTACTTAAGCAATGCATTCTTAACCATATCAAAACCACATCTCTTAAAAGGAAACATGCTAACATGAAAAAGTAAACTATCTAATTTATGCAATAAATAAATGTCCTATAGATCTGGAATTTTTAATATTGAAATGATTTAAAAATGACTTCACTACATGGATGATTTGACCTAGATACATAAAATAGATGTTCCTAAAACTTTCCAGACCTGATTTGGGACTAAATTTCCCAGAGGGGTGTATGAGTCCCAATCAAGGTTTTTTAGGGGTTCAAATGCTAAAAAATTTACAACACAAAATTCCCAAAAAGTAGACAAAACAACTTGTATTGGGACTAAATCGCCCAGAGGGGTGTATGAGTTCCAAATTAGGATTTTTGCACTGAATTCAACAAATTCTAAGTGAATATTAAGGGTTTTGGTTTCTATGATGTCTAGAATGATTGTAATTATAGATTTCAAATGAAATTCAATGATGCAAGATGCAAAAATGCAACCTATATGCACTTTCACTAATGCAAGATTTAGAAACCCTAGATGCAAATCAACTAATGCAAAACCCTAATGCAAAGTTAATGCAAGCTATATTTAGGACTATGATGCACTCCAAATTAGAAAAGAGGTGTTCACATCAGGTTCACCAAAATGTAACAATGGAAATAGGGTGCCCCACCTCTTAGGAGATGGAGCACAAGGACATGGTTCCTCCTATTTCACTATTGTTACACTCAAGGAAGCCTTAGAGATCTCAATCCAAATGTAGCAAGGGGGAAAGAGATCTTGCAATAAGGTATCCTAAGGTGTGATTAAGGACTAAAAGAGGGTTAACCACCAAGCTAAGGCTTGGAAAGATAAGAAATAAATGAAGTATGCAAAGTACTATGCAAAACCTAACTAAATGACCTAGGAAGTGAAATTGAAATGCAAAATAAAAGACTGAGAAAGTACAGAGGTGCATCTGGGAGAGTGATGAGGTCAAAACAAGCTCCAAAACCCTAAAAACCTACTGTTTGGTGCCCATTGGGACTCATATGCCAATCTGGGCAATTTAGTCCTAGACTAGGGCTTATGTGCCAAAACTAGAATCTCACTGTGGGTGATCTTAATTCACTAAAATTTAGAAAATGTATTGTACTCAAAATCATATGCCACAAGTGGCATATTAGTCCCACTCTACTTTTTTGGAGGTTCAAGACCTAAATCTACTCTCCTATCTCTGCTCTTCCTTCCAACCTTTGTTTGCAGGTCTGAAACCTTGATTTGCAACCTATAGGTGACTTTCCGTGAAGATAGCAACCTTGTGACCACTTGACATCTTTCCTCAATCTTGTAACTCAATATTCAAAGGATCTTCAAGCCTCAAAGCACCTAGATTTGCAATCACACATGTAGAGAGAAGGAAAAACTTTTTGATTGTTAGAGAATAGGGTTTTTCCTTGGTCAAACCTCGTTTAGGTAATTAAACCTTGTGATAAAGCAATGAATTATGAACATGAAATATGAAACATGAGCAATGATACCTTGGATTATGTCTTGCAATATAAATTTTCAATCTAACATGAAGTGGCCATGAAGAATGTAGATCTTGATCTTGAATTAGATATTTAACAATGCTTAATCTTGGATCTTCAATGCTACATCACAACACTAGCTTAACAACATGCTTGATACACTATGTCTTTGACATGATGATGGATCTTGAATCGCTACAACAAATGATGAAAAAATATGCCTTTGAATACTTTAAAGATTCTCTTGAATACTCTTGTAAATTCTTGAATTCTCTTGTGAACTCAAATTTTCTTTAAGGATGCTCTTGAAAGTTTTAGGTAAAAATGAGTGAAGTAACCTTGTATTTATACTTGTTTATGCCAAATTTCCTGAAATTACAACACTACAAGTTGACCTCAGATCTAGGAGGATATAATCCCGCCAAGAATTTGAATTTAATTTTGGTTTAAGCCACACGAGACTCATACACTAGAAGTGGTGTATAAGTCCCATTAGGCTAAGCTTTGGGACACATTTTTCAATAAAGGCTTAGATTGATGTGAAATCAAGATCGAAGCCTTGAAACTTAGGTGAGACTCATATGCCCAAGGTGGCATATGATTCCCAAATCACTAAATTTGGGCCATACAATCCAAAAACACATGAATTATGATTGGATGTTGGTAAATGTCGAGATTATCCTCAGAAAGATGCATTAATTAAGGATGTTGGATGCAAAATAAGACCAAATAAGGCATAAAGAAGCCCAATTAATTAATAAACCCTATATTAGTGTGAAAGTGTAAAGGTACACTTTACAACACCCTAAATAAGGCACAACTAAGTTCATTTGGTTTACAAGGGCCCAAGACCTAATGTGAATGTGTTAAACACATTACAACACTAAATCAAGGCAACATTAAGCTCAATTTAATAGGGAGGGCCTAAACAAGAGTGAAAATGTAAGGGGATACATTTTTTATCACTACACCTGGTGATTGTGCCCAAGATTTGAAATGCTCATTTAGGAGGATATTCATGGTCTTTGATTTGGCTCTGGTTTTTGGGTTTGCGATTTGTTGGTCTTTCTTAGTTGGGTGTTCTAGGCTTTGGTTGGGTTTGGCCCTTTTCCTTGTATTCTTGGATCTTATTTGATTAAATAAATTTTTATCCCTTTTCTCAAACAATATAATACAATAATAATAATAATAATAATATGTTTTGATTATAATAATATAATAAAAATAAGAGTATAATAATAATATAATATAATCATATAGCCACCAAATTTTAAAGTGAATTAATTTAAATCCTTGAATAAAATAAATCCAACAACAATTAATATCCCTATCCAAACAAGAAGTAATAATCTAAGATTATTTAATATAAGATTCAAGCTATAATAATATAATATAATACGAATAATATTAATAATATTAATATAGAATTAATATAATATAATGATATAGACTCTTAAGAAGATGTGTTATCTAAGCATGACCTAAGAATAGAAAATATCTTAACACAATTAGATGAGAAAAATGTGTGTAGGGAGCCTAGGAGTGCAAGATGTTGGCAGCGATGGAGGCATGGAGAAAAACACGAGAGGAAGGAAGTTGTAGTTTGGTGCAAAGGCCTTGGGTGCAGAAAAAGGTAAACAACCGACTAGCTCTAGGAAGGGAGGGAGTTGCATCATGAGTGGAGATGGATACAAAAGGTATTCACTTCACTTTGGTGTGGATTAAACGAATATTGCTCTACCCATTCCACCTCCACAAGCCCTAGGGTTTGATCCTCTGGGTCATCCATTCCTAGTATGTCACTTGGCATTGGGTGTAGGCCCCTAATTTTGGATCTAAAGGTTCTTGCGGCTTGCAAAAACAAAACAAACCCTTATCATGAGTGTTTGACCTTTTGTATGGAGAAAATTCGGTGGGCCAACCAATACCCATCCCCTCCTGTGTTAGTGCCAAGCCCACCTTCTTCTCCCATTGGGGATCTTTCCCCTCATTTTGGTGGCTCTACTATTTTTATCGAGGATATGGACGTGGTCCTCTCTGAAGAACCTCTAGATTATTGCATTTTTGATGGATGCTTCAAAGTGATTGTTGAGGACATTAGTAAGCACTCCTTAATTATGAGATGATTATGCAAGTGTTTGTCTCAGGCTTCGTTTTAGGAATGGGTCAAAACTACACGGAGCAACTTGTCTTCCTCGGTGATTGAGTCCTTGGATTTTGGTTTCTTTTTGCTTTCTTTGGCTCTATTGCAGACTGCGATTTCGTGGTAAAAAATAGTCCTTGGTTTTTTGAACATTTTGCATCTTTATCTCTTCTGGGACTCCCTTCTTTGACCTTGCTACATCCAAGATTACAAATGTTCCTCTCTAGAATAGGCTTTATAACTTTCCCCTGGTCATGCGGAATGTGGATCTTATCAACGATCTGATCAATCAACTTGGCTCATTTGTTAAGCTTGACGATGTTGGGGTAGCTCCTGATCCCAAGTTCTTGAGGGTTTGTGCTATGGTTGAAATTTCCAAACCCCTCTCTTATTCTATTAAGATCCATTCCGCTCATGGAATTTGGACATAGTATTTAAATTTCAAAGGGCTACCTTTTTTATGCTTTTGTTGCAACATGTTGGGACATAAAATTGAGGCTTGTTCTCTCCAATGGAAGGATGGTTCTCGGTATGTCATCCATAAAAGATGGGTTGAGAAGGCGGGTTCTCCATATGTTGATTTCATTTGGCAGAACTATGGCATGTTTTTGGAGTCCCATTTGGTTTCAAAGTTGGATCTTGTGTTGCTTATGGTTTCCTCTCCTCCTTCATCCTGTCCTTCCTTAGACAATTTGTCAAATACTCCGTCTGTGTTGGAGGAGGATGGCTCTGAATCTGATGACACCTTCACATTCATGGATGATTAAGATGATTTTAATCCTGAGGTTTTTGGGTATGACATGGTTTTGGGTTCTCCTCGAAAGCTCGGGATCTCTCAAAAGATGAGCAACAAAACCAAACCTGATTTTGGCCCAAAGAGAAAGAAAGGTAGGAAGATTGATGCTGAAAAGATCCGTATTGAAGGCATGGAAGCTATCAAGGAGGGTTCTCAGTGGACCATGGAGGCCTTCCTTTCTCAGAACAACATACATGCTTAGCCTCTTTCTTTATTATTTTTGTGTCTCTTGTGTTTGCTCCTTGTTGCAGTTTCTTCTTGTAATTGTAGATGTTCTATCTAATCTCTGTAGAACCTTTTAGGATTCTTAGTTCCTTCTATGTCTCCTCTCTTCCCTTATATTCCTCTAATTTTTGCATAGCAGTCTCCATATATCTTTTATTCTTTATTTTTAAATAAAAGGGATTGGGACCTTTTCCAAAAGCTTACATATCAAAAAAATATATAATATAATTTTAATGTAATATAATATAATATAATATGGCTCTCATGGATGCTAACAGTCGTCTGCAGCCTATCGTGGAAGCTAGGGGTTTCACCAAAGCTAAATGTGTCTGGAAAGGCTTCCCAACGAGGAATTTGTGAGTTTCGATGCAACGGCCTTAGCCTTAGGGAGAAGGCTGACCTAGGCACAGAGGGCAGTCTGAAGAAATCCCGCCAGAGTGGAGGCGGGGTTAGCATAGATGATGGAAACTCCTTAGCACCGTGCAACCAAGATAAGGGGAAACCCTATGCGTTTATCACCAGGGAGATGGACCAATCAAGGAGTTCAAGGTATCTGAGCACGGGAGGAACCCATTTGGTAATTCCCAGAGAACGAAGCAACCGCTCAAGTCGTCGACAGGAAAGGAAGGAGAGGGCTCTAATTTACTCTCTACATCTAAATCAATCACAGTAGATTTAGATGTTGAGATTGAAGAAGTAACATCTAATTAAAAAAAAAATCTAGGCTGCGTCTGATTAAGAGATTTTGGGGATTTTGGCCAAGCTTGAGTGAGCTCCACCAGTGGATTTTTGACCACTGGGAGCATGTTTTGGAAGGATATGTTCAAATATACCCTATGGAAAAATGTTTTTTCATTGTTGTTTTTTAATAGGAGCATGATAGAAACAATATCCTCTATGACTATCACTGGGATTGTGAAGGAAAATACACACTGATGTTAAAGCCATGGCATCTAGCGTTTAACCTAGCCACTGAAGTATTTGAGAGGGTTCCTCTTTGGGTGAGACTTCCTAACCTTCCCTTACAATATTGGTTTGATTCTTGCTTAGAGCCTATAGGGAACTCTTTAGGAATCTTTTTAATGGTGGATGAAGGATCCTCAAATCTTCTACATTCGACCTTTGCTCAGATTTTAGTGGAGATGGATGTGTCCAAGGAGATTCCAGAAGAGATCCAGATTAAAACTTTGAAAGGTTGTTGGATACAACCTCTAGATTATGAGGGGGTACCCTTTAGATGCAGGATTTGTTTTCAAATTGGGCATGTGGCAGCTACATGTGCTAAGCACATAACACATAAATCTGCTTCTTGGTGGAAAGATGTTGCCCCCCAACAGGATGAGAAGCAAATGAGTCCTCAGATTATAGGCAAGGAAGAAGCAGTTCAGGTACCTAGGACCTTGGATCAGGTAGGGAAGGCTTTGGTGAATGATGGGAGTAGGGAGGAACAACAATCACAGGAAGGAGGTCTGGCTGAAAGCAGTGGCAACATTGCCCTCAATGGTTGTGGAAAGGATTTGAATTTTAAAAATGGGGTAGCAACACCAAAGTGTCAGGAGAAAAAAGGTGTGAAGAGGCCATAAGAGAAAGAAGCTGGGAAGTGGAAGGTTGATGATCAGATTCAACAAGCAAATTGGAGTTTGGGAGGAGAGGTAGTGTATCCCCAAGACAAACCATTGGAATGGTAGGAGGTTGCAAGGGTGGAGGACGGTTGGCAAGTTGTTAAGGGGAAGAAAGAAAAGAAATTAAAGAAAGAAAATTTTTCTATGGTTCTCTGGTCTCAGACCAATGGAGGACCAAATTGTGCTTCAAAACTTCTAACTTGTTAATAGGTCTATACTTAGGGTCTGTGGATTTTAGGTGTGCTCCTTTGGTTTGTCTGTAGTGTTTTCTTTGTATTGGGTGAAGATTCACCATTGAAAATTATGTTGTACTATGATTTACTCTTGAATAATATAAAATCTTATTACCCATTGAAAATATATATAATATAATATTAATATAATATAATATAATATAATATTAATAATAATACAATAAGAATAAGAATATAATAATAATATAATGTTACATTATATAATATATATAATATTAAATTAATTAGTTTATCATTAAACATATAATTTCATAATAATAACATTTAATGTACTATTATTGAACATTATTATTAAATATTTCAAAATATATTAAATACAATATAAATATATATTTTTAAATATTATTATTATTTTTATATTATATCAATATAATGATAACAATAAAATAATAATCTAAAAATTGTAACTACAAAGCAAGCAAAATAAAATGAATCACACATTTTATTTTAAGTTTATTTAAAAAAAAATTCAATTAAAAATACATTTAACCATTGATTTTCTTAATCAATTTTAAATAATAAAAATACAAATATTTATGCATACAAAAAATAATATTACATATTAATAATATAAATATAATATAAATTTTACTATTTGACTTGTGCATAAAGACTCGCAACAATCCATATGTTCAAAAAATATCTCTTGGCATTATTTAGATAGATTATTGAACTAGCTTATCTATCTTATTACATAATCTATATAGGAAACACCGAGATATATCAATTTGCAAGAATGCATTGTGCAATTTTATTGTTGTGTGTTTGTAATAATATATTCATTAGTTGCATCATCATTTAATATAATTGGATTATATTATAGGAACGTAGAGTACAACTACATGTATATGATATTGAATTTAACTAAGGAGAATGAATATTATCTATACATAAGGAGATTGTATTGAATGAAAACATATATCACTTACATTAGTTGTATTGTAAGGCTTGGAGTCTATGTTCTATTATTTTGTTTGCAATTTACTTTCCTTTCTAGAATTTTTCATATTTGTCATACGTGAATGGTGGCTTAATTCATAGGCCACTTAAAGACTTGACATGAGATATTGCCACAAATGTCAATTCTATTATTTTTTTGGTACAATATCAACTGTGGATTTTTGAAGACGTAGGCCTTGCAATTTGTGTATTGTTCTATCATATGCCAATCTTAATGGTATTTGTAGTGAGTTTTTCCTTTGAATTGGTGTGATTGGAACAGTGAAAGGATGTTGATCATTGAATGGAATTCTTGAGTAATTGTCTAATTGCACCAATACATAGGTTGGTGGTTGGGGGTGTTGTTCTTGGTTGATATACAATTATTTGAGCAAATCCCAGAGCTCCATTAACAAGTTCTACTTCTATCCACAAGTTTGATGTTAACATAACTCTTGCATTTTTGCTTAACAATAATTCAATATTGAATTCATCATCTATATATCCTTCAGTTGCACTCACATTTCCAATTTTTGTTGTCATGCTCCATGCAATTATATTTTTGAAAGAGTATAGTTTTTTGGTTGTGGTTGTGAACATTTTCATGTGTGGAAAACAAATGAACATTTTTGTCAAAGTCTTCATTTTTGGTGTATCTAACCTTCCATTAGATTTTGTCATTAGTAAAGTTCAATCATCTATAATTTTAGGGTTTGTATCTCTAATATTTGTTAGAAGTTGATGGAATTTTTGTTGTTCATTGTGTGATCCATGTCTAAATATCTGATCTAAAGTAAGGATAATTTTGAATTTTTCCCATAGGGTTTTAGCTCATTTGTTGCTTGCATACGGTGGTATGTCATTAACATAGATAGTTGTTTGTAAGTTATCACGATCACAGTCAAGTGCATAATTTTATGTTTTATGATTTCATTGGTAGATTGATGTACTACACATCCTTCTAATTGCATTTTAATAGTGCAAAGATCAACTCACTACTTTTGTAAAAGCACATGCATTATTGTGTTTCGAGGAGATACTTATTCTATAAACAAAATGATATAAAATATCCATTGTGTTCCAATGAAGATGAGAGGGCTCTTCTTATCATAATAATTTTGCATGCATCTATTACTATCATATGGTAATTTATTGCTAGCATAAGGAAACTAACACAAATCTTCTAACAAAATGATTGATCTTCCTCCAAAACTCAAGTTATTTTTTTAGGATTTATGCATGACAATGTTGTGAATCTATGTTTTGTAGAAAATTTCATCCAATGAAGATCATTTAATCAATTAATATGTATTTATATGTTAGATTTCTTCTAGAAACTTGTGAGTCTTTTTCCTTCTAATTCAACAAAATTTTGAAGTAAAATTCTTAGTGTTGAATGGATTGTTGGTGCACCAATATTGAAAGCTATAACTCTAGTTGGTGGAAGTAATAACATGGGATAGTGTAAATATTGGGATTACTTTCAAAATAGTTTCCATTATCCTCACCTTTTGATCTTTAGATATCTTCTTCATTTGGGATTATATGTCCGAGTTTTAGTTGCATCTATAAGTAAAACACTTTCCATTAGATATGATCTATCCAAATATCTTTCGATGAAATGCTTGAGGTGACTTATATCATAATGTTCATTAAAAAAAAATTGTTAGCATAAAAATTAAACTTGTTCCATGTTGATACCTTGTCAAAATAATAAACAAATATTTAATTTGATGTTGCAAAATGTTAGCTATTTTATTTACTTCATGTAAAAATCTTATGATATATATTTTTCTATTGACCTCTACTTATATAAGTCACTTGAAGGATTAGGTTGACATGTGCTATCAACATTTCCTCAACTTGTGTTAATTTTGTAAGCTCTAGTGATTTTGGACCAAGATCCCTGTTGTTAGAGATCTAATTGACTTTTTGTTTTTTGTTTTTGATATCTATTACAAATAGGGCCTTCAAATGCTCAAGAAGCATTTATATCATAGGGCAACTTGACAATTATAAAACGTGGATTCAAGAAAGTTTATCTAATTCACGTCAAAAATTATTTGTGATTTTTTCAAACCAATCTCAATACTTATACTATCATTAAGTGTATATTTCTCCTCATTTTGTATTTATTATATTATTTTTTACTTTCTAGATTAGGGATGTTAACTCTAACGAACCACTATTTTTTACATTATTTATAGTATCAACATTCATTGATCCCACACACTATTATCTAACAATTTTAGCACATGGTCTATCATTATAGAGTCCTTCTTCAAAACTAATGCCACCATTAACATTTGTAGATGATGCTTTTAAACCACTTCATGACTATATTCTTATGGTTGTCTTTATGTCTTAATGAATTTTGAATTAAACACATTTCTGTAATCTTCTTAATCTATAGTGCTCATCTTGAGATATTCATGGAAAGTGTAATTATCTCATCCATGTATTGTCTTCTTTTTGCTTCAAGTTCTCCAATTATAATTTATGCTTTATTTTTTAGCATGTGTTTGTCTTTCATTATCATTTTGATCTTTTTACTTTCTCCTCTCTTTGTATTCCTATCATTTGTTCATATTATTGTAGACATTCTTTCTTTGCTCTTCATTTTCAAAATGAATTTTTAGACAAACCATACCTAACAATCATAATAAACAGCATTAATCAATTAAAAATATTATTTTTTCAAATTTAACTTTACATCAATTGAGTTAAATGAATTTGTGTCTTTAATAAGATTGAAACCTATAACCTACAAAAATGGTCTATATGTTTAGCAGTTAAATTAATATAACACTTATTTTAAATATTTATGTCTATATTTATTTAGATTATATATAAATGAAAGGGAAATATTATGTTAAATAAATTTATGCATGCAACAAATTTCCTTATTCAACAATGCTCCTATCATCACTAAAATTCTACAACTAACAATATAATAAATCATAAAAAATCATGCAAATTTTTCTAAAGAAAATAGATACCCTCCAAAATGATATCTCCAAAACGATGATACCTGGAGAAGATTAGTAAAATGTAATGTTCTAGTTGAAGATTGTCCACCAATATTGTATGGTGATGCTTGAAATCAAGTGATGAATTTGAAGAGCAAAGATACAAGTCAGCACAAACTAAAATGACCAAAAACTAGATTACAATGAGTATTAACTGAAACTTCCTATGCAAATACCTTACAATAAAGGTATAGTGTGAATGTTCAAATAATTTAGTGGGGATACAAAGGAGATGAAGGAAATGATTTATTGAAGTTCACACCAGGGCCAACTGTCCTAACAAGCAATTTTGCAAATTTTTGTTGAATTCTAGATCATGTTATGAATGGTTTTCGTTTCAATCTAAATGAAAAAAAGTTTTAACAGTTATTGCTACCAAGTACAATAGATTGCTTAGACGCAAGCTGCCCCTTGCTCCTTCAATGGCAGATTATATTGTCTTAGCCATTCTATCACACTATGAACAGCTGAATCTTTTTTTCCTTTTGATCAATACAACTTAATTTTTCCTTCCATGATTTTAAATGCTATTTTCTACCTCATTTTATAGATATATATGAACGGGAATGTTCTCCCAGGCCTTGGAAGTTTTCCTGCATGTATTGGAATGTGAATTGGTGCCTGTTCAGTTCACATTCCAAATTTCTTGGCTATACAGTTGGCACTGCTGCAGACTACTGCAGTTGCAGTTCTGTCTGGGACACTTTCCTATCAGGGATCTGTCTGATACTTCCCTATCAGAGGTCTGTCCTTTGCCTTTTTCTGCTCTATCCAGGTTCTATATTGTCATGGTTGTTGATCTTTTCATGAATCTATTTTACTGTTCTTGCATACATTTTTATTACAATTTTCATGATACATATGGATCAGTGGGCACGTGGATCATGCCAACACGAACTTTCCTAAGCATGGGAGTATCAATTTGAACCTTGTGCGAATGGATGTTGGCGAAGCCACTATTGCTGTCACAAGGGCTCAAGAAAACAAAACTGTTTATCCAGAAGAATCCCTTATTTCATTCAAAGTAAAAGGAGATCATCTTTCCAAGAATTATACCAAAACCCCGATTGCTTATTAAGATTAACGTCTTTTTGAAGACTATTTTGAATCTACATTCCAAGCTAGTCCGATTTTGATTCAGATCCTAGGGCAGTTCCGGGGACAATACTATCTTCAGCTAGTAAAAGACAGAATTATAGAACAATTAATGAAAGATGCAATACATAAATTAATCAATTCATATTCAAACACGGAATACTTTAGCAATTGGTGCTACTTCTATTGAGTGAAACAATGAATAAGGTAGAAAACATATGGATACAAACATTGTCCCAGGTCACTTGGAAGTAACGATTGAATTCATCTAAATGCATGGATTTAAATTTTAAAGCCAAAGGGATACCTGGAGAAAACTAGTAAAATGTAATGTTCTAGTTACCCACTTAACGGAAATGACCAATAAGGTGACCGGTAATCTGTTACATCCCATTGATGTTGTAAGGTTTGTAATATAATAATTCTGGGTGAATTAAAGTGGACATGTGATGAGGTTTTGGTGTAATCATTACGACATTAGAGTGAATCTCAAGATTGCAGTAAAAGCTTCCCTATCAAACTAAGACTACTACTATCCTGAGATTTCAAGCTTCAACAACTATAATGTTATTAGTGAGGCCTGACACATCCATTCAACAAAGGTGTCCACAGAAGAAAGAATGTGAACTTCCTTGCAATGAAGGGGACAAAGAAAACAGGATCATCTGCTTCTCACTGTAAACCAGTTGCTGCTTCCAAATCATGTCATGGGGTTTCTTCAGGTTCAGAATATCTATCAGGCACAATACCAACAATTGATAAAGAAAGCATTATTCTCAGACCTGAGCCTGCTAGCTCAACAGCAATAAAACAAGGAAAACGATCATCTACTTTTAAAATGAAAAAGTCAGGCACCAATAAATCCATTGATAGAAGAAATTTGTCCACAAATTAAGATGTAAGAACACAGGTTTCCCTTAACCACAACCTTGCTGGAGTTGGCTCAGAGGATGCTCAAACAGATCCGACAGCAGGGGAAGGTCAAGAGATGAATACAAATGAAGAATGTTTAATGCTAGAGAATACTGTTATGGCTAGAGGAGATGATGGAACAAGAACATATTCCAGTATAGGAGATGGGGTTATTTTGCATTCAAGAGATTGTTTGGATGTTCCCATAAAGATAGGTGAGAATAAATCAGGTCAGAAACGCAAGGCTGCTTGCTGTGTTTCAACAAGTAAATAAAAGGATGAAGGATCTTCTAGGTCTCAAAGAAAAAAGTCAATAGAGAAAATTCCACATCTTTCTCAGACATTCCGAGCATTCTCTCAAATTTCTCCACATCTTCTGAAAGCCAGATTCATCAAGACCGCACATACTGAAATCTTTCACACGGTATTTCCATTCTCCTTTAATAGCATTGTATGATATAAATTCTGTCCCCTCCTCTTTGCTTCTTCTTTTCAAGCGTTTCTCATATTTGTCCACTGCCACACCCCGCCTACAACGATCACCTGTCTTCCCGTCAACACATATAAATTTTAACAAGGTCACCTCTGCCGGTTTGTTAAGGCCCTGTCCTGGAGGTGGCATTCTACTTTCATCCGGATAGACAAGAACCTCAGACATACCAAATCGAATTATACTCTCTAAATCCAGCTGCCTAACATCAGTTTCTCCAAAAAACTTAATAGACCCATAGCCTATCCGTCCTACAACAAAGTCCTTAACCCTACGGCAATAACCTGGTTCAGCATGTTCTTTTGCCACAAGTTCTTTTATCGTTGGTTCAGTATAGTAGTCACATTGTCGAAGTTTGGGCATCAGGGCTTCAATGTTTGCACCGTGCTCATAAACAATAGCAGCTTCACCAGCTCTATGGCCAAAGAATGATATATAACCATTTCCTCTGTGATTATGCTCCTCACTAGAACCATTCTGTTTGGATGATTTTACAGGACCATCAACTAGCTTCGAGGACACCATATTGTTATGAATGTTTGCATCATCTACACCACCTGGCCAATTTTCTTTGGCATCTGGTAAACAACAAATCCCAAAAGCTGAAAACTTCAATATAAAACTCCCTTGCATTTAATCACAAAAAGCTGTAACATATTATATCCAAAGATTACTTTGACTATTAAGGTTAGAAAAGTTACTTTCAGGTTCCTGTGCAAATGCATCATTTTCAAATAACTGAGTCCCATTGCTATCTTGTCCCACAGTTCCTGAAAATGCATACAAAATGCATCAGATAGCAGCAAGATGGCCAGACAACATACTGATTAATAATGTTTCAATTTTTACTCAATGAATCAAAACTCAAGAATAAACAGCTAAATGTAATCCACATTGCAAACTTTAATAGCAAAAAAGAATTAAGAAATATCCTAAGTTCCACAGTATTTCAAGGATAGGGATGGTAGGATGGCAGGGTACACATTTGAGGATGGCTTATGAAGACTGCAATTGGGTGGGTACCAGACACCCGGACAGCAGATAGAAGATTTGTTTAACTTTCATTAGCTTTGTATTGGATTGTTTCTAGGAGAAGCTAATGAATGATATTAGAATAGCATAGGATTCTTTTGTAGATTAAGTTATCTTTGTCATTTGAGTCATGGACTCCTGTACAGTGCTTATTTAACTTTCATTAGCTTTGTATTGGATTGTTTCTAGGAGAAGCTAATGAATGATATTAGACTAGCATAGGATTCTTTTGTAGATTAAGTTGTCTTTGTCATTTGAGTCATGGACTCCTGTACAGTGCACGCTAAAGATTTCCAAATCTGTAGGGCTCATTTTTTAGTATCCTTCCTATAAACAAAATACTACTGATAATGATGATTGTATCACTATGAAAAATAAGAGTTTTCCCAAGAGATTCATCAAGACCGCACTTACCGAAACATTTCACACGGAATTTCCATTCTCCTTTAATAGCATTGTATGACATAAATTCTGCCCCACGCTCTTCGCATTCTCTTTTCAGCCTTTTCTCAAATTTGTCCACTGCCACACCCTCCGTACAATGCTGACCTGTCTTCTTGTCAACACATTTAACATTTAACAAGGTCATCTCTGCCGGTTTGTTAAGGCCCTGTCCTGGAGGTGGCATTTTACTTTCATCCGCATAGACATGAAGCTCACACTTATTAAATTGAATTATACTCTCTAAATCCAACCGCCTAACATCAGTTTCTCCAAAAAACTTAATAGACCCATAGCCTTTCCTTCCAACAACAAAGTCCTTAACCCTGCGGCAATAACCCGGTTCAGCACGTTCTTTTGCTGCAAGTTCTTGTATCTTTGGTTCAGTATAATAGTCAGCATGTCGAAGTTTGGGCATCAGGGCTTCAATGTCTGGACAGTGCCCATAAACAATAGCAGCTTCACCAGCTCTATGGCCACAGAATGATACATAACCGTTTCCTCTGTGATTATGCTCCTCGCGAGAACCATTCTGTCTGGAAGATGATTTTACGGGACCATCAACTAGCTTCGAGAACACCATATTGTTGTGAATGTTTGCATCCTCGACACCACCTGGCCAATTTTCTTTGGCATCTGGAAAACAACAAATCCCAAAAACTGAAAACTAATTCAAGTACACCTAAACTAATCCAGGAGAATCTCCTAAGTCCAACACATAAGGGATAGAAAAAAAGGCCAAACCATGATCATTAATAGGCGCAGCCATTTCCTTCAAGTTAACAGCTGGCTTGAGCACCATTGAGGCTGAAGACTGCTCAGGCTGTCGAATAAATAGTGCCCTTGGATTTTTCCTGGGGATTAAGAATATGGCATCTGTGCTCGGTACTTCTAAAGCATCCCTGAAAAATGATACCTATGTTTCAGCAACAGAAAATAGAACAAGGTTAAATTTAAAATTCAGGAATAAAATACAGAATCAGATGGTAAACCAAAAATATTTGTAATAATAGGTCAAGTTTATTTACCTTGCGGCCATCCTTTATAGGATTATATCTCCGTGAATGCATGTGGATCCTTGACCTTGGAGCTATATACCGCAGAGTTAACAGGGATGACCTTACTTGAGTAGGTTTTTCATTTACCTACATACATAATCATTTAGCCATGCATAAAGTAATCAAATAAAAATAATACATATGCAACAACTCTGTTGAAATCATTGGTTCCATGCTTACAGGCGTGCTAGATATTCCGTATTGAATAGATGGAGTAGATCCTGCACTCCGGACAACAGACATCTGAGGCATTGGTGGGAGAGTTCCCAAAGGATTACTAACTGGCTGTGGTGTCATAACCATCATGTTCTGTTGAGCACTGTAACAAGAGAAGATGGGAATAAGTAAATTAAGTTTAATGATTAATTTTTCTAAGCATTTCAAGCAAGACAATAGTCATAGAATCTCACGGTTGTCCAAAAGTGGTATGCCCAAAGGCTGGAGTTGATGCAGCACCAAAACCACTAGAAGCAACTGGTAGAATCCACAAGAAAAAGCATGTCAAATCTCACAACCTAATACATCATGAATGACTATGAAACATGAATCAAACTAGACTCAAAATATTTGAGTGCCTCGCCAGATTGAATTCCACATACCTGTTGCCTGTGGCTGACCAGAATTACCAAAGGAAAATGCACCATCTTTTGTATGGGTGGGTGTAGGATTTTGGAATCCACCAAACAAGGAAGGCTGCAAATTCATATAAAACCAATCATTAAGACAAACTCCACTGGAACCATAACTTTCAAGGCACAACATTTGTAGATAAAATTGATGCTCAAAACATAAAGCATGCAATAAAAAAACTCTATATGAATGAAGTTGCTAGCCGGAAGAAAAAAAAAAAATTGCGCTAACTTAAACAGAAAATTTCCATCAAACATACCATTGACTGTTTAAGGCCTGCTGGTTTGCTCTGTGACATCATTGATGATGTGCTGTTGGAAAACAAGTTACTTCCAGAAGCAGGTATCGTCTGGCCAAAATCATTTGCAGTTTGCCTGAAGGCAGGGGTATTCTGACCACAAACTGGTGTGGATTGGCCAAATGCTGGTGCGGACTGACCAAATGTTGGTTGGGACTGCCCAAAGGTAGGCGTGTTCTCGCCAAAATCCGGCTTGGATTGGCCAAATGCCGGTGTGGACTGACCAAATGTTGGTTGTGACTGGCCAAATGCTGGTTGTGACTGGCCAAATGGTGGTGCAGATCGACCAAATGTTGGTTGTGACTGGCCAAATGCTGGTTGTGACTGGCCAATTGCTGGTTGGGACTGGCCAAAGGCCGGCGTGCTCTCACTAGATGACTGAGTGCTTCCAAATGGGGTACTTGATCCAAATGCAGGACTTGACCCTAATGATGGAGTTGAACCAAGCAAAGATGCCCCTCCGAAGGCTGGTGTTGTTGATGGTGATGGTGATGTTGTCCGGACAAATGCTGGTTGGGACTGGCCAAAGACTTGCATGCTCTGGCCAAAGGCCGGTGTGGATTGGCCAAGTGCTGGTGCGGACTGACCAAATGCTGGTTGTGACTGACCAAAGGCTGGTTGGGACTGGTCAGATGACTGAGTGTTTCCAAATGGGGTAATTGATCCAAATGCAGGACTTGACCCTAATGATGGAATTGAACCAAACAAAGATGCAGGCTGAGAAGCTTGGCCAAAAGGGGTTGCACCAAATACTGGAGAAGTTGATGCGCCAAAAGGAGAGGCAAAAGATGCCTCTCTGAAGGTTGGTGTTGATGGTGATGGTGTTGTCTGGCCAAAGGGGCTAGATTGTGTTTGCTGATAAAAAAGACCACCTGCAGGTTGTTGACTAGCAGGATTTGGCCCACCTGCATTATATAACTGATTAGTTTAAGAGTGCCTTTTGCACAGTCAAGACCAAATAATAACAATAATCAAAATTCTTGGCATATACCTTTGTCACCCGATTGATAGTCCTCCCATCTTAGTTCCTCGTGACTCTTCTCCTTGTATTGTGGCACAGCTGATATAGAAAGGACTTTTCCATGTGTTGTTGTTTGCCCACTGACACTACTGCCATTATCTGTCTCATTAGTGGTAGTGTATGGTGCTCTGCTACCTCCACGCTGTCCACCAAATGCAGGAGTTGACGTGGAACCAAAAGCTGGTTGACTAGTGGCACCAAATGGTTGACTACCAAAAGCTGGTTGTGTTTGACCAAAATTACTTCCAAAAGGACTTGAATGAGACCCAAACTGAGAAGGGGAAGAAATACTACTAAATTGACTAGATTGGCCAAATGCCGGTGCGGACTGACCAAATGCTGGTTGTGACTGGCCAAATGCTGGTTGGGACTGGCCAAAGGCCGGCGTGCTCTCACTAGATGACTGAGTGCTTCCAAATGGGGTACTTGATCCAAATGCAGGACTTGACCCTAATGATGGAGTTGAACCAAGCAAAGATGCCCCTCCGAAGGCTGGTGTTGTTGATGGTGATGTTGTCTGGACAAATGCTGGTTGGGACTGGCCAAAGATTCGCATGCTCTGGCCAAAGGCCGATGTGGATTGGCCAAGGGCTGGTGCAGACTGACCAAATGCTGGTTGTGACTGACCAAAGGCTGGTTGGGACTGGTCAGATGACTGAGTGTTTCCAAATGGGGTAATTGATCCAAATGCAGGACTTGACCCTAATGATGGAGTTGAACCAAACAAAGATGCAGGCTGAGAAGCTTGGCCAAAAGGGGTTGCACCAAATACTGGAGAAGTTGATGTGCCAAAAGGAGAGGCAAAAGATGCCTCTCTGAAGGTTGGTGTTGATGGTGATGGTGTTGTCTGGCCAAAGGGGCTAGATTGTGTTTGCTGATAAAAAAAACCACCTGCAGGTTGTTGACTAGCAGGATTTGGCCCACCTGCATTATATAACTGATTAGTTTAAGAGTGCCTTTTGCACAGTCAAGACCAAATAATAACAATAATCAGAATTCTTGACATATACCTCTGTCACCCGATTGATAGTCCTCCCATCTTAGTTCCTCGTGACTCTTCTCCTTGTATTGTGGCATAGCTGATATAGAAAGGAGTTTTCCATGTGTTGTTGTTTGCCCACTGACACTATTGCCATTATCTGTCTCATTAGTGGTAGTGCATGGTGCTACTCTGCTACCTCCACGCTGTCCACCAAATGCAGGAGTTGATGTGGAACCAAAAGCTGGTTGACTACCAAAAGCTGGTTGTGTTTGACCAAAATTACTTCCAAAAGGACTTGATTGAGACCCGAAGTGAGAAGGCGAAGAAATACTACTAAATCTACTAAATCCAAAAGCAGGATTGCTTGTTGCACCAAATGCAGGAGTTGACGTGGAACCAAAAGCTGGTTGATGAGTGGCACCAAATGGTTGACTACCAAAATCTGGTTGTGTCTGACCAAAATGACTTCCAGGACTTGATTGAGCCAATGGTGAGGGACTTGGTGTTGCTGCACCAAAAGGCCTTGCTGCAAAAGGATAATTAGTTGCAGTATTTAGTTGTCCAAAAGATGGTTGTACCTCAAAAGGACTGGTGCCAGGTTGCCCAAATGCTGTTCACAAGAAAACATAAAAAACAAAGAATAGCAACCCGTGAGCAGAGCCAAAACATCATTAAATTCTCTATCCACAAATAAACCAGGTACAGACCAACTTTCCCCCAAACTAAGATACAACTAATCCATTCAATTTCACCCAAATCCCATGTAAAACAATTCAATCCCTAAATCACTAAAACTCATCCAAACTCATCCCTAAGCTGCCCTAATTTTGTTCAAATTTGCTAAAATAGGTTAGGAAGGATCGAGATACATACGATTGCATCCAAACATTGTTAAATGATGTATCACCGATCCTGCGGACACATAAAACAACCACAGTAAGCACCCAAGTAAAATATATTCATGCCCACACGATCCTCGTTGAAACAAAACACACAAATCTTTCATAGAAACATCAAAAACCACTTAGCAATCGTACATGCAATACAAAATGTACTTTACCTGAAATTCTCTGAAAAATGCCGTAGAATGCACCGATCTCTATTGTTTGTTTTGCGGATTAATGGGTTTCCAATACAGAGCCGAGCTGATTTAATTGTTTGGTCGTCCATTTTCGCAGAGATTCTCGCAGTGCTTTTGGAAACTTACTAACTCTACCTTTGTTTACGCTGAGGGCGTATCCTATTTGAACTGAGCGGGGCCGATTTCTGCTGATTTTTCCGACATTCTGCTCGAGCCCATTAAATTTTTGATGGGAAGATCCTTCCTCTATTTTGGTTGAGATATTGGCGCGAAGTTTTTAAGATTTAATAGTTTGTAATTGGTCATTAAATTTGTTTCAGATATAAGATTTAATATTTCATAGATTTTTACTACACCATTTAACTTTATTAATTATTTTATTATCTATATAATTTTTTTATTTAGTTTTTTTATGATATAATATAATAAAAATAAAATATAAATACTATAATTAAACTTTTAATATAAATTATATTAGATTTTATAATTTAATAATATAAATTATATTATTTTTAAAAATCAATATGATATAAGATAAATAAAATTTAAATAATTTATAATATAATATAATTATAATTATAGATTTATAATAATTATAATGACATATAATTATTATAATAATAAATTAATAAAAACTTATATCATAAAAAATATATATATAAATACACAATAATATTTTATAAGATTATATACAGATTAAATATATTAATAATAAAATAATAAATAACAATGAAATAATATAAAACAATATTAAATCTATATAGTTATTATTAATAATAAATTAATAATTAAATAAGGTGGGTGGTAGGGTGGGCTCCCCCTCGCTCACTTGGGCACACGGTGTCCAGGGTGGACATGAGGTGGCGGATGGGACGGACATGAAGATAATGGTTGTGGCATGGTCTTGTCACTTCCAATTTCCTAAATTTAGCCGAAGGAAGGAGTTGTTTGCTTGTTTTATCGGAAGCTCTTGAAATTTGCGGTACTTCTGGAGAAGGACAGGGGGCATGCTTGGCTCAGTTCTCATTGCGCCGTCAGTGTGACACGTTGGGCACGACTCTCCTAGAATTGTTTGTTGATGGGCCGAGTGGCAACTCACATCAATTGCATTGATAATGGTTTTAAGTTGGATGGATGAGGCCGTAACTTTATTCATGACAAGGACGATTTCGCTTCGCCATAATCCAGTTTCGTGTGCGAAGGCCTGACTGATCATCATTCGGGCGTATTAAATGAACTAATGAAGTCATTTCTAAAGCATGGGTTTCGCATTTTGGTATTGTCTTCTATTTTTTTGCAGGAACGGTTGTCAAAGACTTGCAAATGGCTCGAACGTCGAAGTCGAAATTCATCATCCACATCTCGGCGGAAGGTCTGGAAAGTTTCGGCATCGACACACCAGTTTCTTTGGTGGCCACGGAGAGGCAGATTGCCTTTCGAGAAGTTACGGACCAGAGGTTAAAGCGCATTTTGCTCATGGACGATCCGGTGTCAATTGTTGCTGTTAAAATGGTCCTAGGCAAAGGACACCTGGAAAGGAAAGAATTTGCCAGAGACAATGCACATATCTCCTCTCGGTTTCTTGTTGTGCTTCTGGACCTGGACACCCCAAAGGCGGAGGCCAAGGAGATGATGGTTCGCCTATTCTGGGATGATTTGCTTGGCGGTCTTGAAATGACACTGAAGGCGGCCTTTATAGGTAAAGGTATTCCGCGCCCTGCCGACTTGGCTCTTCTATGGGATTCAGATGAAGCTGTCAAAGTTTTTCCCTTTCTCTTAGACATTAAAGGGCCTGTATTATCAAGGCACAAAAAGATTGCAGATGTGGCGGTGGATTTCCTGAAGCGAAAGCTGACGCTGGTGCCAGAGGAAGGGTTGGAGTGGTTGGATGGTTTCACTAGGTTTAAAGAGTTAAACGGCTTCATGTGAATCGCGTCTTGTGTTGGTTGACGTTCGCTCTTGGTTTCTTTTTGGGTTTCAACTTGTTAAATTCTGGTAGTTTCAAGCATTAACGGTATGTAATTTGTTTTTTGTTTGATGAGGCTCGGCGTCTAATATAAATCCTTCGCTTCAAAGCTTTTTTCTCGCAATGGGACTGTATGGCGAAAATCTTGATGTTTCTCTTGGTTAGGTATTTTTTGTTCAATTTTGTGTCCTAGACGGACCTATAATTCCTGGTTAGCAGATGTTTGTAAATTTCTATATTATTAATATAATCACCACCTTGCGTATCAAAAAAAAAAAAATAATAATAATAATTAAATATAATCTTTAAATAATAAATTATAATTATACATAATAGAATTATGATATAATATAATTTTGAAGCTAACTTTAATTAAAATAATAAAATATATAGTTATAATATGACAATATATTTTTAATATAATATTATATTACAAGTGTGTGTTTGCTCAAATAATTTCGAGTGTGTGTTTGCAGTTCCCAGCTTTTGCGTGGTACTTGGTGAAAGTGTCTTTGGAAGGCGCCAACGAGTAGGTGAAGGACATGGTTCTAATATCTTTTAAAGTATGAAGTCGAGGCTTTTTTGTAACAAGTGGTGCGGTGGTTTAGTGTTGGAGACAAGTAATTGGCGTCCTTAGGCTTGTAAGCTGGCTTCAGTGTTAAATAGCGAGTTGTAAACTCTATATATGGTGGCTTTTTAAGTCTTAGGGGTGGTTAGTGCTTCTTTTTCAGGGCGGTGTTTTGTTTTATATTGGTTGTTTTGGGATTGATAATGCTATTTTTCAGTATGTATGTATGCCCTTTCTCCGCTAAGAAGTGTTGCATCGTTGGGCTTTTTTGGGGGCTGGGTGTGGTGTGGCTGGTGGTAGTCCTTTTAGGAGTAGTCTGCAGGGGAAAGTGAAGGTCTTTGTGTTGATGTTTGGAGCTAAGTGACTCTTTATATTTGTATTATTTTTTATATATTAATAAATTAAATATATTACCGACCAAAAATAAAATAAAATAATAAATAACAATGAAATAATATAAAACAATATTAAATCTATATAGTTATTATTAATAATAAATTAATAATTAAATATAATCTTTAAATAATAAATTATAATTATACTATAGCATAATAGAATTATGATATAATATAATTTTGAAGCTGATTTTAATTAAAATAATAAAATATATAGTTATAATATGACAATATATTTTTAATATAATATTATATTACAATAGACTTTTTATATGATATATTAATATTACAATAATAAAATTAATTATTACTTATTATTATATTACATTAAAAAAGGAGTCATTATATTAATATTGATTCTTATATTATATTTATTAATATAGCCTTTACATTTATTAGATTATATATTAATATCTTTTAATTAATTTATATTAACAAGCTTGTAATAATATAAATTAAATTATCAATCAAACTAATTGTAACTTTACACTTATGGTGGTGTTAAGTGAGACCTACAAAATAAAGTTGGCTTGACTCTGTATCCCTAACCTAAACCTATAGCAGATTCTACCCTACCCTTGACCCTAAACATAACACTAACATTATTTCAAACACCAATTCTAACAAGAATTGTATCTCTAACCCTAGTCCTCACTCCAACCCTGAAACTAGCATTAATATTAATTTTTAAAATAAACGTAATTGTAATTGTAACCCTTACCCCAACCCTATTTGATCCCCAATCTTAACACTAACTATAAGCCAAATTTAATCATAACTCTAACCCTTATTAAATCCTAACCCAAATTGAACTCTAACCATAATTGTAATTGGAAAAATAATTTTGTTTAGCTTAAAACAATAACCCTAATTAAAGCATTTCCAATCAACAAAATAAACTAAATTTATACAAAAAATGGCGAGGAGTGAGGCGGCTACAGGTCCGAAGTGCGAAGGCAGAGAAAGCTGGGCGGACAAAGTGATTCAGGAAATGCCAGAGAAAGCAGTGGTGCAAGATGATAATCACACTCCACAATCGGTGTTTGTCAATGGAAATTGGGTAGATCGCTGTCACCCGCAACCCCGAAAACATTCATGTGAAGACCAAGCGGTGCAAGGACCCGTCCGTGTGCGACATGACTCTCCTTCAGATGACTCTAGAGAAGAATGGTGGGGTGATGCTAGTAAGAAGGCCAAGCAAACTGGGCTCCATTATCATAAAAAATGGAATAAACCAGTATGGAGGAAAAAAGAAAGAATTCACAACGGTGAAGGGAATGTCTATACGGGAAATCAGGATCCAAAGAATGTACGAAACCCTAATACAGAAGAAGAGCAGAAAATTCCATTGATAGATGTATCATAGGAATTAAAGAATGACGCAAAAATTTTAAGTGAATTCGCTCTAATATGTCGTTTCATTAGAGGTAGTCCCAGTAGGGCAGAAATCAGAGATTGGACAAAGACAGAATGGAGGATATAAGTATTACTAAGATTTCTGCCAAAAAACTTCTTTGTGGTGGTTTTTGCAGATGAAGAGTCAATGAAAAAGGTTGCGGAGGTCGGCGTATGGCATATGGGAATACTTTCGCTTTACATGCAAACTTGGGAGAAAATTTTTGATCCTACCTGGTTTAAGCTGTATGACCACCTGGTCTGGATTCACCTATACAACCTTCCATTCGAATATTGGAATGGTAGATGCTTGGAAAAGATTGGAAGATCGTTGGGTACCTTGTTGGATATCGACATGGACATTATAGATAGCGACTTATATAAATATGCAAGGCTGCAGATCACCGCAATTAATTCCATACTGGTGATGTCCCTTTTGGCACAACAACATGCAAACAGAATATTGCTATTCTACTTCTCCTGAAAGAGAAAGGCAACACATGGATGCCTTAGCTCCCAAGGTCTTTATAGTTGGTTCTCAACTGTGATGATGTCTCTCGGTGGTCAATGTGACAGTAATGTTCAAGGGGCCTGTTGTTGTTGAGCTTTTGGACTGTTTTGGGGTTAAACACGAATTTAAAACCTACTCTAACCAGGGTTTTTAAAAGAAACAACAAAAGATGGATCAGGGCTTTGGAACAAAAAAGAATGATACTTCATCTGAATTAACCAAACCTATCACCTTCCAAGGAATTCCTAACTAAAACTATAGAACGACATTAACTTGTGACTAACACACAACTTCATCCATTCACAGTGCTGATTTCAACAGCAGATTGCAAATTACTAGCTAAACAAAACATCAAATCAAACTTCATTCCTTTAAAGTTTCTAAAATTAGATGATTATTTCAAGACAAACACCATTCTGGAACACAACATGAAGTAGATTAAGATCTAGTTGTTTCTACTACCCATAAAATAGATAAGCAACATTTACAAATCTGGCACAATCACCAGTGTACAGAAAATCTATGGCTCCAAATTGTTTCCATCTACACTTAAGAAATCTGAAAGATACATTAGTCTATTTTGAATCTAACTCCTACTCAGGAAGACAAAAGAAGCTCCTATTACAAAGAATCAGGCTCAGCTTCTATCCCCTCTATTCCTATTTTAACCTAGAGGTTCTAACTTTAGCCATTCTCTAAAAGTTCTAACTGTAAAGGTTCCCCCCTCTTTACAAAGAGGCAAGAATGCCTTATTTACAGAATGTACTGAAAGAATGTTTTGTCCCCTGCGCTAGGGTTTACAAAATATCTGCCGACTATAGGAGAATCGGCTCTCAGATCTTTTGAAGAAAGTCGGACCTGCATTAAATGTGAGTCCCTGCTGTCCATGTCGGTAAAAGATTGATCTGGAGGGTTGATCTGTAGATCTTTTGCAGCTACCGTATTAACTTCTTCATCTTTGTGTCCATCTTCGAACTCTAGCGGAGCTACTTTGAGTGCCCTAAAATATCATCATTAATGTCAAGCTACCCCTATCAGTAGATACCAGCTGTCCCTTTGACTCACGGCTTCCTTCTTCTTCTTTGGCTCTCTTCCCGCTCGAGATCGGTCCCTCTGCAAGTCGTCGGCATAGCATAAGACAGTCGACAAGCTGCAGAAGTCATACCGAACTCACAAAGACCATCGGCAAGACAATCGCAAGTCGATGAGACTTCATGGCGACCTCCTCTTTTCGATGACACTCTTCGTGTCGGTGAAACACTTTGTCGAAGGCCATACCTCTCGGCGAGATCCTCTCGAGCTCAATGTCCTTTCGGCAAGAGCCTGCTTGATCGGAGAGACATCATACCGAGTCCCCCTTTTGCTTTTGCTGAGACACTACGGAGTCGCCCAGACATTTTGCCGAATGCCCTCATTCTCCCCGAAGGCACATCCTATTAGCGTGACTTCCTTCATTTCTGGGAGACCTTTCTGTAGTCATACCGACATGTATTCTTTCGTTTTACATGCGTTGCTGTAACATTCTCTTGTCGGGGAGACGTCTCATAGACATCTTATGTTTCGCCGAGAAACTTCCATAAGCCCGCTTTTGTCACCATGACAATCTCATTCTCTCCCCGATGAAGCAATATGTCGGTAGGACATTTTGGGTCGGCAAGACTGCAAGACCTCATACTGATAGACCCCCTTTATGCCTTGTTGGCGAGACCTGATGCACTCGCCAAGATATCTCCTCAAAGAACAATCTCCCGCCGATATATGTATCCATCTGTCGTCGGTCAGTGAGACATAAAGATCTCGCCAAGACCTTTCTCCGAAGGAGACTTTCATGCCGATGGGAAACTCTTAGTCGTTGGGACGATGATTGATGTCTTGTCGACTTTCTTCTTAGGGGAAAATTACAACCAACTGGATTGAGAACTACATTCCAACTGAGCTCCCTTGGCAAATATCATCATGTGCATGATTTGATCCTGCAAAACAGAGTCCCCATCAGTCCTCAGAGCATATAAAATATATTATGATAAAATATTCAGTTGTTTATGATTACTTCATTGAATCTTAGCAGGAATAAAACCAACTCCGACGGAGGCGAAACCAAATCTGAACTAGAAATGACACCCTCCTTCAAAACTGGCGGGGGCGGAACCAAGAAGAAATCAGAACTGGGACTGAATGGGAGGCAAAATAAGACGGGCACGGCCGAACCGGAACTGGAACCAAACCCGAACCATAAAATTTTTTCAAGTTTTAGGTTCAGATTCCGTTTCGAACCCGCTTCCGACATCACCCCAAAAAGAAAAAGAAAGGACAAGGAAAAGAAAGAGGAAGGGGAGGGAAAACCCAACGACAAAACAAAAGAAGAAAAGAAAAGTGAAAAGATCAAACACGCAGAACTGGGATCGGAATGGAACCCGAACTAGAAACTTTTTCAAGTTTCAGGGTTTGGTTCCAGTTCTGGTTCTGAGTCCGCCGAAACAAAACGAAAAAGATGCGCAAGGCAGAAAAACCAAAACGGCCCGGGATCGAAAAAGGAAAAGAAAATAGAACTTGGAAGGAATTCCAAGTTCGAATCCGATCCAGTTCCGGCCTGCCAAAACAAACCAAAACGCGAAGGGAAGAACCTGACAACGAAGAGAGAGAAAGGGAAAGGTGGAGTCGGGGTCGGGATGGAATCCGAAAGAGAAACTTCAGAGGAAGTTTAACCTTTTGATTCAAACCCAGACCCGATTCTAAGAAAGAACCAAAGACAAAGACAAAGAACCGTCGAAACCGGAACCGGGTACGGAACAAGACCATAACTTGGGAGTAATTTCCAAGTACGGTATTGGTCTCGATTCCGCTTCTGACATAACTTTAAAAGGAAAATGCCTAAGGAAAAAAACCAAAGGCCAAAGGAAAAGACAAAGGGGGACCCATTTTGTTCCAGAACAAAATGGGGTGGTTATGCAAGGCATAACAAATGGCGACTCGGCTGGGAAAATGGTTTAACTATTTTCAAGAATCTAAAGGATTCAGCTACCCAAAACTCCTAGTTCATGAACATCACAACTCCAGTTAGGTCAGTTATAACAAGCAAGGTAGAGCTAGAATCTCAAATGTAAGTCAATCAAAGGCTACCCCTGAATCTATATGTGTGCTTGATGGTGCATCACCCTTTCATAAAGCTTTCTTCATCTTTTGAATAATAATGTGCAAGATGTGAGCTACCTAAGTTGATTTCCCTCGTGCAATGATATCCCGGGCATTGCTCCGCTGCCAGTCAGGCGTCCATAGCCCCGACAGAGATACCTCTAGTTTTCCCACAACATTGCTCTACTGCCAATCAGGCGTTCATAGCCCCGGTAGAGATACTATAATCACCCATTCATATTGAATCATTTTCTTTTGATAATTCTTTTCTTTTCTCTTTCTTCTCTTTTTTTAGTTTTAGATATTGCATTGAGTTCTTTTCAATTTCAATATGTCAGATGCTTAATATCTGATATGTGGTTGAAAACTACAATGGACCTCATAATAGCACCTAGGAAATCAGATTTTTCACCCAAATCTTACAACACTATCATCCTAGGACAAATATGCCAGTATTAAGGAGATGATCTTAATGATTTGTGACAGATTCAGAGGAGCTAATGAAGGTTATTTACTTTGCACCTTGTTTTCAAAACTTTCCACAACTTTTATTGACGACAAGCATGAAACAACGAATTGAGGATAAAATCATCTAATCAGAAAACCTAAAAATATCTAAACCACTTCTCTCCTAATGACCAAAGTTTGCTTTAGATAACAGCCCACAGTTTCAGGTGGAAAGGACAGATCAACCCCAAAGAAACAAGAAAAAACAAAGACCAAACCACAAAGAAAATACAAAGGACAAAAGGAAAGAACAAACAAACAACAGCAAATTATTTGCAAACAGATAGAATATTTACAAACAGAGAAACAAACTATCTACAAACAAAAACAAAAGGAACAGGAAAAGGAAAACAACATAACAAAAGAAAACTAATTAAACCAAAGAAACTAACACTAACCTATCCTAATCCTAAACTAACTCAAAAGATAAGCTTTACAAACACAAAACTGTAAAAATTTGTACATTGACTTGACTGATTTTTCATTATGTGCAACAATCTTAACCTACTAGGCACAGTTCTAAACCTAGCAAATTTATCTTTATACTCAGAGATATAAAGTTTATAAGCAATAAGTTCATTCTGAGGGCATAAAGCTTGAAATATTATCAGTTGTGGGTTCTCAGTTTTGTCATGATTTACCCACAAACATCTTTTACTATCCCCAACATCATAATCAAACTGGAAATTATTAAGACACAGGGGATAATAAAAGGACACCACCTGATTTGAAAGATTTACAGTTACCAATGTAGGCTTGTGTCATATGATCTCCTCTTCACGAGGTCTTAGCTCATGGAACACCACTGGATCAAGGTTCATCTTGCAATCAGGGTATTCACTCACTAGCATCTCTGTATTCATCTCGGGCACAGAGTCAAAAATTTTCTGAATTTCTTGAGATGAATCCTCCCTTTCAACACTCTCTTGAAACATGTCATCCCCAAGGGTTTGAGAATTTTCCTCCAGCTTATTACCATTAATGTCAGGGATAATGGCACATGGTGAACAAGGACTTCCTTCAAACTCACTTGAATGCACGGGGTCAAAGCCAGGAAAACACTTTCTCAATTCAAATTCCTTTGAGCAATCAGAATCAAAATCAAGAAAATACTCCCTTGTCTCATTCTCTTCGTTATGTTGAAGAGATTCAACTTCTGAGATAACCTCTTGGTTGCTTTCTTGGCATTCCTCTACTTTATCCAAATGTACTCCGTCAGGAACTTCCTCAGGGAACACTTGACTGATTTGCACATCTTCTTGAATTTCTTCCCTTAAGATTTCATTTGGGCATTTGAGTCCTTGTTTCTGACCACCAGATTCATTGGCAATCTCATCTTAAAGTGTGTTATCTGCTTCAAACCGCCTACTACTTAAATCAGCAAATTCATCCTCTTGCATTAACCCACCAAGGTGTGTTTCTTCCTCACTCACCATCATGGAAGAATCTATGAATGCATTGGTGAATCCATTCTCCACTTCTATCAAGTGCTCACTAGCCAGAGGAGTTTCATCAGTTGAATTCATCCCAATGCAAGGATCAAAATCACCAAAAGGTGAGGAAGAATTAAACCTTTCCACATAGTCACTCTCATCATTTTGGATGGACTGATCACCATTTTCATGTATGCTAACTATTTTATCTTCCAGATCGACGGGATACGTACTCTAAGGATCCTCCATAAGTATCCCTTCAATAGAGATCAGTTGCTTGAAGTACAATTCCATCCTTCCCAAGAAGACATGGCAATCCATCTGTGAGTGTTGCTTTGTTCGATGTATCCTACATCCACTTGGCCAACAAGTTCTGACAGTTTCAGACCCCAGCTCTTCTAGTTTCTCCCTTATTCGATTTTGTGCACGTGGGATATCTAGCCAACATGAGCCATGTTCCTTTGTCGATCCCTCATCACCCTAACTTTCATCTTGATCAGAAGAGTTCTCCCAGTGGTCTTGTGTGCAATAGACCTGATGTGGGGTGTCGAGGAATGTGGTACTTGGAACCTTAGGAAGGTCGTAGCTGCTTGGTGAGAATGATTGCATCTGGGCAAGGATGGCATAAGGTTGCAGATGATGGCAATTTGCAAGCACAAGAGGATTGTAACCCTGAGTTTGGTTCTCTGAATTTCTAGTGTCACATCCAAATTGTGCCAATAAGAGAGCTTTTCTCAATGCCTCATGCAAAGATGTAGCCTTACCACAACTTCTGACTTTGGTTGCAAATGAGGGGTTTAAACCCCAATAATAATGTTCTATCAGTATATAATCATTCACAACCAAATCCAAAGATTGAACCCTTTGATACATGAACAAAAATCTGTGATTAAAATGATGAATTTACTCTAATGGTATCCTTTTTGTAGTTGCAAATTCATGTAATGGGTACAATGTATGAGGATCGAACTGATCTAAGAATAAGATTTCTAGTTCTATCCATGAATAAATAGATTCTAGAGATAGACTATCATACCATTGCCTAGCTGTACCTTGAAGCATTTTGACAAATAACTGGCAGGCGACATCCTCATGTTGAATCTGAAGAAAAATGAATATACGCCTGCAAGTTTCGGCATGTTCAGAAGCATTTTTCCCACTATTAGGGAAAAAAAGGGGAGCCTATCATACAGATGATCAGGGATTTCATGGAGAAATCCCGATGTACACAAAGGGTTACCCATTAGAGCTAGGTTTTCCAATACCTGACCCAATCCAACTCACAACGATCCAAAATTGCTCAAGTTCGCCCTCCTTCTAGCGCCAGTCTCTATTGACGTCCCTTTTGGCACAACAACATGCAAACAAAATATTGCTATTCTGCTTCTCCTGAAAGAGAAAGGAAACACATGGATGTGTTAGCTCCGAAGGTCTTTGTAGTTGGTTCTCAACTGTGTTGATGTCCCTCAGTGGTCAATATGACAATAATGTTCAAGGGGCCTGCTGGTGTTGAGCTTTTGGACTGTTCTGGGGTTAAACACGAATTTAAAACCTACTCTAACCAGGGTTTTTAAAAGAAACAGCAAAAGATAGATTAGGGCTTTGGAACAGAAAAGAATGATACTTCATCCGAATTAACCAGACCTATCACCTTCCAAGGAATTCTTAACTAAAACTGCAGAACGACATTAACTTGTGACTAACACACAACTTCATCCATTCATAGTGCTGATTTCAACAACAGATTGCAAATTACTATCTAAACAAAACATCAAATCAAACTTCATTCCTTGAAAGTTTCTAAAATCAGATGATTATTTCAAGACAAACACCATTCTGGAATACAACATGAAGTAGATTAAGATCTGGTTGTTTCTACTGCCCATAAAACAGATAAGCAACATTTACAAATCTGGCACAATCACCAGTGTACAGAAAATCTATGGCTCCAAATTGTTTCCATCTACACTTAAGAAATCTGAAAGATACATTAGTCTATTTTGAATCTAACTCCTACTCATGAAGACAAAAGAAGCTCCTATTACAAAGAATCAGGCTCAACTTCTATCCCCTCTATTCCTATTTTAACCTAGAGGTTCTAACTTTAGCCGTTCTCTGAAAGTTCTAACTGTAAAGGTTCCCCCCCTCTTTACAAAGAGGCAAGAATACCTTATATACAGAATGTACCGAAAGAATGTGTTGTCCCCTGCGCTAGGGTTTACAAAATATCTGTCGACTATAGGAGAATCGGCTCTCAGATCTTTTGAAGAAAGTCAGACCTGCATTAAATGTGAGTCCCTATTGTCCATGTCGGTAAAAGATTGATCCGGGGGGGTAATCTATAGATCTTTTGCAGCTACCGTATTAAATTCTTTGTCTTCATGTCCATCTTCGAACTCTAGCGGAGCTACTTTGAGTGCCCTAAAATATCATCATTAATGTCGAGCTACCCCTGTTAGTAGATACCAGTTGTCCCTTTGACTCACGGCTTCCTTCTTCTTCTTCGAATCTCTTCCTGCTCGAGATCGGTCCCTCTGCAAGTTGTCGATGTAGCATAAGATAGTCGGCGAGACCTTTCGGCGAGCTGCATAAGTCATACCAAACTCACAAAGACCATCGGCAAGACAATCGCAAGTCGGTGAGACTTCATGGTGACCTCCTCTTTTCGATGAGACTCTTCGTGTTGGTGAAACACTTTGCCGAAGGCAATACCTCTCGGTGAGATCCTCTCGAGCTTAGCTTCCTTTCGGCAAGAGCCTACTTGATTGAAGAGACATCATACCGAGTCCCCCTTTTGCTTTCACTGAGACACTATGGAGTCACCCAGACATTTCGCCGAATGCCCTCATTCTCCTCGAAGGCACATCCTATCGGTGTGACTTCCTTCATTTCGGGGAGACCTTTCTGTAGTCATACTGACATGTATTCTTTCATTTTACATGCGTCGCTGTAACATTCTCTTGTTGGGGAGACGTCTCATAGACATCTTATGTTTCGCTGAGAAACTTCCATAAGCCCACTTTTGTCACCGTGACAATCTCATTCTCTCCTTGATGAAGCAATATGTTGGTAGGACATTTTGGGTCGGCAAGACCTCATATCGATAGACCCCCTTTATGCCTTGTCAGTGAGACCCGATGCACTCGCCAAGACATCTCCTCGAAGAACAATCTCTTGTTGATATATGTATTCGTTTGTCGCCAGTCGGTGAGACATAAAGATCTCGCCAAGACTTGTCTCCGAAAGAGACTTTCATGCCAATGGGAAACTCTTAGTCGTCAGGACGATGATTGATGTCTTGCTAAATTTCTTCTTAGGGTAAAATTACAACCAACTGGATTGAGAACTACATTCCGACTGAGCTCCCTTGGCAAATATCATCATGTGCGTGATTTGATCCTACAAAATAGAGTCCCCATCAGTCCTCAGAGCATATAAAATATATTATGATAAACTATTCAGTTGCTTATGATTACTTCATTGAATCTTAGCAGGAAAAAAACCAACTCCGGTGGAGGCGGAACCAAATCTGAACCAGAAACAACACCCTCCTTCAAAACTGGCGGGGACGGAACCAAGAAGAAATTGGAACCGGGACCGAAACGGGAGGCAAAATAAGACGGGCATAGCGGAAATGGGACCGAAACCAAACCCGAACCAGAAACTTTTTTCAAGTTTCAGGTTCGGATTCCGTTCCGAACCTGCTTCCGACATCACCCCAAAAAGACAAAGAAAGGACAAGGAAAAGAAAGAGGAAGGGGAGGGAAAACCCAACAACAAAACAAAAGAAGAAAAGAAAAGCGAAAAGATCAAACACGCAGAACCGGGATCGGAATGGAACCTGAACCAGAAACTTTTTCAAGTTTCAGGGTTCGGTTCCAGTTCCGATTCTGAGTCCACCAGAACAAAACAAAAAAGACGCGCAAGGCAGAAAAACCAAAACGGAGGAACTGGGATCAGAAAAGGAAAAGAAAACAAAACTTGGAAGGAATTCCAAGTTCGGAATCCAATCCGGTTTCGGGCCTGTCAAAACAAACCAAAACGCGAAGGGAAGAACCCGATGACGAAGAGAGAGAAAGGGAAAGGCGGAGTCGAGGTTAGGATGGAATCTGAAAGAGAAACTTCGGAGGAAGTTTAACCTTCCGATTCGGACCCGGACCCGATTTTGAGAAAGAACCAAAGATGAAGACAAAGAACCGTCGAAACCGGAACCAGGGACAGAACAAGACCAGAACTTGGGAGTAATTTCCAAGTTTGGTATTGGTCTTGGTTCTGCTTCTGACAGAACTTTAAAAGGAAAATGCCTAAGGCAGAAAACCAAAGGCCAAAGGAAAAGACAAAGGGGGACCCATTTTGTTCCAGAACAAAATGGGGTGGTTATGCAAGGCATAACACATACCTCGGTCAATAAAACTACAATTGGAAGGAGAAATTTGGAACCAGGGTGTTGAAATAGAAGAGGACAATTTTTTTTGCCTAAAATGTAGTTCAAGGAGGCACAATGAGAAGTCATGCAAATCCAGGCAAGGAGAAAGGGAGCTCAGGTGAGTGGCAAGCGAGAATAAAAGAATGAAGAATAAAATGTAATTAGTTCCATATGAGACAAGTGCACCGAAGCCAGGGTCAGAAGATTCTAAGGAAATGGAATTTGTAGGGCCGTGCATGGATCAAGTTGGAACTAATGTGCCCAGGGCACACCAACCCCCAAAAGAATTGGTGAAATTGGACAATCAGAAAGATGGCCAGATGAGAAAACACATTCCTTTGATGGATTCAGATGCTGAATTGGAACCCGAAGATGAGTTAGATATAATTGATGAAAGAAGTATTACTCAAACTACAATTATGCATTTGGGTATGGGAAAATTTGACAAACAAAGAAAACTTTGGGGCAAGAAATCATTCAAACAATTGAGGGAAGAAGAGGCAATTGTCAGAAATTATCCCAACATCAAATAATTTTTAAGTACCATGGGAGGATCGACCTCCCTTGGGAAACAATAAAGCTCACTACTTGGAATGTCAGGGGCCTAATGGCCCCTGACAAAAGATGCTTGGTTAAGCGTCAATTGCAGAATTGTATAAGTGATGTAATTCTCCTACAATAAACCAAGTTGTCACAAATAGAGGCAGGAGCATTTTTGAAATATATGAAGTCTTGGAATGGCTTCTTTTAAGAATTGACTGGTGCTTCAGGGGGTTTTGGGTTAATTTGGAGGGAAATTGAGGTATTGATCAAAGTCTTGTGTTCACAAGTGAGCTGGTTAGCGGCGGAAGTTTTTAGTTTGAGTCTCAACCTTCCATTCACTCTCATCAACATCTATGGTCCTTTTGGAATGAAGGAGAAAGCTCTAGTTTGGTTGGAGGTCTTGAGCTTCATCAATGATCACTCATGCTCAAACATTATAGTTGGAGGTGATTTCAATGCGATTTTAGAAATCTTTGAAAAAAGTGGTGGGATAAGGTCTGAAACACAAGTAATGTTAGATTTCAAGAAGTTTGTTGCTTGCTCAGGATTGGAGGATTGTCACACATCGAATGGAGTAAACACATGGACCAATAGGCACAAGGATTTTAAGGCAATATCGAAGCGATTGGATAGATTCATGATATCATCAGGATGGCACAATCTCTATTCAACCATCGAGGCTCGCATATCTCCAAACTCTATTTCAGATCATTTCCCTGTCGAACTAAATATTTGCAAAGGATTGGACTGCCCAAAGTCAACATTCAGGTTTATGAACATGTGGTGGCGTGATGATAAACTAGTGAAGTTGGAAACTTGGTGGAAAGAACATTGCGTAGGAGGATCAGCTAGTTTTAAAATCATTAAAAAATTGCAGTATCTGAAACTTAAACTTAAAGATTGGAACAAGGATAAATTTTTGAATATATTCACAGAAAAGGCAAGAGTCGAGGTAGAATTGCAAGCTTTAAATGAGAAGGTAATCAGAGATGGAATGAGAAATGAAGAATTTGTGCGTGAGAAGGATTTAAAGAATGAACTTGCAGAATTACTCAAGAGGGAAGAAATATTTTGGAGGGACAAATCAAGAGAAGTTTGGATTTCAGTAGGTGATTCAAATTCAAAAAGATTTCATGCCTTAGTGTTGGCCTGAAGAGCGGCAAACAAAATCAAATCAATCTACTCACAGGATGGCTCCTTGAAAAGCAGCACTATGGACGTCGGGTTAGAGGTAGAGGCGTTCTTTAAAAACTTGCTAGGGGAATACACTGGAACATGTGGTGAGGGGAACATTCTGGGCGCAATAGAAAGAAGGGTGGATAGCGTTGATAATTCCATGTTAGTGGAACCGGTATCGTTGGAGGAAGTCAAGGCGACCCTATTTCAGTTACATCCCGACAAGGCCCCTGGGCTGGATGGATTCCCAACTCGGTTTTTCCAAAATTGTTGGGGCTTCTTAGGGTAAGACTTGTGGCTAATGGTAGAGGACTTCAAGAAGTCAAGGAGATTCATCAGGGATATCAATAATTCAGTTTTAGCCCTTATTCCCAAAAAGAGTGAATGTAGAACCTTTGGGGATTATAGGCCAATTTCCCTCTGCAATACTGTTTATAAGGTATTAGCAAAAGTATTAGCAAACAGACTTAAAAAGATACTAGACAAGATTATTTCCCCTGAGCAGACTGGCTTCATTCCAAGGAGGGAGATATTAGACAGTATTCTTCTCATCAGTGAAGTGGTGCATTCACTAAAAGGAGACAAAACTACGGGCATGGTCATTAAGTTGGATGTATGCAAAGCATACGACAAATTCTCATGGGAATTTTTGATCAAAGTTATGCATCGCATGGGCTTCAACAATCATTGGTGTTTACTAATCAAACAATGTATCTCCTCGGTGAGATTTTCTGTTCTGATAAACGGTACAATGCATGGTTTCTTCAGGGCGACCAATGGTCTGCGTCAGGGGGACCCTTTATCCCCTTCCTTATTTGTAATAATGGTAGAAGCTCTAAGTTGTGCAATCAAAAGGCGCTACCATCAATAGGAATGGAAGGGTATTACAGTGGCTCCAAATGTCAAGCAAATCACCCACACCCAATTTGCGGACGACACAACCTTGTTTGGTGAGGCTAGTTTGTGGGAGGATAAATGTATCAAACATACATTGGATGATTATGAAACACAGTCAGGGCAAAAAATGAACAAAGAGAAATTGAGAATATACTTCTTCAATACAAAGGTTCATCTACAGAAGGTTATTGTCGTCGTTCTGGGGTTCAAAGTTGACAAGCTCCCGGCCAGATTTCTTGGAGTACAGATTTTCGATGGGGCTTGTAAATCAAAGCACTGGAATGAAGTTCTGAGTAAATGAAAAACTAAGGCGCTATCATGGAAAAACAAATGGCTAACTTTGGCGGGCAGATTGACTATGACTAAATTTGTGCTCTCAACAATCCCCATCTTCACACTAGCCTGCTATGAGGCTCCAAAGAAGATAGAAGCGGATCTAGAGAAGATCCTAAAAATATTTTTATGGGAAGGGTCAAATAAAGTGAAGCGAATCCCACTTATTGGGTGGGATATTGCCTGCAAGCCTAAAACTAAGGGTGGCGCGGGTCTATGGAGTATAGGAAGGCAAAACACTGCTTTGGGCACAAAGTTAGTATGGAAAATGTATAGACAACCGGAGAAACTGTGGTGCCGCATAGCGCAAAGTAAATACCTCGACAATGATTCTCCTTCTAGGATTTTAACGGCAGACACAACAAGGGGTGGCTCTGCACTTTGGAAATTCATTAACAAGTGTCGCCCGTTGATAACAAGACATATAACACGGAGAATTGGAAATGGCAAGCGGGCAAGGTTTTCATCTGATTCTTGGAATGGCTACAAGAGCTTGGCCAAGCAATTTGATTTAGAATTGGAAGTAGGACAATTGGAGAGTGAAGGGGGTACTGAGGTTGCTAGTTACTTTAATCTAGAAGAATTCCCAGAGAGCAGAAAGGTGAAATGGAAAAGTATGTTGCATTTGCATTTAGATCAAAGGACACTGAAGGCTATCACAGATGAATTAATCAATCGAGTTGTTTTGATATCCAAAGAAGAAGATTCTATTGTATGGTGTGGGGCAAAATCTGGAGAATATACTGCCAAATTGGGATTTCAAATTCAGGTGGAAATTGGAGCAAGAATAGATTAGCTGGTGAAATTATGCTGGAGCCAAGTTGTGCTACCCAAAGCTGGTGCCTTTCTTTGGGTGGTCTTTCATAAGAGGTGCTTAACAATGGAATGTTTAAAAAGGATGGGAATGGCAGGCCCAACTCGGTGCGTAATGTGTGAACATAATGAAGAGGATGTTGATCATTTATTTCTTACATGTCCCATTGCAATAGAGTGTTGGGATTGGCTTCAATATTCGTTCTCAATACCAGGTCCGAGACAGGAGAAATTGTGTGAATTCCTTAAATCATGGAAGTTGGGCAATAGCAATAGTTACTGACACAGCCTTTGCTTGTTGGCACCATCATTGGTAATATGGCATATATGGAAAGAAAGGAATAGGAGAATTTTCAGAGGTGAAGCACTTGAAAATAATAGGCTAATTGAAAAAATGAAGGTCGCAATTATCAAGGTGGCAAACAACAGAACAAGATTGAAATCCCACTCAAAGTTCACAAGATGGGATGATGAAATTCATAAAGCATGGATTAGCCTAAGAAGACCAAAGATTTGCACGCCCTTAATAGAAAAGGTCGACAAAAAATCAGTGTGTTGGCAGGGGCCTGTGGATCTTCCTTGGAAATTGAATTTTGATGGGGCAGCGAAAGGGAATCTCGGTGCTGCAGGGGCCAGGTGTATCATTAGAGATCATAAGGGTGATTGTGTTTGGGCAGCTTCCAAAAGTTTGGGGGAGCGTTCTAATAATGCTGCAGAGTTTGAAGCAATGCTAATGGGAGTTCAATTATGCATCAATAAGGGAATTACATCAATTGAAATTGAGGGAGACTCAATGATTTGCATTCAAGAAATAATAAATGGCAGATCTCCAAACTAGAAGCTCGATTGTTGGGTTGGTCAAATCAAGGAACTTTTAGGTAAATTGGAAAACTTTAAGTTAGGACACGCTTATAGAGAAGCAAATAAAGTTTTCAATTGTCTAGCGAATGATGGGGTTGGGAAAGTGGATGAGATTACCATCGCTTCCAAGGCAGAATGTTGGAATAGACTCTAGGAGTTGGTGATTAGTGACCAGGAGAAGTGGAAAAAGATACCCTCAAGGAGAGATGGAGTATAATGTGTACAAGCTGGACTGTCAATGGCAGGAGGATTCGTAGCTTGGTACAATTATGGACTTTGACATACCATATGATAGATCTCTCTACCCGATTTGTTGCCTGAGTCAAACTGATACTGGCGGCCTCCTGTCTCCTGCAAGGCATGCGGTGGTATGGTTCGATAGGCACGACCTTGTGTTAACCAGATTTGGGGGACAGACCACCGAACCTTTCTATTCTCTGCTGGATATATGGGCTATGTTTGGCTATATTTGGCTTAAGGAATGGGTGTTTGAGGCGCTAGTAAGAAATCATTAAACATGGTGTTTCAATTTGGTGTAGCCTACCCTTGTGTCAAGGAGCCCCTAGCAAATCAATGATATCGTCTCTTTGTGTTCTAGAACAAAGAGGTTCATAATGCATTGGTAGCATTAGTTTCGAAGGTTTTAGGTGTGAGGCAACATTGGTGCGATGGCAGAGTTTATGAAACTATATGTGGAGCTTTAGTTGATATCCATGAATCAAAGGAGTGGGTTGCGGTGCGGCTTAATAGGATTATAGTTGGCCTCAATGTTTCTGCCATTGCTAACGCCATAATGGAGTTGAGGGCGATCAGTTGGGTGAGTTTCCTGAGAGCATTCTTTGATCCATATATGGCTCTAGAGGAGGGGGTGGAGGAAGCTGAAGCAGAGGTGGTTAAAAACTTCATGTTGGATGCTTGGGAAGTTTTTCGAGCGGGTGTCAAAAACAACAATATGGATGCATTTTCCCGGTTTATGGACACAGATTGGGCGTGGATTGGTACTGATAGTCTAAGGCACTTAACGGAATTGGGGAACCTTCTGGCTAGTTTAAACCATAGCCTTGGGGTTTAGGTGGTTACCTTTTGATGGTTACATTTTCTGCATTTCCACTGGTCTGGTTAGTGTACTGTCTCTTTTCTCTAACAGTAGTGGTAGGAGTTCATTCTGGTGATAGGGGTAAATATTGATACATTGCTTATGGAAGTGATGTTTTTCTTCGTGATATATGAAGTGGCCTACAGGCAGTATGTATTTAGTTGGTATGTAAATGGGCGTTACCCTCGGTCTTTTGGTAACACTTATCTATAAAAAATAAATAAAAATAACCCTAATTAAAACCAATCACTAATAATATAATCATAATGTAATATAATACTAGCATATCTATCATATTACATAGTCTATATAAAAAACGTTGAGAGATATCAATTGTAGGAATCCAAAATGATAATAATATTAATATTGTGTGTTTGTAATAATATTTTCATTAGTTGCATCATAATTTTATATCATTGAATTATATTATAATAAACAATATGGAGTGTCATCATCATTCATTGTATTATGCAAAAAGATACACATAAGTTTGGTTTTTAAACTTTCCAAATCACAAACGGAAATAAATAGACCAAATTATGCAGGTTGATAGCTTAATCTATAGCTTGTGAGAACACATCAACTTCATTCCATCTAGAATTTTGCAATATTAGTAATCTTGCAGTGTTACAGTAGATATATACCATCTTCAAGAGTAAAATACAAATTTTTCTCTATTTGTCTTTCTCTACTTCCCTCTTTCTCTCTTTATCTCTCTCCTTCTCCCTCTCTCTATCTCACCATATATCTCTCACTATCTATACCTTTTCCTCCTTATCTCTTTATATCTTCCTCTCTATCTATCGCTCTCTATCTCTCTCCATATCTCTCTTTATTTTATTTCTCCCTCTATCTCTATCTATTTATCTCCCTCTTCCTCTCTCGTTCTATATTCATCTCTACTTCTATCTATTTGTCTCATTCTTCCTCTCTCACTCTATATTCATCTCTACCACTATATTCCTATCTCTCTCCAACTGTAGAAATGTCTCACTCTCTATACCCATCCATCTCTTTGGCTATCTCTAGAAATTTCTCCCTCTCTCTATCCTATTCAATCCATATCTTCTACTCTATATATTTATCTTTAGTTCTCGCTTGATCACTCATCTCTCTATCTCTTTTTATCCATATCTTTCTCTATGTATATCTCCCTATCTCTTTTCCTACCCTTGTCTATATCTCTATATCAACCTCTATCTCTCCCTCTCCCTCTCCCTCTCTATATCTCCCTCTTCCCCATTTTCTCTCTCCCTCCTCTACCTACCTCTCTCCCTTTCTCCCCCTCCCTCTATCTCTCCCCATCTCTCCCTCTCTTTCTCCCTCCCTTTACCCCTATCTATCTTTATATCTCAACCTCTATATCCCTTTATCTTCCCATATATCTCTATATCTATGTCTTTCTCTTCCCATCTCTCTCTCTCTCTCTCTCTCTCTCTCTCCCAATATCTCTATCTTTATATCACTCTATCTCGCCATATATCTCTCTCTATCTCAACACACTAACCCTAACAAGAAAAAACACAAGTAACATTAAGTTCTTTATGGCAACCATTTTGCTCAAGTTGTGTTTGATGATTTTAGCTCTACAAAACCATGAGCTTAATTTGTTCTAAAAAAAATAAAAAATTAAAGTATCTTTTCACATTTACTTTTATTTCGTTTAACCTTCACCGCAGCTCAGTCTTGTTCATTCAAGTTAAGAAATTTTTAAATTTCCACCAAACTGTAGAAAATTATGATCTAGACTATCTTGTCACTACCAAACAAAACTCTAACAACAAAGACTCCATCGGTTGTCTCTTTGTTTGACACAACCAAGCTTTTTGGACACCGAGAATATATAGCAAGCATATAAAGACAAGTAGAATGATGTGTTTAAAAAGACAATAAGAAATTTCCTAACCTTGCCGACAAAAAACATAAATTTCTACCAAATTGTGAAGATACATGAAAAAATGTATTGAAGAGCTACAGATGAACAAACCTATATTACAACGATACATTTTTACAACATTCTTTCTCACAAATGATCAATGTTTGTGGGGAACAACTTTTGCAAATCTCTCTTAGATGACAATCACTTTAAACTGCAAGGTAGGAATCTAACCAATATGAAGCATTGATGAAGATTCTATCTGGAAAGGGTCTTGCTTCTTCATAAGATAGTTCCTTGGTCCACTCTGATTCCATTGCAGTTACTACACCATTGCCTTTGTATTGATACATGTCATAGAACACAGTCCTAAGAAAATTCCAAAACAACCAAAGAATTCAATAAGAAGAGTAGAAAGAAAGTTTACAAATTCCCACAAATGATCACAAAAAGCCAAAAACTACACAAAAATTTAAAGATAAAAAATCCTAACCATCCCCTATCCTTCCACCACTACTCAACTATGTACAATCGATCATATCTAAAGCTTTGGATTTCCCTTTCATTGGACATGCATTTTCTAATAACCCTCGCAGGTTGCCTCTGTTGGTAGTTATTGACCAGGGCCTTATTTGCCTTAGTGAACTATTGATCCTTAATTTGTTTCTTGCTCTTCTCATAATCATTTCCAGGACTTATATGCTGACATTACATGTTGTAGTTTCTTCTTATCTTTTTGTATTGGAAAATCTTCAAAATATTGTACTGAGTTTGGGAATATTCTGGTGTTGAGTTGTACGTTAGATTTCTTTTGGGGCATTAAGATTTTTACGTAAACATTGTTTGAGGAATTTTTCCAAACTCTTCATAGGCTTTCACTCTATCGTTGATGGCTAAGTATATAAAGAATAAAAGAATCATATTGTTAATTTTTAAAACAAGAAAGAAGCCAACTCTTGACATCTCCATTATCAATATTTTCTTCATAACCACCATTTTGGTAGGTGGAAATTACAAAGATAACATTGATAATGGAGATGTGCTTATCTACACTGGGCATTTTATAGGTCCCCTTGCTAGTAGTATTATTGGTACAGAGAAAATTGATTCTATTACTAGTAGAGTTTCAACACATAATGTGCACATCATGTTCCCTCATTGTATGGGACAAAAGAAAGTTAGAGGATATGTTGTTACTAGATGTATAGATGAGCTTGTTGCTCCATTTGTATATCCCAGATGGTTGGCATCCCATCATAGATGGGCTCATAATGATGAGTTGCCACTTTATTTTTGCAAACAACTATATGTTGAGTTTCATTTAGGGTTAGCAGTGGACTACACATCTATTCTTTCACATGTTGGACAAGGAAAAGGGAGGTTTGCTAACAAACCTCAATTTAGACATGCAGATTTTCCACCGCCCTCCAACAAGAGGGAATTAGTTGGTCCAAACCTTTTGGTTCTTCCAAAACGTTTGGAACTAGCAATAGCAGGAGGTGTAGCTACAACACCTACCTGATCTGACCTTTTTGATAGTATTGTCGCGATTTCTACTCAAGTCGATCAAATGCCATATGATCGAGTAGGTAGATACTTATTATGTCCACAGATTATCCTTCCTCCCACTGAGGCTACATCTGCCAATTATGATCCCTAAATTCATGCAGAGCTACCATCACCATCAAATGTGGCCCAGATGAGTGAAGCTACTGAATGTAATTTTGCTTCGGTTTCCATTGCTAATTTACTATCATCATACTAGTTTATCAGTGATGAGTATGGGATTCCTTTAGATGGTGTAGAAACTCATATTAGACAACATTTTCGTAGACAGTCGAGTCGAGGTGAGGCGGATTCAAAAGATGATCAACATATTCCAGACCAATGTACAGTCCCTGAGGTTACTGCGCACGATGTACATGGCACATACAACTCACTTCTCTTTGGCACTGGTCCTCTACCTGATACAAGTGTCCCTGATTTGACTATGCATTCTTGTGACATTAGTGACATTGGTAGAGTTCTCTAGGGTGAGACGCAGGTACTTTCAAATAATTAGATATATTTTGTGTTTTAAAAATTCACATACATATATAAAATAAAATTGACTTTAAAATAGTTCTCACTCTTCATTGAAATCTTGTATTTTTAAATTTCTAGCAAAACGAGGGTTTGTCACGCTTTGGAGATTTGGAGCATGTAGATGATCCTATGCATGGTACATTTATACTATTTAAAGTACTTGATACATTCAAACATTGAAAGTACAAAACTATAAGATGACTTTACATTTACACATGTGTACATTAAATTAATTAATGTACTTTTTTGTGTAGGGAGGTGGATCGGGACATGGATCGAGACAAGGATCGAGAGAGGCATTAGGAGAGAATCAGGACATGGATCCAAATAGGGATTAGGAGAGAGATCGATCCACAGTCATATTAGGCATCCTCCACTTTGATTTATTTTACATGTAGATACATGATTTGTTATACATTTTATATTGTGATTTGTCACATTATGGTTCTTAGATGATGATCTTCACATTATATGCATTTTACATTATGGTTCATCTTATTATGGAAATATAAATTCTTGAAGCTAATTAGGGTTTTGAGTTGGGAAACTTTAATATTAGATTGCACTCACTTTTAATCTATAAAAAATTGAATTAATTTAATGATTTTTGGTTCAATAAGGTAGTTGGGAATGGCGGGTTGAATATGTTCTAAGGCTAATTTACCAACTATGTTCTAAAGGGTCTTGACAACTATTTGTGCATCAATTATTTAACATTTAACAATAAACATAATATAAATTTTAAAAAACCCTAAAATAATCATATTTTTATTTAATTTTCATGTTGCATTAAAAATTAAGAATAGGTAACTTCCACATCCACTCAAAGTTAATGAGTCATCTTGCTTGAAATTTTTTGAACCCATTTCTATGCTTGAAAATTATAGTTCATCACTAATTAAAAAGATTTTAGAATTTAATAATCTATATTATTTAGAGATACTGATTTAGGTGCCTCTTTTCATATGAATTCACATAGGAAGTGTTACATAAATTATATATATAATATTATGGTGGAGAGGTCTAATTAGGTGAAAATAATAATCATAAGATCATTGTTAAGGGTAATATAACACTATTTTTTAGTGATGGCACAATGAAGACACTATTTGATGTGTTGTACAGTCATGGTTTAGCCAAAAATCATATTTAAGATTTTAAGATGGATGATAATATTGTGCATATTATTTATGATAAGATCATGGTTAAAAATTGGTCAGGGGAGATTTGGTTTTAGAAAAGGGTACTAGGAATGGTAATTTATTTGGATTGGATGGCACTACTTAATCTAACTATGCCATGACTTTTGATCATGTAAATGAATTAGTTGATATGCCAATGTTTTGACATCAAAGATTAGACCGCATCTAGGTGAGAAAGGATCAAAAACATTGAAGAATAAATATATAGGCGAGAATGTGTGTTTCATAAGCAAAATAAAGTTAAATTCTCATAGCAAAATGGATTTTAGAGTTAATTTGAATAATTTTGCAAACATAATTGGATTGTAATTTTATAGAAAAATATTCCATATATATAAAAATGGGGTAGCTAAGATAATGAATATAATATTAAAGGAAATAAATAAAAGTATGTTAAGTTGTGTTAATTTGAAGCAAATTATTTGAGAGTAATTTGTTATTATTTTTTGTTATTTGATAAATAAGTTTCCTTTTTCCATCCTTGTTGAAGAGACACCATACAAAGTATGGATGGGAAAAAAGAATAAATTGCACATTTGGAAGTGTTTGGTTGTGAGGCTTACACTTAAACACCTAGGAAAAAATGCTCTAAGTTAGATTTCAAAGTATATTTTTTTCATTGGTTATGGGTAGAAAATTTAATGGTATAAGATTTGGAATCCTCCAACTTAGAAATTATTTATTCTAGAAATATGTTTTGTAGGGAAGTAAGTGATGGTGATTATATAATAAGGTTATGCCATTGGATTAAATCTAGACACATAACTGAAGGTCTCTTGTAGTTGGTCTAATTAAAACTCAAATAATGATTTGTTTGCCATACTTCACAAATTCATTTTTACTTTACTAAATCAAGTAAAATTCCATTTTAACTAAGGTGTTGGAGCTTAATAAAGGATTAAATATTTATTTTTAACCAAAACTTAAATTTCATATTTAGATTTACAAATAAATAAAATTCACTTGAAAATGAGAAAGTTATTTATAAATTGTACTATTCTATCTCTGATACTATGATGTTACATTCATTTCGATGAGCTAACAAGTATGTGTTTGTGATTCACAATGCAATGTAGGAAGGGAAAGGTTTTAGGAATTAAGTGAAGAGTGTTCTCAACTATAGTGTTTTTTATATCATCAAAAGTAAGATCAAAATTATGTGAACTATAATTATGCACCAAAGATATCCACAAGCATGCAATTAAATTGACCTTAAGAAAGCTTTATAGGCAAATAAGATCACAAAAAAGAAAGCTTCATGGGCTACTATTGAATGAAATTATTTGAATTCAACATAAAATAAAATATTTTCAAATTTAGGTCCAAATGTTTTATTTTTATTCAAGGGGTAAATGCTTTTGACCCAAAGCTATGAACCGGTGAGGTCACAAATGGGGGACCTCATCCCCAAATGCTACATGTATGTATTGTCATAGAAAATATACATGTACAAAAATATCTTAAAGTTATTGGTACATATAATCTAGGTCCTCTCTATCTTTTATTATCTCTAAAATATTTTCATAGTCTTCAATAGGCAACCTCCACCTTTGTTTGGCATGCCCTCTTTTTGGTAAAGTTTCAAGATTTAATCTTGTTGCTATAACTAAATGACTATAATGTAAAACCTTTTGACCTGGCATATAATCAATAAATATAATGCCATTTGTATCTATCTTTGTTTGTTGATAGTATGTGCCTTCAACAACCACTGATCCAATAGGATACTCTTGTCAATCACCATCTATCATTGATTCTGACAATTTGCATTTTGGTTGTGTACATCTTAGTAGATAGTAATCTACACCTTCTACATTGTCAGGATCTGCAATAACCTAAAAAATATCTCCTGTACACACCATGTAGTAAACCATGCTCAACTTAAGTAGAATATAAATAAATTGTAAGAAATAAAATTCAATTTAAAAATTTAAAATTTATCTATAACAACTAAATTTGATACACATTTGTAATCAGTTGAATACAGAGGATCATAGATATCTACAATGTTATTATCTTTCAAAGGGTTCGATGTGTCCACTAATTGTTTTATTTCCCATTATTAAAAATTCCCATCTCTAATATTCTCACATTGTAGAGTATTTGCATTGTTCTCAATGCAATCAACACAAAACATGATTTTTCACTCACTTGAATTACTGGAGGCCTACTATGTCCTACTGTCATGATTTGATGCAAACTTCTAATACCACTAATTGTTTGAAAATTAGTAATAGTTGATCAATCAATATCTATAAATTTAAAACATCTAATTAAAAAGTGTATAAAATTGAAAATTCAATTCATGTAAACATTGAAATTCATAAAACAAATTCATTTATGTATCGTTAACTTCCCAAAAATATTGTGTGTTGTATATCAAGTCATGGACAACAAAATGAATTTTGCACCATTCAACAATTTCATGTGCATTCCTTATGGCATGACCTGCAAATTCATGTTGGTGAATTGTCAAGTTAAGAGGTTTTGTAGTTGAAAGGAAAAGACGATCTCAAAAAACATAATTAGATTTTTTCTAAAAATCCATATGGTGTTACCTGCAAGTTTGTGTTGGAAAAGTGCATGCTCCAACTTCATCATGCTCTCCTTTTCCATGTCCACTCTCATGGAAATTACACAAAAAATTTATGTCGCATCTAATATGTTGTTGGCTTAACCAATTAAAAGCTTTTGTAGACTTAAATTGTCCTGTGATGTTAACCAATTTCATTTGAAACCAAGATAGTAAAAAAAAACTATATGTGTACAACTAATTAAGTCTGAACAAGTTAAGTAAACAAAGAAACATATAATTTCAAAAAAAATTAAATCAACACTTACCAGCACATCCATCAGACCATATCCAGTGTTGTGAAACATCTATTTGACGTTGTCTTAGGTCTTCAAAAAACATTGCTAAACAATGGGCTACATAGCTTCTATCATGACTGTATCATCAGTGATATAAATGTGAACCTCTTTGATGATAATTCGTTCATCTTTGCTACTTTGTAGACCACCCAGATGTTCTTCGACATGCCTATAACAAACTTGTACAAATATTGCAACTTGCTCTGAATGATAATATTGACTTTGGATCTTAGTTTGAGGACTAAATGTACAGTTCTCAGAGAAATCAACAATAGAGAGAATACAACCCGTTGGAAAGCAATTCTTTGAGCCATGAAATTGCTTAGCTTTCCATCTAGCACCATGACAATGTTGAATATGTGGATATATGATATTGATTTTTTTTTTCATAAACTCATTGTAAGACAACTCACTCTCTTTGAGAATAGTTTTTCTGGTCTCAACTCCTAACTTTTTTGAGTATTTCTCATTTTCAAATGTCTTCCACATAACTTGCATTGAATGATCAATATTGTCAACCTGTAAAAGATTCTTTAATTTTCCACATTCATTACATATATTTTTTATACACTGCACTTTCAATTCATCTGAATCTTTTGATTTTTCACATAGAAGAGACTTCTAGGTGGTACTTCCGGGGATGACTATTTTTGGATTGATTACTGCCATATATTTTCTATATGTCTGAAGGTGTAGATGAAATTCAACATGATTTTGACAATAACAAGTCTCACATATCTTATTTATACGTACAAAACTTGGTCGTATTCTCTCAAACATCATTTGAAAAATCTTCACATCTGAAAATTCTTGCTTGAATGCTTCAAAAAGCTCACTTTGAGTTGTATCTATAAAATGTTTCGGATGTGAATTTTTTTACCATCTACACCTTTTATTTTTATATTGTCCCTTCTATTGGAAGAAACACAAGAGTGGCTGGTCCAATATTCAATCCCCTGTTCCTTTGCATCTTCTGAGATTTTATCTGTTTGGGGAACCCTGCAAATATTTACCCAATTATTCTCAATATTTCCATCCAATCTATTTCTTTTTTTGATATATCTTTGAACAATTCTCCTAGAAACATTGAGTAATTCAGAAAATTCTTTAACTTGTCTTCTATGTGATAATTTCTTACTAGAAATTACCATCATCAATGATCTATGTGCGACACTTAAATCAACAACTCGACTCTTGTTTTCAATAGAATTCATTGCTTCTTGCAACTTTTCAACTATTGTTTTCTTTAATGATCCTGATGATTTTTTCTTATTATCAACCCTTAACAACTCCAAAACAGGGTTCATTTCTTTCCTCCTAAATAATTTTCCAAATAATTGTGCTCTTCCAACTATAGACTTTTCTTCAAAATATTCATCCCAAATTCTTTTACAGTGTAATTTCATTGTGCTTTTAGATAACATATCTTCAGATGAAATACTATTAAAAAGGGATTCCTCATCCATCTCTATAATATTTTCCATAACAAGGAAAATATTTCTATGACCACCTTTAGTTTGTCCTAGTACTTGTACTCCTTGGTCATCAACAATTTCCATGGGCTCTTCTTTAGATTATTCAGTTTCATCCACATTTCTACTATCTCTTTTTTAATCATACAACCTTGTTCTTGTCTTTTTATTCCCCATCACAAATTGCTTAGGTTTGAATTCACTTGCATACAAAATTAACATGCATTCAAAAATTTTTATGTTTGTATTGGATTAAGTGTTCCCTAATATCATGGAGGTATGACTATTTTTTACTATGAAAACAAGATGTAAACCCATCATTATGTTTGTGGAAACTGTTGTCTAGAATCTTCTCCTCTATGAGAAAGCCTGATTTGATAAAAGTGGATGATCCTAGTTGATAGGATATTTTGGCCTTATCATTCATCGTGCTTGGGTCTTCTAGATCATTTGGGATATCAATTTGATCCATGGTAGCTTTTATATCTTCTTTTTTAACTTGAAGTATTGTTGTGGGTTACGTTTGACCACCTCTATAAGAAGTTTAGTGAATCTATTATCATTAAGAGATTCGTTTATAGTGGATTCGGTTATTTCTTTGTCCTCAATTTCACTTGTTTCACTAGTTGCAACACTAATGTGATCTTCCCCATCAAAGTATTTTCCCCAAGGGTTCCCTTCTTCTTGAAACATTTTTGCTCTTGTTCTAGGGGTCATATGTGATTGTTATGATCTTCAATCTAAGGTAAGATAATGTATGAGACCTAAGACTGGGAAGCAATAAAGAATATGATTCTAAGATGGGATATGAAAATGGTATGGTATGATATGACAAGCTAAGAATGTAAGAGCTCAAAGGCAACTCTAGGTCCAAAGTTGGTTATGATGTAAAGGCTTTACTTGTGTTATGATGGATAAACACAAAGACCAATGATCAAGAGAGGGTATGTAGGAGATGATGGACTCCAAAAGGATTTCCCTACTCATGGATAATGGTATATTCCCTAACTTAAGGATGATGAACCTCAAGTGATGCAGGGGATAGATAGCCAATGGTTTTATTTCAAGACCTAGGAAGAGTAGTCTAAGTTGAAGCTAAAGGTTTGTTTTAGAAATAATGGACATGCAAGGGTGGAAGATATGCAAGGACTAGGTGGAATGCAAGGATTGAAAGATCAGAACTGAAGGATGATGCCCCCAAGAGATTTTAGTGATAGGTTCATGTTGGATGTTTGGGTTGTTTGACCTTTTGGGGTTTGCAAAGTTTGAAATGTTGCAAATTACTAAGTGTGATGTTTGTTTGAGATTTGTTTTTGAACACACACACGACATAGTAAACAAAAAAAAAAATAGTTTGTTCTTGATTCAATATGAAAACAATCATGCACAATCCTAGGGTTGGCAAGGACAATATTTGTTGAGTTGCCACTTGGATTTCTCTAGTTGCATTTATTCTTAGTGGATGACTTAGAAGCTTGGCCACATTGGCTCCCCCTTACATGAAACTCACTTCTCGGGTCAACCAAGCTTCGAGTTCTCATGAATCTCCCATGACAAACTCTTCATCTCTACTAATAACTGCAAGTATGTGGGACGACTTCAAAGGTCCAACCTCTTGCACCAACAAATAGAGGGATTTTGGAAACTACAACAAAGAGGTGTCTAGTAAGGGCATCTGTTTGAGTGGTTATACATGTAGCAAGATTAGCTCCGATAAGGAGGATTCCCAACCTGTAGAGGTTACGCTCTACAGGGTTTATGGGGATTCATGTAGTGTCCCTCTAGTTTCGACACTCTGTTTAGTTTGATACTGCTTGATAGATGCTTTAGTTCATTATGATACTATGTTGTTTCTTTTCCGAGGTGATTTTGGATAGTATGTTGTTTTGTACTACTTCGTGGATGATACATTGACATCCTGATTATCTGGTTTTGTTTGTGTGTTGATACTAAGATAGACACGTACATGATATGGTTTATTTACTTATGACTTTTCATGTGGTTATCATGTTAAGATGATTGCTTATGATTTATCTTGCTCGTTTGTGTCAGTGGAGAAGACAATGTAGCATTACTCATTCGTGAGTACCCTGCTACGCTGCAATTCTTCTTCACGGTGTGTTTTCTGATATATGTGTAAATATGTTTTAACGTTGATGTTTCCTGTAGATACAGGTACCAGGTAACGGGTCCACCTGCTTGACAGGTCTGAGCGTACCCTAACTTAATAAAATTATGTTGTTGGAGGTATTGACAGGTCCTTATTTAACCATCGCTCTTTATCGAACGAGTATCTATTTGTTACCCCTCCTTGTTGTCCAGTTTGTTCTATTGTGTCGTGATAGTCTGTAATATTTTATGTTTGAGAATTTAATATTTATGTTCAATGAATATCTGTTAATGAATTAATAAATGGTTATGATTATGTTTGTGATTTAATTTATTAATTTAAATTAAATAAGTCATTGATATTTAAAAGTGAAAGTTATTTTCTTTGCAAATGTAATTAATTAAAATATATATATATATATATATATATATATATATATACTGCTGATTTACTTGTGCAAACAAGATTTATGGGAAATAGATATTTTTAAGAAAAGATATTTTCAACAAGATATGAATCTTTGATTTCAAGTTGAAATTTTGATTTGATATTTTAAAGAATAAGTTGAACTGATTGATCTAATTACAATGTGTAATGATCTATCAGTTAAGTTATTATGATTAAGAGATAATTGAATGCATGAATATCTTTTTGAGGGGTTGCAATTTTACATTCATGGGAAGAATTTGGAAAAACTTTCACGATAGCAGTTTTTAGAAAATTTTGCACGACAATTGTTTCAGAATTTTTTTAATTTAGATATTGTTTGCAAGCATAAAATTGGAGCTAGTTGTCTTGGAATACTTTGTCAAAATCTGGTGAACTTTCGTAGCATTCGCAAAAGCTTCAAAAATTTGTTTCAGCTCTGTTTTCAAGATTTACTAGGTTTTCTCCTTTTAAAGTTCTAGCAAGTTTCTTTTGAATAAACTTCATGGGAAATAATATTTTACCAAATCTGCATATACAAGAGAGAAATCATCAGAACAAGCATTTAAATTATGTAGAAAATACAGTAAAATAATGATGCTAAATACTGGGAATTATAATTTTATTAACTGAAATATTGCCTTGAGTTAAAACATTTTTCATGACTTTATATGCTACATGTTGCTTAACAGTATTTGGGTCTTAATACTCATAGAGCAGCACGTCTTAGGTTTATTTTGATTGTTCACTCACCCCTTACAATCACAATGAAGATCATTGAATTTTGCGCCCTCTCTTACTCTGCAATTAGGTATACCTTCATACATGTATTTATACATGCTAAGTCTATAGAAATGGGCGTAATCTTCTCTGATTCAGAAATTCCCTTAATTATTTGATATGTGCGTTTTCTATTCTTAATGCATGACTATTCTTTAAGATTGGCTCCTTCTAGGCAAAGGTGTCGCCCTTTTTATAATATTATAGTTAATATCTAATCGATTCATTACGAATAATTTTTATTTATACTGTTTCCATCTGTAAGACAACCCCGGTCGAATTTCTCTCTATTTAGAATGAATTATATGATTTGAAATGTGTCTGTTGTAAAATCATAAGCATCTTATGATATTTCTCCATATCTTATGTAATGTCAACCTTTAACTGCATTTCGCCATAGTTTTGTCGCCCTCTTAAATCTGTATTTTTATTTAGAATCATAAGTTACAGATTTGCAGTAGGCGTCTGAAATAAAACTCCTCTTATCTTGTATAAACCTTTATCATTATAGCAGAGAAACGTTAATGGAGTAGCCGATGTTGCTCAATTTATTGGTAATTGCTCCTGTAGGTGGAACAAAGGACATTGTGAAACTTTATAATATTCGTTGCTTTACTTTGAAAATATATATATTGGCATTTATATTATAAACTTTGTAAATGGCGTCTGAAATCTCGAATAACCTGGGAGGCGTTGCTTTGTCTTCCTGAAGAAGAATTATAGTTATCTTATTTTATAATATTTCTTGCTTTCCTTATACTGCGTATAAATGCTAGGCTGGCTTTTGCCTTCATGAGAAATAGGGATCTGAAAGATACGTTTCAGATATCGATTTTATTAAGAGTATATTGATCCTTCTGCGCCAAAGATTCACTCAGAAAATAGTACATTGCATGCAATTTTCTGTTCTTACTTTCATTACTTGATCTGAAACTTAAACCTCATCTTTTGCATTGTCCTACGTTCACTTTAGTTTCAAAAATGAGGTTTTGACTGTAAGAAAAGCTACGTAGTAATGTTTTTTTTTATAAATAAAATGTAGTTATTCATACCTTGCATGGCGTTACTTTCACTTCTTATGGATACGATATTTGTTTCAAACTGTCACTTTTTACTTCAGTTTAAATTCATCTTTGCATGAAGTATTAATGGCAGTAATTTTGTTATAAAATTATGTTTACACAATTATTAGTTGAAATGTATATGTATAGCGTATAAATGGGTTAAATGTAAATTTGTGATTAAGAAAATATGAGAAAGATATAATTTTAAATTTATTATTTGTAATGAGAATTCATCTAGTATAAAAATAGGGTAAAGCAAAATTCTCTGCTCGCTTTATATATATATATATATATATATAGTGAAATGTATTGCCTTTAAGTGTTTAATTTATAGGATTTATATTATCCTAACTCGATTAAAATAGATGTATTTTCTTTGAAATTGTCAACAATTAATAATACCAATAAATTGTTTATTATGAACGTATAATCCATGATGATTGGGGTATTGTAATTGTTGAGTAAATATATATAAAGTTATTGAGTTTTTGTTTCATTTCTTTAAAGGTTAGGGAAGTGAAAATGGTATTGCTAAGTGTATTACATATTAATCATATTGCTTGATTACAAATATTTTTACTTGGGGATATAGCTTCACACATTTTGTCGTTCTCTATAGAAGCATCTTAGAGATTATGGTCGGTCTCTAGTGAAAGACGTAAACATTGTGGTTTTGATCTTTGTACTTGGTAGCTACCCCTAGTCTTTTGATGTTGAGTCATGTTATAGAAAGAGTGGCTTGCGGTAGGGGCTGAAATCCTAAGAGATTATCTGGGTAACCTATCGTAGGTGTGTAAATTCAGTGAAAACCTAACTAATATTTTAGGGGTTGGGTAGAACTAAACACTAATTCAGATAAAATTTTGCCTTGCCTACTTTGTTAATGCTCATTTAGATTGAGAAAAGGCTGAGAAGGCCTGGAATGGCTAGTCATCCGTCTTGTCCTCTTGAAAGATGAAGCGACTCCACATTAGTCTACATAGGGGCCAGGAATCGGTAGAGACTGCCAGGGTAACTCTTGGAGAGGGCCGGTAGTCTAGGAAGATTCACCAGGGTAACCTATCCTGACAATGTGATGACACTCTATGTCTATTTCATGATTGTGATTTTTGTGTTGAGTTATCTTTAGTTATGTTTGTCACTGGGAGTTTATTTGTTATGATTTGTTATCGTTATGTTGTAATGTGAGTGTAAGCCACGTAAATGTAATGTTATGTCTTTATTGTTTGTGGACCTGTCATTATCTCCTAGCACGGAGGGAGTGGACCTTCGGGTTCCACGTGGTTGGGAGGAAACTGTGCTACACCTTCCTTGGATTTTCATGCAGTTGATGCTATACTTACAGCTGGATCCAGTTACTTCATTGTTCGTGACAGTGGATGCAGACCGTGATAGAGGATATGGATGTCAGTTGTGATATGACCATTATCCGCTTTGTATATTTACCTCTTGTATAAGAGCAATCCCATTGTATCATCATTTTGATGTATTGAGATTCTTTCAAATCTCACTTGTTGTAATTTGGACATATGGATATTCGATTGTATTAAGTTTTGTAAATTGGATCATTCTTGGCATTAAATTTGTACTTATGTTTATGAAATAATGTGTTGTAATTATTTATTATGTTTATGTAACATCATCTTGGAAACCTTATGGCAGTTGTGTAATTAATTAATCTAAAAAAAATTTGTTCGGTTAATTTTAATTCTTTACACTTTGTTTTAACGGTAACCAAGGCAGGGTGTTACAGATTGGTATCAGAGCCAAGTTCTAACACTAGGTGCTCTGGATTTATGAGCCCATTAGGTTGTCTTAGACATTATATTTGGTTGTTGTGTTTTCCTGTTTGTTTTGTTTGCTTTATAACTAGACTTGTCCTGATTTTGTGTAGGATCATGCCTAGGCGTCGTGGTAGAGGTTGTGGTTGAGGCCGAACCGCCAGGTTACTCCCCCTCTGAGTCCTCATTAGAGTGTACAAGCATAACAATTGGGTCCGCAATTGGAACAGGAAAATGAGGAACAGATTCCAGAATAGTTAGAGGTGCAAGGAGCACAGTTACGTCCTTTACTAGAAGGTCCTAGCTCAACTTGGACCAAGACAGGAAGTGGAACAAGAGGTGATTAGGGAATGTGATAGATATCCTAGGAAAGTCAATGATACTGTGCAGTAGGATTCCATTATTGCTGGTCATATGCGAGATTTGTTGAGGGCACACCCTCCTACATTTGATGGATCTGGTAGTGGTTTAGAAGTAGAAACTTGGCTGATTGATTTGGGACGATGCTTTGCGATGCATCCTTATGGTAGCAATACCCATGCTTGTTGCGCTATAATGCATCTTAGAGGCTTTGCCTCTACTTGGTGGCGTTTGGAGGAGCAAAAGCTCCATATGGAGATTGTTGCAGTCTCATGGGATATGTTCCTGGAGAGATTCAAAATACGTTTCTTGTCTGAGCATTGGAGGAAGTGATGTGCAGATGAGTTTCATGACCTATGACAGATGGCTATGTCTGTGGAGCAGTTTGAGCGTAGGTTTTATTTATGAGCTCAAACAATATGCAGGGATTGTGGACGATGAGGCGATGTTGGTGCAACATTTCATTAGGGGCTTAAACACTTGTATTAGCGACGGAGTCAGAGTCTTTGAGTCGAAGACTATGGAGGTTGCTATGGAGAAGGCACGTATTGTGGAAGAGAATCTTGCTATGGCATTGGGTGGACACACAGGAGTACAGATAGGTAGTGCACCTATTTCAGGTTTTGGTTAGCATGGTGGTCAGTTATAGACAGGTGGTTCCTCTAGGAATCAACAAGCATCCGCTAAGGGTGGACAACAAAAATAGTGTAATCAACAAAAGAATAAGAATACTCAATCTTAGCAGGGTAACATTTCTCGATCTCAACATAGTGGTGGTTAGATTCAGAAAGAGAGAGATTAGAGTTGGCAACAAGTTCAATGTGATAATTTTGAACAACCAACACTAAGTTCTTAGTTTGTGGTTAGTGGAGGTAGTTTTCCACGGTCTAGTGTACCTCCAGGTGATAGAGGATTTAGAAGGAGTATAAAATGTTTCACTTGTGGTCAACAAGGTCACATTGCTCGTCAATGTCCTCAGAAGGGAACTTCTGGGCTTAGTCAAAGACCAACGGCTTTAGAGCCGACAGTAGGAGATGCAGGTAGATCGCATAGGGTGTTTACCGTAGTGGATAACTGCCATGTTGAGCACCATGGTGCAGTCAGAGAGGTTTCTGGTGGAGGACATGCATCATTCTTTGAAGACCGTGCACGTCCTTTAGTGTCAAGAGTTGGTCCTCAAGGGTTGAGACGTTGACTAGGTACAGGTCTAGTGGGACCCTAGTGACGAGACTTCTATCTCTTTAGAGGACGTATTCTAGATGTGTGTGTTATTTATTTTCTATTTGCAGGCTTCCAAGAGTAAGCCTTATCCTAGGGGGGAGAATGTAGTGTCCCTCCAGTTTCGACACTCTGTTTAGTTTGATATTGCTTGATAGATGGTTTAGTTCATTATGATACTATGTTGTTTCTTTTCAGAGGTGATTTTGGATAGCATGTTGTTTTGTACTTTGTGGATGATACATTGGCATCCTGATTATTTGGTTGTGTTCATGTGTTGATACTGAGATAGACATGTACATGATATGGTTCATTACAAACATCTAGGCCTTTTTGGATGCCTCACTAAGTGAATGTATAATACCATTCTTGGTTATGGCATTGTACATTCAATATAGTAAATGATCAATCAAATACAAAAGAATATTAAATAACAATAAATGATCAATCAAATGCTTTATTGAAATAATCTTGGAAGGCTATTAATTGGAGTTATATGAATCGATAAGTGAAACTAGTTGTAGTAGAAATTTTGGTGGGCCTATAATGTATTTTAGGATATGACTTAAACAGCTCTATAATTTCATTTAAATGCATGATTTTATAAATATATTTAGGTGGTGCATTTAAATGAAATTATAGTCATACTTTCTTACATTAAGTTGTAAGTCATATCCTAAAATACATTGCGCTAGGCACCAAAATTTCTACTATGACTAGTTTCACTTATCCATTCACATTTAACTTCAATTACTAAGGGTAGTAATTGCAATTATGTGAAAGGATAAGTGAAACTAGTTATATAGTAGAAATTTCTCTGCTTGTACAATGCATTTTAGGATATGACTTACAACTAGATATAATATCATTTAAATGCATGATTTTATGAATATATTTAAGTGGTGTGCATTTAAATGAAATTATAGTCATACTCTTACATTAAACTTTGTAAGTCATCTACTAAAATGCATTGGGCTAGGCACCAAAATTCTAGTATAACTAGTTTCACTTATCCATTCACATAAACTCCAATTACTACCCTAACAAGATTATCTCAATAAAGTATTTGATTGATCAATTATTGTATTGAATGTACACCATCACCAAGCATGACCTATTAAACATTCACTTAGTGTAAGACATCCAAAAAGGCCATTATAACCCTTCCAAATTATTTCAATAAATTGTTATTTAATAATCTTCTATATTTGATTGGCATTTTGCATGTTCAATGAATTGACTACGTTCAAAGGTTGATATGTCAAACATTGAGTCTACAAATACATTTTGAACCCAAGTTTCCCTACATTCAATACATTAAATAATCAATCAAATACAAAAGAATATTAAATAACAATTTATTAAAATAATTTGGAAGGGTAATAATTGGCCCTTTTCACCATTTTCAATGATGGTATACATTGAATACAATAAATAATCAATCAAATACTTTATTGAAATAATCTTGAAAGGGTGTATTAATTGGAGTTATGTGAATAGATAAGTGAAACTAGTTATAGTAGAAATTTTTGTGCATAACGCAATGCATTTTAGGATAAGACTTTCAACTTAATGTAAGAGTATGACTATAATTTCATTTTAATGCACCACTTAAATATATTCATAAAATCATGCATTTAAATGAAATTATATCTACTTGTACAAGTCATATCCTAAAATACATTGTAGGCACCAAAATTTCTACTATAACTAGTTTCATTTATCCATTCACATAAACTCCAACCACTACCGTTCCAAGATTATTTCATTAAAGTATTTGATTGATCAATTATTGTATTGAATGTACACCATAACCAAGCATGACCTATTAAACATTCTCTTAGTGTGAGGCATCCAAAAAGGCCAATTATTACCCTTCCAAATTATTTCAATAAATTGTTATTCTATATTCTTCTATATTTGATTGGAATTTTGCATGTTCAAGCTAATTGACTACATTCGAAGGCTGATAGGTCAAAGAGTGAGTTTACAAATTTACATTTTGAACCCAAGTTTTCCTACATTCAATACAATAAATGATCAATCAAATACAAAAGAATATTAAATAACAATTTATTAAAATAATTTGGAAGGGTAATAATTGGCCCTTTTCATCATTCTCCATGATGGTATACATTGAATACAATAAATGATCAATCAAATACTTTATTGAAATAATCTTGGAAGGGTATTAATTGGAGTTATGTGAATAGATAAGTGAAACTAGTTATAGAAATTTTGGTGCCTAGCACAATGTATCACAATGTATTTTAGGATATGTATTTTAGAATATGACTTACAACTTAATGTAAGAGTATGACTATAATTTCATTTAAATGCACCACTTAAATATATTCATAAAATCATGCATTTAAATGAAATTATATCTAGTTGTAAGTCATATCCTAAAATACATTGTAGGCACCAAAATTTCTAGTATAACTAGTTTCATTTATCCATTAACACAACTCCAATTACTACCTTAGTAATTGGAGTTGTGTTAATGGATAAATGAAACTAGTTATAGTAGAAATTTTGGTGCCTAGCACAATGTATTTTAGGATGAAAAGTTACAACTCTATAATTTCATGATGCCTAAAATTAGAGTTGTAAAATGCATTTTTTTAGACACCAAAATTTCTACTATAACTAGCTTCACTTTTTGCAACAAGGGTGGTGTTGGTGAACTTTCACTTTTTTCATCAATGTTTACTAACTCTTTTGCTTAATTTCTAAGTCTTTCATAGATTTTGAGTAGCATAGGTTATATATGGTTTAGGATGACAAGTTACAACTCTATATAATTTCATAATGCATAAAATTAGAGTTGTAAGTCACATCTATAATTTCTACTAGGTCCACATCCTAAAATACGTTGTTTGGCACCAAAATTTCTACTATAACTAGCTTTAATTTTTGTTACAAGGGTGGTGTTGGTGAACTATCAATTTTTTTCATCAATGTTCACTAACTCTTTTTCTTAATTTCTAAGTCTTTCATATATTTTGAGTAGCATAGGTTATATGGTTAACTTGTTCTCTTATGCTCACAATTTTGTGTACAAAAGGGTTTCATTTGCTTGGACTATGATTCATCAAATAAAGACTCAAAAGTAGAGTCTATGTCACTAAGATAATTTCATCACCTTTTATAGCCAAACATTGGAGTTTAAATTTTCTACATGTGAAAGGTAAACCATTGATGTTCCACTATTAGTTACAATAGATAGATTTTTGTATGTTAGAAAGGGTGAATGAGTTGTGAAGAGCATAAAGCACTACAAAATTGAATGCCATTAGAGATAGGATTTATGAGGGAAACATAAAGAGGTGACATGATAAGGTTAGGTTTAGAGATGTATGTAACAATGGAATTCTTTTGAGGAGATGAAGAGTTTTCTATTTCTTGTTGATGACCTTTATAAGGATTAGAAACATGATTGAAAATAAAATATGAGACATTAGAAAGACCCATCTAGATAGGTGCAATGATACTATGGATTTCCATATTGGCATGAAATAGATCAAGTCATGCGTATAGCTTCTCTTGAGTTTTCTTTTTCATCGTCAAACAATAGATTCAAAGGGAACAATATTGTCAAATAGTAGAAAGTGTTGTAGAGAAGTGGTTACAATATGCAAAGACACAAGGAATCAACCAACAACTCCTCACCCTCATATACATTCCAAAGGTTTAATATTCTTTGTTAAAAATAATCAAATATAAGAAAGAATAATATTATAAATTCACTCTAGAGTTAATTAATTCTATAACATTGTTATAATATTGTAAAAGTGAAAATTGTATACCTTGAACTTTTCCGCTTTCATTTTGGACTTAGATTGACCAAGTTGTCCCTAATAATGAATAGCATATAAGTAACATTTTGTATAAATTCAGCAAATAACTTGAACCTAACTTGTTCATATCCTCATACATCCTAATAGTCTAGGCTCAATTTATGTTTTACCCTTTCCATCATCTGGGTCAAATATGGGGGTGCAAAGATGAACTTGGTTCAAATCTGGAACACAAAATTAAAACTTAAGATCTTTAATCTAAGGTAATCCCTTCCTAACTACTCATTACATTGATTTTAGTTCACAATATGTTATTTGTGTGCTATACATTGCATAAAAGGACAAAACCAAATTCACTATTAGGGCATCTAGAATCTACGAATCAATCAAAGTGTTTTGTTCTATATTATATCATCATAATCAAAGCATACACCAACATGTCATCAACATACATGTCCTAAAAATATTGCATGATTTTTTTGGCTTCAATCTTGTTCAAACTGTATACACCTAAAAATGGTCTAGAATAATCTAATTAATTAAATACATTTATTTAATTAATTGACCTTTAATTCATCTACTTATAAATAAATAGAAATATTTATTTATATAGTTCACTTCTTTTATTCTTCTATCTTAATCACATTATTTTATCTTAATTAAATAAATAAATTCAATAGTTTATTTTATTTAATTATCACATTCTTCCATTTTAATTAAATAAACAAATTTCAATAGTTTGTTTTATTTAATTAATATCCTTTTACCAAATTTGAATAATTCCAATTTTCAATTTGGTCACATGTCTACAACTTTTGTCTCAACAAAATTGAAAGTTTCAAATATATTTAATTATGCTTTATCTCCAATAGATTTTGGAACTGTAGACATCTAAATTTGATCACTTCTATATGGTCAAAGACGTCTCCTTAATCATCCATTTGCTCATCTACTTCATCCTCTTTTGCCGGTATAATTAAATCATTCATTTAATTAATATTTCATGTCCTACATAAAGTTCCTAAAGTATTTAATTTAATAAATACTTTTACCCTCTTTCCTCTATAAATTAAATAAATATACCACTTTATTTAATTTAGTCATATAACCTCTTAGAATTTAAATTAATTTTTAATTCCTCATTTTCTCTGTCATTGTCACATCCTCCAACTTTTGCAAATTGGCCTCTAATCTCTCTTAACCATCTAACCCTCTTCTAATCATAATTAATTTATGGTTAGGATGTGCACACCCCTAATCATCATTAGGGTCACATCCTACATAATTTCCCACTTGCCTCTAATATGTCATTAATTTATCTAATCAGGTACTTGCACAACCTTAATCACTTAATTAGGTCAACTTAATCTCCATGTCATTTATGGAATGTGTCGTAAGTCAACTTTATTAAATGTTTTCTCCTTTTGGAGAAGGCACCCCTTTCCCCATGTGAATTTTTAATTCACATTTAATCCCCTAATGCATTTCAACGAATTTTAAATTCTTTCTCTCATTCCCATGTGGATATTTGAGGAATTTTTAATTCCTCGCATGTCCTCTCACCCACATGGGGACAATGACCTCCTTTATGAGGAGATCTTGTCCAAATCCCAAGGTACTATGTAGTACCTCCATGTCATGTACTCTCTTTCCAACTCATTTACACATCATTTTTTTCAAGCCACTTCACATGCCACATGTCAAGATGTGAGGGCTTGTGAGTTCTCAACTCACCATAGCCCTACATCTTGGCCTTGTTGGTTTAATCTCAACTGTCCATTTCTCTAGAGAATTCAAAATTCTCTATAAATACCCCCTTTTTTCTCTCATTTTGGGGGGAGATCATTGTACTAACCAAACTCTTGCAAATTTGTCATTTGAGCCATACTTAGTCAAATTTCTCATTTTCTTGCACTAACCATAGCATTTGCATCCATTGTTATTCAACTTCAACCATCTTGCATCCTCATTATCCGCCATCAAAAGAGCATACAACATTAAAGATTGAAGGGCCAACCAAAGGACAATTTGACAAGGTGAAATCTTTCATTTTTCTTTGTTAAATTAAACGATTCCCCAATCTTGAGGTGTAGGGTGTTTATATTTGTTGTTTGCACTCTTTTGTTTGTTGCTCATTTTCTAGCATATATTTTCACTTGATCACATTTTTGGCATGCCCGGTGGGACCCACAAACGGGTTTGTATCTTTCACGTTTGTTTTTTTTTTCACTTTTTGCAAGTGCAAGTTTAGAGGGGCAGGCCCGACCATCCAGCGGCAGACTCGACCTTGAGGGGTAGACCTGACTTGACATACAGGCGGACGGACCTGACCTCTAGGGGCAGACCCAACCTTGCCCAGGGGGGAACCTGCCCTCCATAGACTTTGGAAACTGATTTTTTGTAGATTTTTCATATAGGGGCAGACCTAACCTCCAAATAGGCAGACCTGAACTAACAGATAAGTGGACTTGACCTCTAGATAGGCGGACCTTCCCTCTAGATAGGAAAACTTGACCTGGACAACTTTTTCAAGAAGGTGAAATTTTAGTTTTTAGGACTTTTTTTTGCTATTTTAAGTGTTTCTAACCCCCTAACATGTCTTGTTTGAGTCTGTGCAAGCATCTAATTGACATTTGGCAAGGAACAAGGACAAGATTTACTAACAATTTTCCTTGTAGGGTTAGTTATTTATCAACTGCTACTTGTTTTGCATAACTTAGGCACATAGTTTAACTAGGGGTGTCAATTAATTTTGTTTGTTGTGCTTGTTGGTAAGCTATTTGACATATCCAATCCCCTTGCACCATTTGGTGATCCTAGGTGACAAGAAATCGTAGCTTACCAAGTATTTGTGTCTCCCTTTTTTCTTTTATTAAGGGACCTGCTTGGAGATTTCATCACCCCAAGGGACGATCCCAACCACGCGTACCGACGGAGTATATAAAGGGGGAGAGCAAAAGCTGTACCTCAATCCAACCACGTTGTAATTGGCAAAGCATCGGGATGACGTGAAGAGTTGGTCTGAGCCTCTATTATCTCGCCAAGGTTCCCGACTCACGTTTGTAACGGGTTGGTGTTCACGGTTCGGGCCTCACGTACCGAGTGTATATCGAGGACTCCTTAGCAACCATGTTTATCCTAGAATAAAGGACTTTGTTAGCCATACCCCTTCTACTAGTCTAAGGATTGTGCTATCTGAACTGTCTTCTTTGTGCAGAATAAGTAATTTTCTGATTAGTTGACTTAGCCGTATTTCTTTTGATTGATGCTTGTTGTGTTTTGGGTCCTTTGCCTTAGTCATCTTTTCAAAACTCAAGCTTAAACCTGCCTAGGGGTGGACCTACCCTTCAGGGGCGGACCTAACCCATCCAGGGGTGAACCTAACCTTTGAACCAACCCTTTTAAGCCTATTTTAGCCAATTTTGACCAACTTTTGCTAGATAGGTGGACCTGCCCCTTTCCATAGGTGGACCTGCCCTCCATAGGCAGACCTGACCCATCCAGGGGCAGACTTGACCTCTGGACCACCCCCTTTTCAGCCTATTTTGGACAATTTTGACCAACTTTTGCTAGACAGGCGGACTTGACCTGCAAACAAGCGAACTTGCCCTCCACAGGTGAACCTGAACCATCCCAGGGGCGGACCTGACCCTTGACCAATCAGTTTTATCATCTATTTCATCATTCTAGAGATTTGTTTCATCGTTTCACACTCCCGTTTCACCATTTCGATCATTCATTTACCCGTTCTGAGTAAACGTTCATCTATTTCACTCCCCCTTTCATCATTTTAAACTCTCATTTTGTCGTCTCGATCATTCGTTTACTTGTTCTGAGTAAACGTCCATCCATTCTGAACCTTCTTCTATCATTTCGAGCTCTTGTTCACCCGTTTCAATCAATCATCTACTCATTCCAAGTAATCTATCATTCATTTTGAACTTTCGTCTTCTCATTCTGAGAGTCCTTTTATTTGTTCTTAGCAGTCGTTTACTCATTTTGAGTGGTCGTTCATCCCTCTTGATCATTCATTTACTCATCCCAAGTAATCTTCCATTCGTTTTGACCTTTCGTCCATCCATTTTGAACTCTTGTTCTGTCATTTCGATCATTCGTTTACTCGTTCTAAGTAAACGTTCACCCATTTCACACCTCCTTTCCTCATTCTGAACTCTCGTTTTGTCATTTTGATCATTCATTTACTCATTTCGAGTAAACATTCACCTATTTCAAACTTTCATTTATCGTCTCAAACTCTCGTTCTACCATTTCGATCTTTCATTTACTCATTTCGAGTAAACGTTCACCCATTTCGTACCTCCTTTCCTCATTTTGAACTCTCGTTCTGTCATTCTAATCTTTCATTTACTCATTTTGAGTAAATGTTCACCCATTTTAAACCTTCGTTTACTCTCTCAAACTCTTGTTTTGCCATTTCAATCATTCATTTACTTGTTCTGAGTGAACGTTCATCCATTTCACGCCTTGTTTCATCATTCCAAACTCTTGTTTAGTTGTTTCAATCATTCGTTTACTCATTCCGAGTAAACGTTTATCCATTTCAAACCTCCTATCATTCCAAACTCATGTTCAGTCATTCTGATCATTCGTTTACTCATTTCAAGTAAACATTTATCCATTCTAAAACTCCTTCTGCCATTTTAGACTCTCGTTCACCCGTTTTGATCAATCATTTACTCATTTTGAGTAATCTTTCATTCATTTCGAACCTTCATCTTCTCATTCCGAGAATCATTCATCCGTTCTTAGCGGTCATTTACTCATTTCGAGTAGTCGTTCATCCCTCTCGATCATCCATTTACTCATTCTGAGTAATATTTCATCTATTCTGAACCTCTATCTCCTCAGTTTGAGAGTCCTTCATCCATTCCACGTGACCGTTTACTCGTTCTGATTACTCATTCATCCATTTCGAGCACTCATTCACTCGTTTTGAGTACTCGTTCATCTATTTCGAATCTTCCTCCCTCGTTCTAAGAGTCATTCATCTATTTTGGGCACTCATCCATCCATTCTGAGCATCCATCTCCTCGTTTCGTGCACCCAAACTACTTTTTTTTTACTGTTTTCACCCAACGGCGGACCTGCCCCCTGTACAGGCAGACCTGCCCTCCAGGGGCGGACCTGCCCCCTGTACAGGAAAACTTGCCCCCTATACAGGCGGACCTACCCCCTATACAAGTGGACCTGCCCTCTAGGGGCATACCTGCCCTCTAGGGGCAGACCTGCCCTCCAAGGGCAGACCTGCCCTCTTGTATAGGCAGACCTACCCTCCCACAGGCGTACTTGCCCTCCAAACAATCATTTTCATGCTTCGTTTAGTCATTTCGAGCACCCGTTTTCCCGTTATCAACATTTTTTGTAAGGCATCGTTTCATCACCAAAATCACATAAGTGCTACTTAAAAGATCATTAGAGTCCATATCTATCATCAAATCATCCATCTCAATCACTTAGACTTCGTTTCAAGAGTTTTGATTTTTATGCTGAAACTTTCAGAGGCCATAACTTTTGACTCGGGCGTCCATTTGAGCTAAAATTTTATGAGTGGTTGCGTTATGAGGTGGCATGTGGATTCCCAATTAATTTTGGGTCGGTTGGACACCATTTCGCCACATTTTTGGGGAATCAAACTTTCATCTTGACCCTCAAAATTGCAATTTAGTGTTTTTTTTTCAAGTTTTGAAAAATTGTTTTCGTTAATAACTCGAAATGCATGTCTCAAATTTGGGATGTTAGTTGGAAATTCATCCTATCTTCATTTTGGGTATTTTTTGGAAAAAAATCAGACTCTCAATGGTATCACTGTGAAGTTTCCTAAAATGGCAAAATTTGACAATTTTTGAAAACTGCCAAATCTGGTAAAAATATGATTGTCAACACCTTGCATCATCTAGTTAAAACCCCTGAACTTGGTTTAGAATCAAATCCTATCATCCAATCCCAATCTAAGCTTTGGTCCATCAATAGTCTCGCAAGATCATTCATCTATCGTCTGAATCACATAGAGAGCATCTCTGGGTTAGGTATCCATCATTGCTTCCCCCATCCAAATCCTCTGAATTTTGTTTCAAGTTATTATCTGAATTGACCTAAGCATTTGATCTGATCATCATCTTCAACATCTACTTAGGATTTTCATCCGTCCTGAGTTAGTCAATTATTGTTGTTGGTCCAATCAATCCACTTTCAATCTCAAAGTGGATTTAGCACCACAATCATCCATTTATCCTTTAATATGATCAATCAGTATGCTAAGTCACCTAGGGTAATCTCTGAATGGGGTTTTTAGTCCCTTTCATCATCCTATTTGATCCATCAGTTGATCTTATCAATCATCAACCGATCTTATGCAATCACCTTCAACCCAATCAATCTACTTCCATCTCGAAGCAGATTCGGTGTCGTAATCATCCTTTGATAATCAAATCCGATCATCAAAATCAATCCCATCACATCATCCAATCGTCCTAATCTGAACTTTAATCCAATCTCGATATGAGCTTTAATCCAATCCTGATATGAGCTTGACCAAAATCCTGACTCAAGTTTTAGTTTGTTCCCATCCAAAATCTTTGATCCATCCTCTTTATCCTTTCATAATCATGAATCCTTATCCTCCATCAATAGTTGTCAAGGAAAACCCTAATTACGTCGACAATGATAATGAAAGTCTTGCCGATCAAGAAGAATATGACATAGATCCCCTTGACACTATCATTGCTAGTAAGTTTTCTCCACTCGCTTTCCAAAATCCAATCACCCCTTCAAGTTATCTCGTTATGTCTTCATCCATGCCTAATCATGCTCCTTATGCTACCTTTGACAAGGGATATCCAACATATCCTTCATCTACATCATCCTCTTATCCAACAACCACATCCTCTTATCCTAGTTTGCCACCACAATACCCCTATCCTAATCCCTCATCCACATCCTCCTATCTCAATCCTTCATCCGCATATACCCACTACCCTAATCTTTCATACCAATCTACTCACCCTAATCCTACATTCACACCTTCCTATCATAATCCAACATCCATACCAACCTATCCTAATCTAACATCCACATCTTCTTATCCTAATCTGACATCCACATTTCCCTATCTCAATCCGCCATCACAATCTTCCCATCCTAATCCACCATCCCAATACCCTTACTACAATCCACCACCTACATCCTCGTGTCCTAATTCACCATTCCAATACCCCTATCTTAACCCTTCATCTAATTTTAATCCCCCATCTATTCCCAATCCTGCATCCAATTCAATTCACCCATCTAATCCTAGTCCACCAATCCATAATCCTTCATCCACTCCTACCACGCCATCTCAGCTTAGAGTATTCTAGTTTCTCACTCGAGAAGTTCTCCAAGGACTTATAACAAAGAAGACATCTCCCACTTCACACCTTGAAGTCGTGGAACCATGCCATCCCAACCCATCATCCACGGTCATTAGTGATGAGACCCTTCTCCATCCAACACCTATCATTGATGATACTACCCCTAGCACCACTCAAACCATCAAAACCATCACATCCTCTAAATCCACTGAGTCCCCATCTCCTACCATCACATCTACCGAATCCATTGAATACCCACTTCCTACTCCGAGAGCCGTCGAATCCATCGATGACACCCAAATCCAATCCACTCCTTCCATTGCTAGTGTCACTAAAATCCATTCCCAAGAATGTTTTGAATCCTCCATCCCTCCCTCTTCCCCAATTAAAGAGTCACACCAAGACTCCATTATCATGCCTCTTGCATATGATGAGTCATGCCAAGAGCCTAATCCAAAGCATGCCAACATATCTCCTTCTCCAGATCAAGATCCTATCATCCCATCTAGTCCACCTCTAGATCACAGTCCCCCATCCATTCCATTCCATGATCCCCTTTTCATTCAAGATTCCACCGCTCCATCTCCATCTCCATCGTATGAGCCCACTACCACAAATCCAAATCCTATCATATCCCCTACTCCCTCTCATGATCCCCCATCATCACATAAAACTGCTATCCTCACACTGCTTGCATATCCCCTTGGTACTCTCACATTCTTCCATGGTGGCCTCCTTGCAGAAGAAAAACATAGTGTATATACCACCCATCATCCTCCACCTAATAATGGACTGGCATCATGTTTTTAGAATAACACAAATCCTATCATGGATCATATGCTTAAGAAAATGAACTATCAAGGAAAAGGTCTAGGCCTTCATGAGCAAGGTATTTTAGAGCCCATGCAAGTCAAAGAACAAATCTGCAAGCAAGGTCTTGGACCTATTTCCCAAGACTCACAATCTAAAGATGTTGGTACAACCTCTAGACATCCTCAATGAGCCTTTTTCAAAAGAAATTTTGGCTCTTCCCATCGCTCCACCAAATCATATGCTACCATCCCTCCTCCTCTATTGTATAGCCTCAAAACAACCATCCACATTCCTCCTTCATCCGCTCCATCCATTTTCGGTCCTTATGTTCCTCCCTCTACCATCTCCCATCCTCCATCTACTCTGTCCATGTTTCCTCTAGGTCCTACATCTATTTTGGGCCCCTATACCCTAAAATCACCTCCTCCATCTCATCCTCTCATCCTCTCATCCATCCAACACCTATCCATGCCATCCATCATAAACATCCCTCTCACATGTCCCCTAATCAGGATCAACAAAGGCATATCCCTACACATTCTCCATCTACACGTAATCCTCAAAATCCTACCTCCATCGGTCCACATCATCCATCTCCTCACACCCATCCCATTGCTAGTAAAAGCACTTTGGATGCCAAAGCAAAAGTGCATAAATCTAAAGATCCACATGAACCTAAACGACATGTTGAAGAAAAGAAAAATAAAATCCAAAATCAAAATCAAATCTGTAGCTCACAAAGGTCCACAAAATAAAAGATCAAAACCATGTCGATCCCAAAGAAAAAAGATGCAATGCCATCAAATAAAAAATCTGTAAGAACATCCAAAGTTGCTAATCCAAAAGCTAATCATACACCCCTTTCATCTCCTAAGTCTGTTTTGAGTCCTTATGTTCCAAAATTCACCATCCCATCTCCTCCATTATCCCCACATTCCCCATCCATTAATACTCCTATCATTTCACATTCATCACCATATGTGTCAATGTTGGTCTTGAACTCACCACCCCATCATTCTATCCATACCCTTTTCAGCATCCCATCCATTATCCCACATATCTCCCCCATCAAGTCCCTCTAATTCATCATCTTGCATAATCCATTGATCCTAATAAGGTTGTACCAACATCCAATAGTCGGTTCGAACATGGGCTTTTAATACCTTGTATAGAACTTGATGCTTGAGTCCTTCATCCATATAATTATCACGTATCTTCTAAATCCCCTTATCCACATCCCTATCCTTATCCATTTTCATCCCCTTGCTATCCAAAAATCCAAAAAATTCAAGAAAAATTAAAAAATCAAATAATAATAATAATAATAAGAGTAAAGAGAAATAATCCTTCCAATGGTGAAAACTTGGCAACCAAGTGCCTTGGATAAGTACCATGATGAAAACCTAGCAAATAGGCATCATGCATAAATCCCCATCCATCCTTTTCCACACTTGGGGGAAACTTCTTGATATGCATTCCCTCCATCTGCTATACGTCCAGCTATGCACCCATCTTCCTACTATACATCCTATTCATTCATCTCCTCCATCTAACATATCTTACACAGCCTACCATCATATCCTGTTTATCTCCCGTCCTTCCATTCTTCTTCTAATCTTGATCAAAAACAGGGGCACCTATCTATGCATGCTTTGGACACCTCTTGGTATACATTCCCTTCATGCATGCTCTATCATATCCCTAGGTCACCCATCCTATCCTCCTCCAGTTATCTCCTTCATTTTCCCATCTTCCATCCCTCATGCCTCATTATATATGACATATCTAGAGTGGGGGCATCTTCTTCCTTTGTGATATAGTCCTTGGAGATATCATTCATCCTTTTAATCCACTAATCCTTTTTCACCTCCCCATCCTTGTCTTCCAAATCCACACAATCCTCAATCCACTAATCCTTTTTCACTTCCCCATCCTTATCTTCCTATCCCTTCATCTCTATCCACCTCCCATCTCATAATCCCTCGTCATTGGTATCTAGCTGTAGGCTACTCCCCACACAATCCAATGCCATCTATCTTATTGTCATCACTTCTACTTCTTTCGCATATCTTTTCAATCTCTTATCATTTCTCATCATTCATCTATCCATCCTATCATCCTCCCAATTCATTTTGATGATTTGGATAACTATCCCATCCCTAAGCTTCGTGATCACCATCATCCTTTCCAATCCAACAGGTCTATCATGTCCCATCATGTCAGTCCTATCATTTTATCCCCTTATCTAGGGTTATCTCATCATCCTTTATCCATCATTTGTCTTTGGACTTTTGTTAAACTATGAGGGCTCTCTGTTTTCATGTAGGCAAGGTCAATCATTTGATCCGCCCCCAGGGCTCCTCTATCATCTATCATCGGTCTTTCTACTCTGTCCATCTACTCCTCTATCATCTATCATCAACCTTTCTGCTTTTGTCTATCTGGTCTTTGTCATCCATCATCGATCTTCATCATCCTCCTTCTGCTTTTATCCATGGTTAGTCATCAGGATTTTTATCAAACTACGAGGGCTCTGTGCTTTCACGTAGGCAAGGCTAATCTTTGATCGACCCCCGATCCCCTAGGTCTTAAGGGTGTGTCAGTCTCGTGTCTGATCTCTCTTGCTTGGTGTCGTCGATTTATGCCCTTATCTAGCTGGTTCTTAACAAACAAGATCCACTTGTATCATGAGATCCAATGGGTTTTGAATATCCTGCGTCATATTGATCTTTTAGTTTAGTATCCATCATCTGTCTCAACAGGATGCATCCTTCCTAACAGAGCTCATCAATCCCATCCATCCCTTTGATCCTATGGAAAAGGACGTTTGAAATTGATTGCAATCTTTTGATACTTTTGGCTTTTGTTTATCACTTGAGCTCCCTATCATCACTTGTCATGGTCACCTTGATCCATCATATCATGGTGTACTTTGACTAGTCAACATAGGGGCGTATCTTGATCTTTTCTTTGTTGTTGTCTTCTCGGTTGTCCCACGTAGTACCCACCAAGATCCCTAAGGTCTTGTGTTACACTGGGGCATCCTTGTGTGCTTGTGGTTATCCCAATACCTAGCCCGACCAAGGTCATCATGACTTTGGGGTGTTGGGATAGCCTTCTTGTTTGATGTGTTTGTTTCATGCATTAGACACTAATCTACCTTGGTCCTTTATACCTTGGTGTATCGTGTCTTCTACTATAGCAAAAATCAGTGCTCCTAAAGATCAAAAATTGCATTTGGATTGCATTTCATCCCCATCCTCTCATCTATCAAAATCCCCCCCATCCATTCATCCTTCACAACTCTCCCCTCCCAATCTCCTGCTGCCTTTTCCTCCTTTCTTACCCATCACTTTGCATCATCTTCCTCATATACCCCTTGCATCATCTCCTCCCTTTCGAGAGCACACCTATGTTCTCTTGAACTCGCATGCCCTCTTGAGGGGGCATCTTTCACCCCTAACTTTCATCTTCACCCCCATCATCTTCCTTCCTAGTCAATCCTTTAATGACTGGGGCATCTTTTCCAATCTAACTATCCTCTTCTAGGTTCTATGTTTTAATATTCTTTGAAATGATGCTAATTCATAACACCATCTTAAAGAGGGGAAAAATGTAGACATCCAAATTTGACCACTTCCATACAGTCAAAGACGTCTCCTTAATCATCCCTTTGCTCATCTACTTCATCCTCTTTTGCCTGTATTAATTAAATCATTCATTTAATTAATATTTCATGTCCTACATAAAGTTCCTAAATTATTTAATTTAATAAATACTTTTACCCTCTTTCCTCTCTAAATTAAATAAATATACCACTTTATTTAATTTAGTCATATAACCTCTTAGAATTCAATTTAATTTTTAATTCCTCATTTTCTTCTCATTGTCACATTCTCCAACTTTTGCAAATTGGCCTCTAATCTCTCTTAACCATCTAACCCTCTTCTAATAATAATTAATTTATGGTTAGGATGCGCACACCCCTAATCATCATTAGGGTCGCATCCTCCATAATCTCCCACTTGCCTCTAATATGTCACTAATTTATCTAATTAGGTACTTGCACAACCTTAATAACTTAATTAGGTCAACTTAATCTCCATGTCATTTATGGAATGTGTCGTAAGTCAACTTTATTAAATGTTTTCTCCTTTTGGAGAAGGCACCCCTTTCCCCATGTGAATTTTTAATTCACATTTAATCCCCTAATGCATTTCAAAGAATTTTAAATTCTTTCTCTCATTCCCATGTGGATATTTGAGGAATTTTTAATTCCTCACATGTCCTCTCACCCACATGGGGACAAGGACCTCCTTTATGAGGAGATCTTGTCCAAATCCCAAGGTACTATGTAGTACCTCCATGTCATGTAATCTCCTTCCAACTCATTTACACATCATTTTTTTCAAGCCACTTCACATGCCACATGTCAAGATGTGAGGGCTTGTGAGTTCTCAACTCACCATAGCCCTACATCTTGGCCTTGTTAGTTTAATCTCAATCGTCCATTTCTCTAGAGAATTCAAAATTCTCTATAAATACCCCCTTTTTCTCTCATTTTGGGGGGAGATCATTGTACTAACCAAACTCTTGCAAATTTGTCATTTGTGCCATACTTAGTCAAATTTCTCATTTTCTTGCACTCACCATAGCATTTGCATCCATTTTTATCCAACTTCAACCATCTTGCATCCTCATTATCCGCCATCAAAGGAGAATACAACATTAAAGATCGAAGGGCCAACCAAAGGATAGTTTGACAAGGTGAAATCTTTCATTTTGCTTTGTTAAATTAAACGATTACCCAATCTTGAGCTGTAGGTTGTTTATATTTGTTGTTTGCACTCTTTTGTTTGCTGCTCGTTTTCTAGCATACATTTTCACCCAATCAAAGGAATAGACTTGAGAGACTTGGCTCTCTTCATCCATTTATTCTTCCCGGTCACTTGGTAGAATGTTTTGTTGAAAGAAACACTCTCCTTGATCCTCTCCAACTTCTTCATCTTCCATTGTCGATTCCCTAGATCAAATCCAGACCCTTGCTTCCTGCCACATCACAATATGCTTTGGAAAATCTATAAAAGTAGCCTCATTCTATAGGAAAAGGATCCCAAATTTGAGCAATATTACTCTACAAAAATATCATTTGAGCATTGAGCATTTGAGCATTTAGCAAATAGACTCATATTAGCATTTAGGTTCATGGTTTTATCATTAACTACATCTTAGATATCATAGCCATTTTCATGTCACTTTCATCTACAATATCACAACATTATTATCATAGCATCACTATCATATAGTTTATGATATAGCTCATTTATCAATAATCATATAGGATTATATTCTTTCATTTTACATCATCTCATTCTTTAGGTTATCATTTTAACAGTCATAGTGCATACACAAACTGAGAGCCATTATGATTTAATAAATTCTTGAAGATAGAGAACAATGGGACGACTTTAGAGATTTTATTGTGTTTCAATTTGATTATTTGTCATCTGAATTCTCTAATACAATGTTTCATTGAGTGTGTTGTTATTACTCATTTGCACATATTTTCCACACATAAATTGGTGCTCACCGTGGGGCCTAGCCCCATTTTTTTTAACATTTTTTGAAAAGTGTGCTTACAGATCTGGACATGAACTTCTTTTAGCTCGACTGTGAGTTCTTTTGGCACATTTGAAACATATTTTAGCGCATCTAGTTCTTGTTACAATGCATTTGAAGTATCTTTTCTTGTATCTAGTTCATACTTAGCACATCAGGGGGTTCTTTTAGCGCATTTGACATTTCTTTTAGCATTCATTGATTTCTCTAGTGCATACAATAGTTCTTTTAGTGCATCTGAGTAGTATTTTAGTGCATATGATTAATGTTTTAGCACATCTAGCTTATTTTGCAAAAAAATAAAATTTTGGATATTGATCAATATTTTTCTGTGTTGTAGGTACTAAATACGCTTGTCAAAGAAATTTATTTGAAACTACTATGCTTGTCAAAGAAAAATATCTGAAACTGTTAAAGGTGTTTGCAAGGGCTGGAGTTGCTATTATTACTTTCTTTTGATTAAATTAGGCACCTAGCTTAATTAAAAAGTTAATGAACCCCTTGTCTACTAGAATTGAAAAGTGATAGGCCTATGCTCTCCCCTTCACTAGGTGATCAGAATGCTAGACTCACTCTTGTATGCTTTGTTAACACCTTTAGAAGGCCTATCGTAGTGGGAAAAAGTACTCACCCTATGGGAAGGACCTAAATGGGAACAACTGAAGCCAAGTTTACCAACCTAATCTAATCAAAAGTGAATTTTGGGAAACCCACAATTCAACAATAGTGTGCAAGATAACCATCCCCAAAGCCTTTGTTCTAAAGGTTAGGAGGTCTCCTGAGGGAGTTTATCATTTGCTGCACTGAACAAAAACCCTTTCTATGAACCTTAAGTGTAGAAGCCAGCCGAGTCAGTCTGCAAACATTTTGTATATCACAATGCAAGGGGAGGGAAGAATCTTCCCCCAAGACACTCACCATATAACTATCAGGAATCCCTGGCCAAAAGTGGAGGATTTGACTTTGGTTAAGACCCAGGAAAGGCAAAAACATGGGCACCCTCTAGGGGGTGACACGGTTGTGTGAGCTAACATAGTTTGAAGATGTGGTTTGTGGTATTTTAAGTGAACCTTGACATTAGAAAAGTATTTGATTTGTTTTCTCCTATGCTATACCTATGGAAATCCAAGGAATCAAACCAAATTCTTGAATGCACACTCAATGTTTAATTCATAGACTTGAAACAACTGTTTACAATTTGTTGATGTGTGTGAAGCCATTTTCAAAGAAATCATCCATTTAAAGAACTTAATTCACATAATTCACAAACAAGAGCAATCAGACACAAAATCATTGATAAAAAACATTACTCCTGGAAACATCCATTTTCACTGATTAAAAGTAGAATAACCAGACAAACTGTCAAAATCACTGAACACTTCTAGTTTAACACATCCATACCCTGTTCTGGTGCATTTAGTCCATTGTCTAGCACATCTGAGTTATCTTTTAGTGCATTCAACTCATCCTCTAGCACATCTAGGGAATTTTCTAATGCATCTAATCCACTTTCTAGTGCATCTGCACATTCATTTAGCACATTGACTTGATCATCCAAAGAACAGGGTGCTTAAAATCACACTTAGGGGCAATCTAGCGCATCCCTAGCTAGTATTAGCGCATTTGATCCATCTTTTAGCACACCTGAGCCATTTTTTTGCTCAACTAAGGAATATTTTAGCACATTTATTCCACCTTTTAGCACATTCGGTCCATTTTCTGGTGCATTTGGGGGCATTCTAGTGCATCCAAACTATTTACTAGCGCATCTAGGTCATCTTTTAGTGCATCAGTACCATCTTTTTCAAACTATTGATTCAGATCAAGGGGCTTAACATATGGAGACAATTCTCAATTAGTAAGCTCCTAGAGTTGTTTGTAAACATTGTCAATCTTTAGATATATGTCTAAAATGTCAAGATGAATGAAAATGTGAAATATAGAGACAAATAGGTTAAATTCACATACATAGGTCAAATTTGAGGATAGTGTTGAATTCATACCATGGGAGTTCATTTTCACAATCATGTAAATGACTTAGAGCACCAAGGATAGGTTTTTAGTTTGACATGTGTCCTTTGATAAAGTACCGATCATTAAACACAGTAAGTCACAAAATACACTATGTCACAATATTTTACATCAAACCTAAAACTAAGTAGATTCTAATAATCTAAATTTACAGTTTCCTAAAACATGATCAATCTCACTAATGATTCCCTTGTCTTCTAATAGTTCTTGCATGTAGCTAATAAAATATGAATTTCCAATAAAAACTACAAAAAACTAAAGAAAGGCTTCCAATTCATACTCCAAAATCTCTCCTAAAATCAATAGATACAAATAAGTGAACAGTAAATGAGGATAGCAAATAATTTTTTTTGGAAAATTGTAAACCCTCACCACAAAGACCTATATATTAATAAAATTTTAAACATATCACACAAAACGGAAACACTCATGACCATAGTGATATGTAGAGAGAGAAAAAATTCTTAGGCAACCAACAAACTACAAAACCAACTGAACATGAAAACAAATATATTATATTCATGTTTATTGCTTTTGTGACATAGTGTATTTTGTGACTTATTGTGTTTAAGAAGGCTTTTTTTTGTTTTTGGAGGTTTAATTGTTTTATGTTTACCTCATTGTATGATTGTTGTGAATACAAACAATTATAACATTACACCACCATTGTATTTTATGAAGTTCATTAATGTTTAATTAGGTTTTAAAAAGTATTGGGCCATATATTTTAGAATTCATTGAAATTTGTTTTGTGTTGTATGATTGTTGTGAGTATGAACAATTATAACATTACACTATTGTATTTTATGAATATCATGAACAAGTAGACTTTTAAAAGTATGTTGATTTCTTTTGTATCTATTTTTTATATTTTGATTGTGCTATATATTTAAGAATTCATTTATCGATCAATCAACATGATAACATGAATTTATATGTGTGTACTTGGAAAGTTCATTGCATAAAACTCAAGTCAAGATGTATTATATTCATTTTTATCTTCTCCTCTATTATGTGTTTTCTTGTCTTCCCTCTAACAAAATCAAGCCTACAACAAAAGTAATGAAAGCACTGGACCGACAAACTGTCAATAGTACAAAGTTTGATTTCTACACTCAAACCAAGCACCTGTTTCTTCAGGGGCTATGGTTATACCAATAAAATCATAATCTCAATACAAAATAGCTCGGGAGGCATTTACCACAAAGCTAAACACACAAATTAGGTTCACTTTTATCAAATTTTTTACGAGATAAATTCACTCCACTTAATTAGTATTTGCAAGTTATCTTGAATACCACACACAAAAAAATATACAAATAGAGTTTAACAAACTCTAAAATGGTGTGCAGTTCATATATAATATGCAATTATATGATTGTGGTTCAATGTATGGAAGGAAAATCTAGGGCTTCTTGTTTTGAGCATTAGAACAATTTTGAGAAATAAAGAATAGATGAAGATCTAAAATTAACCCTTATCCTGAAAACCCCAAATAGGTGTAAGGATACTAATGCTATTTCTCAACCTATTTCATAGTTATTAGGGCTTCTTGTTCTGAGCATTAGAAAGACCCATCTAGATACGTGCAAGGATACTAATGCTATTTTTCAATTCACAACTAAGCCAAAAATTGCATTTGCAAATTAATACCCTATTATCAAATTCATAAGCAAAACTTCCATGTCGCAGTTATCAAGGTTCCTTATGCAAAAACTACACATTAGAAATTTATTTTTTTATTTTTTCTAAAAATAAACCCTTACAGGGAACAAAAGAACCATAATTTTGCAACTCAAACCCTCATATGAGTATAGAAAATGACCATCTCAAAAATAGCATGGGAAAAACAATATTCGGCCATAAAAACTGTAATAAAGAAAAAACCCCAAAAATAAATCCCTTAGTATCATTGCATAAGGAAGATTAAAAATCACATTTTTTTGCTAAAAACTAGTTGATCATTAAACAAAACAAGAATCAAAAACAAAATGAAAACAACTGAATGAATGAAACCTAGTTTGAACTTAGTTTTGTAGATGAGATCTTCGCTTGAGCTTCCTTCGACCGCAACTTCTTCCGGTGAACAACCAAAATTTCTGGGCCCAATATTTTTTGTTTTGTTTTTATATTGTCATTATTCAATCAGAAGGTATTCGAACAAGTAGGTTTCAACTAAAACCTACTTGGCCTAAATGGCGAGGCCACGTAGGTGCCATGTCGATGCCACGTGGTTTCAGCCGAAACCCTTTAGGTCGAAATCAGTTCATTCGAATTCGTATAGTCGGCCTAAAGTGTGACACAAGTTTGTACTTTTACTTAGGAAACAAAATTTACTTACCTACTCTAAAAATTTATACAAAAGTACTCTCGACAAGTCTCTTGAACCAAAGCTCCTCAATTTGGTGTCTACCTCATACTAAAACCTGTTAACCTCCTAGTTCATGTTGCTTACACTACCTCTTACTTGCTTCTATCACTTGAATCATCTCTCTTAAAAGGAGTTACCCTCTACTAAAAATGGTGACGATACTAAGATTGACCAACCCCTGTCCTTTATGCAAAATGAGTATAAATAATAATCTACATGATTCAGTTCTAAAAATAGTTCAAAATAAGTTACTAAGCGGTTTCAAACGGGGGACTCCACACATGCTATTTTCTCCCATAATCTCTTGTTTAAGCGGCAACAACCTCATATATGGTTTATACCAAATGAAGTAAAATTAACGTGGCATTCTCATGAGTAAAGGTAACAACATTTTATTATTGGTTGATTAGTTTTTTCAATTTAAAATATCAAATATCAAGATTATTTTAAAAAATCAAGGGTGATGATGTCAAGAACTCTCCTTGATTAAGGTAGAGTTTTTTTGAACACAGAAAATGGCATTGTAAGACATCTCTCAATGTAATATAATATAATAATAATTAAAAAATATAATAACATTAATACAATATTTAATATAATAACACTAATATAATAATAATATAATAACAATAATACAATTAAAATATAATAAGATAATACGAATAAAAATAATATAATAACATGTGGGTGGTAGGGTGGGTGCCACTCCATCCCCTATACGCTTCCATGGAGTGGTCGAGTGGCAATTAGTTGGGACTTTTGGCCGAGTTGGCGCCACAGTTCTCAAGTGGCTTTGGGGACCTTTCTAGAGGGGGTATTATGCATGATTGTTCATCAGCATGGGGAGAAGTGCTTCATCCTTCCCTATACGTTTGCCAACCCACACATGTTTATAGCCGAGCATGTTGTGTTGCGTTGGCTTTAATTACAGTTGGTGGTGGAATTTCCAAAACAGAGTGATGATCTTTTACGTCTGTATTTTGTAGGCTTTGTTCCCTGTTTGGCCATGAGTAGATTTATTCTGTTGGTTTCAGTAAAGGAGTTGGAGATGGGTGACATGGAAACACCTATGTAGTTGAAGAGTTTGAAGTGGAAAATGGCCTTCAAAGGCCCAGTTACTTCCCTTCAAATGCAATGAATTATACAACACTCAAATTATCTAACCTTTGTCATGATAAAATGCATTGCTAGGAAAGGATTTATGGTAGATGTGAAGGGCTATTAGTTGGATTCTAACATCTCTTCTCACGTCTTGGCTAGCTTACTTGACATTGGGGTTTCTAAAGAAGATTCGCGAGTGATTATGAGGAGGATATTTTGAAAGGACATATTGGTGGGCTTAGATGGAGCTTTGGTTGCTTTGTTGGGAAAGGGCATTCCTTGCCCTCATGATTTGGCCCTTCTGAACGACCCAGAGGCACTAGTAAAGTTCTTTCCCTTTCTCTTGGATGTCAATGGTTTGGAATTGGTGGAGCACCGACACTTGACAGTTGTAGGGGCATAATTCCTTAGGAAGAAATTTTGTTTGGCTCTGGTTGTAGACTTGACCTAGAATTGAGATTTTTGTGTATCCGTGCAACATAATGTGTGGTAACTTGGGATTGGGTGGTGGGTGGGGTCTGTGTCTTAGTATAGGCTTTTATTTTTGGTAGTTTGTTTAAAAACTTTGCTCTCTAATGGAAAGGGATTCAGTAAATTTTTGTTGGTAGTTTTGTCTCTGGTAGCATGTTCAAAGTGGGTGGTAATTTGTTTTTCTATTATGGTTGCGTTCATGGGTGGTAATCTTGTAATTTTAGGTCAGCAGTGTAATGGGTTGTAAGTTTTTTGTTGGTTGCCCAAGTTGGGCTTAAACACTGTATCACTGGTTTTTTGAAATCAATATAATCCATCTTACTTATCAAAAAAATAAAATACAATAACACTAATAATAAAATAATAGTATAATATACTAACTTAATATTATTAACATAATAATAAGAAAACTATATTATTAATAATAATATAATAATAAGATTAATATAATAGAATAATAGAATATTAATATTAATAATAATATGATAGAATAATTTAATAATAACAACAATATAACATTATAACAATTGCAATAATATAATAGTGATATAAAAAATATTAAGAATACTATAATAATATTAATATTAATAATATACTACTAATATTAATAATATATTAATAAAAATATACTAATATAATAGTAAATATATAAAAATTAAAATAATAATATAATATTATATAATAAAAATATTAAAATATTATACTTTGTCAAGAGGTAATGAAGCTTTATAACATGAAGCCTATGTTATTTAGAGAGAAATCAAATGGTCTACTTTGTCAACCTCAATCTAATGAGTGACACTTGGAGCAAGCTCTAAATAGTGTATGTCATATATTGCAACATAACAGGAGGGAATTTTGTTAGATGTTATAGATATGTTGAACCATTATCATGGCACTTTAATAATTAGTCTCTCTCTCCCTTTATATGAATATCTCTTCTCTCTTCTCTCTCTCTACCTCTTGATCTCTTGATCTCCCTACATCTATATATGTCTTAGTCTCCATGTCTCTCTTTTCCTTTCTCTCCCTCCATCTCTATATATCTATTAATCTCTCTCTCCCTCTTTATATCTCTCCATGTCTCTCTCACTAACACACACTCCATTATATATCTATTAATCTCTCTCTCCCTCTTTATATCTCTCCATGTCTCTCTAACTAACACACACTCCATGTTTCTCCCTCCCTATCTTTATCTCTCTCTCATTCACACACACACTCACTCCCTATTTCTCCCTATGTATCTTTGTCTCTCTATCTCCCCCCCCTTCTCTCTCTCTCTTATTAACTCCCTCTCTCTCCATCTATCCTACTCAATGTATCCCCATCTCTACCTCTATATATCACTTCCTATATATATTTATCTCTATATCTTTCCATTCCCCTCCCCTCTCTTTCTTATTCACTCCATCTCTCCCTACATCTCTCCTACTCAATATCTCTATCTCCCTCTCATTTCTCTCTATCTCTTTCTATTCATATTTTATCTCCATCTCCTTACCCTATGTCTCTCTCTATCTCCTCATTCCTCTCTATCTCTTTCTATCCATATCTTTCTCTACCTCTATCTCCTTATCTCCCTCTCATTCCTCTCTATCTCTTTCTATCCATATCTTTCTCTACCTCTACCTCTATCTCCTTATCTCCCTATGTCTCTCTATCTCCCTCTCATTCCTCTCTATCTCTTTCTATCCATATCTTTCTATACCTCTATCTCCTTTTCTCCCTATGTCTCTCTCTATCTCTTTATCTCTTTCCCTATCTCTTTATATCACCCTCTATCTATCTCTCAAGCTTCCACCCTTATCTCTCCCTCTTTTGATCCATATCCCCCCCTCTTTCTATCCCTATCCCTCTCTCTCCCCCCATCTCTCCATATGGTAAACATAACATGAGCCTAGTTGTAATGGATCTTGATTTTCTTCTCGATTCAAAGGTTTTACTTCATTTGTGTTTGGATCCATGTAATTGGATTCCCCCTAAAACATTGTAGAAAAACCAACATCAATCTCAATAAAGGCGAATACATCCAAGAGAATAGACTAGATGATGAGATAGGTAGTCCAAAAACCTATGTGCTTCCCTTTAGACAAGAAGATATGTGGGTTGAAAACATCCGCAGATTGGGCATCTCAATAAACGATTATGTCTATAAGGAAATCGGGTTATGACTATCAACCCCATTTATAATCTTAAGATTCAAACTATACAACAAATGTTAAACACAAAACATGTCTTTGTTAGGATTAAGGGGTCCATAATATGACCCCAGTTTGGTGACACAGAACATGGGACACATTCCCCCTTCAAGAATCAAATAGAATCCCCAGGAATCAATGCAAACATTAAAAGTTGGGTATATGAGAACTTGGGTATGTCCATGTCTCCTCCATGAATCAATGACTTTGTACTTGTTAATCAAAAATGAAATCACAAAATGATACTTAGCCTATAATACAAATGAGAATTTGTCTACAATTTTAGGTTTTTGTATGCACAAACGCAAACAAGAGTCTCCAATTAGGTTAAATTATGTGCTGGTAAATAGGGACACAATACCGCATCGAGAAATAAACTGAAATCTTACAAATCGACGTCACATTAAAAGAAGGGAATTTATGAATACTCTTAGCAAAATGTGTAAATTTTCTTTTGGGTGGCATTGGGTCCATATCTAATGACAATAATTGATTAACTTACATTAAGGGCTCGTGACTTAGCAACAAAGAGAGATTAAATTACAACAAAACTAAGATATGAGATTATCACATGGTATTTGAGCAAAATCTGTAAGAAAATATATCTCATTTACATCGGATAAGTTCCAAAGCAAATAAATGGTTTAACATCAACACTTTAAAGTTTTTCAAGGGTTTTGTCACTTCTATGTTAAGACTTATCCACTATATTCCCATGAACTTTAGCCATATTTCCTATTTTCAGAAGCATTGAAACCTATTAAGCTTCTACACATACACTATTACACTCCACCATAAAAACACATGTCAAGGGTTCCTTACCTAATGGTAACAATCTATTGATATGTACATTATGTACATTTTGGGCTAGTGTCATAGCAACAAAGAGAGATTTCAATTCAGTAATATTGTGAATCTCATTAAATACAAGAGCAAAATCTTTACAAACTAATAAAAGATATGTTACAATTATATGTGAATCTAAAGACTTACAGTATGCAAATAAATGGGAAAACACAACACAAATAAGATTCATAATCAACACTTTATATATTTCCAAGGGTTTGAGCCAATTTTACATAGTGCTTCTAACAATTTGGCATAAACTATATATCTTTGCAAAATTTAGTTTTACATCTTTATATTCACAAAACTAGGGTTCTACAACCTAAGATTATAAATCTGATACTACACCCATTTTCCATGGATGAACAAAACTACAAGAACCGACACTGGAAATGGGTATTAGGGTAAACAAAATTGGCTTATCTTTTCAACAATGTCATCCTTGGAGCCTTTGAGATCTTTAGAAGAACATCTTAATTGTCATCAAAGTCAAATGGTTGCATAGTCTTTAAACAACGATTGGTGATTAGCCCTTGAAACACAATCTGACTAGAAACACAGGGGTATCCATCTTGTGTAATCCTTCCTTAGAGATTGTATTTGAACAATTATCGTAGACTGAAAAATAAGTGCCATGACAAGACATCTTGAGACAAACATTCTCATGGCCACCAGGCTTTCGCAAATGACTATTGTCAGGTCTTCTTAATAATCACACAAGGAATTGAAAAGTTATGATGGCTTGGTTAAGAAAAATAATTAATATTCTTCCTTGCGTTTGGATCACTCACTTAAGTTGTCACTTCATACTGTAAGGTGGCAGCATTTTCTTCATCACGTCACAAGTCATTTGTTCTGTCTACATGGATCCATTAATTACAGCCCCCACAAGGTTATCCAAGTGGCTCCTCTCTTTTACCTTTCTTCAAATAATTAACAAGACAATAGAATCATGACAAAGCACAAGCCAAGTAGAAAGGGATGAAGAAAATTGGCAAGGTTATCAATTAACATTAGTGTAAAGCAGAAGGAAATAACACATGGAAAATGGTGGTAACCCATATCACAAGCATTATCAAATGTGTCCCCAAATCAATATCCAACGAGTCGAAGATATGAGTGGGATTCAGGAGCATTAAAACCTAAGGATACATGCATGAAGCTACATAATGCATACTCTAAATGACTTTTCAATAATCAAAGCATCAAGAGTGAAGAGGAGGGGTAAAAAACATGTGAAGAAGCATATTCCATTATAGGGCCTTGACAAGTGGTAATGATTGACACACTAAGCATCATGTGTCAAGTTAAAGAAACAATTTAAATTTATTTTATTGGGAGTTACACCCACAAGGTAACAACTTACCTAAAATAAAATACATTTATCAATGCTCAATAAAGTATAATAGCATCTTATAAGAAAAAATTATGGTGAGAAAAGAAGGTGCAGACCTGCACATGCATGGATGGTAGAAGCAGAGTGTGAAGTTAGGATGGATCACATCAGGAGGAGAGTTTCTAGTGAAGAGTTGTGTGATAGTCAAATAAAGCGGAAGTCGGGGGTTCGCGAAGACCATATAAATGGTGTTGCAAACATTTGTGGTGCTTAGAATGGGAAACCTTGGTATGATGCATTGCAACGATAACCGAAATTTGTTAGGACTCACAATAATATGGTGAGGGGTAATTGAAGGGGTTCTAGGAAGAGGAAGAGGAAGAGAAATGAGAATCTCGACAGATGGAGATTTGAAGCACCATTTACAACTAGGGGAAATACCTTTCCCTTGGGCAGAGCAAGACGATAAGACCAAAACTTATTTTAGAATCACAAAAGGACTATCAAGTCTAGTGGGCATCTGATGAGCAATTGGTGCAACATGCGATCCTGGAGTAAGGGAGAATTCACAAGCCAAACAAATAGTAAGGCCATGGTGGTCTGCTCTAGTATAATGAGGTTGAAAATCAAGCATTTGAAAATTTGTGGTCTAGTGGTTAAGTGGTATGATAAATATTTAGATTGGGAAAGGATGGAGCAATGGTGGTTGAACCAGTGGGGTAGAGATCTGCAAGTCAAGCCTTTGGTGAATGACTATTTCATAGTGATCAGTCTGTCTTAGAAGACAAAAGAAGAAATTGAGGGTGGAGCATGGTTCTTTGAGGGCTTTAGCTTTTACATTAGAAGGTGGGAAGTCAATTTCGATCCTCACCTTCACAAGTTGGAGAAGATTTAGAATTGGATCAAACTCCCCAATCTCCCATTGGAATACTGGGATTTCAAAAATTTAGTGGAGATAGGGAATCGTTTGGGAAAATTCATCTACATTGAGGAATGGTTAAACCCCAACAATGTAGGCTCTTACATTAGTATTTGTGTGGAGAAAAATCCTGATAGACCTTACTGGAGAGAGATTGAAATAATATTAGAATGGGGAAAATGGTATCAGAGTGTACTTTTTGATCCAAACACCAAAGTCAAGTTGGTGCAAGTCTTGGGTTTAAGGAGGAAAAATAAAATAGTTGAGAGCTACAAGGTTGATGTAGGAGGGAAAAAATTTGGCAAGGAAGGCTTTGGAGGTCCAATGAATGTAATGATGGAGTCAGACCCAAACCTCATGGATGAAGAATTGTAGGACCAAGAGTAGATGGGGAAGCACTATGGCAAGGAGAACACACAAATTCTTAAGGAGGATGTGGGTTAGAAGGCAGATTTGAATGCAAAACTCTGAGAGGTTTTGGATTTGATAGGAAAATTTTTCAAGGAGAAAGACATCAACTCCCTAATTGAAGTAGGAAATGATTTGATAGAACTAGCCAAGGAGGCAAACATAGAAATGATGGTGCAAAATTATGACTCATAAAAGTTGGAAGAGGGATGGAATGAAAGGTTGTAAACTACTATAGGGAAGTTAGATATGGAGGTTGGGGAATTTACTCTTATTGAAAAAAACAATAGAAGCTCATTGCCTTGCCCCATGAGGATGATGGGAAATTGGGTATTTCTCAAAGGGAGGCAATAAGGAAATGACTAGATTGTGGAGAAATAAAAAATAAAGGAAGCATATCGAACCATGAGAAATGAAAGATTGATGGGGAAGTTGTAGGCTAACAAAAGATAAACAAAATGCTCAAGACAGGGAAGGGGGGATCCCTTCCGAGGAACAATGAGACTAATATTTTGGAAATTTGGAGATTAAATTCCCTTTCGATGCTAATTGGAGGCATCAAAAGCAAACATCTTTCTAATCCAGGAATCAAAATTGATTCAATCTAAGGTCGAGCATTTTGGAAGAAAATTGAAATTTTGGAAAATGTTGGCAGTTGATGCAGAAGGTTTGTTCAAGAGGGATCTTAAATCTATGGAAGCCACGAAAAGTGATGGTTGGGAAGGTGGCTTCAGGAAGACATTGGATCACCTATAAGGTAAAGAGTCTAACCTCTGACTTATGTTTTCTTTTAATTAATGTTTATGGTCTGAATTCTTGCATTCAGAAAAGAGAGGTGTGGAGTTAGAAATAGTGTGCAATAATTTTGCATTGGAGTTTTGCATTTTGGGAGGATATTTAAATGCAATTCTAAGGGATGAGTGCAAAAAGGGGGGAGTGAAAATAAGGCTTAGTCCTAGGTGGATTTTGAGGAATTTGTAGAGAGAAATATGTTCATGGAGATTCAAATGGGGAATGGGCTTTCCACATAGACAAATAGGAGAAAGGGGTTCTGCAACATTGCTAAAATATTGGATAGATATATCTTTAAGGGAGAATTGGGATCCTTTCCATTTTCCTTGGAAGGTAATATTATGCCCATTTCTATCTCAAATCATTATCCAATTCACTTATACATTCTAGGTGAAAGAAAATCAGTGAGATGCCCTTTCAAATTTGAAAATATATGATCAAAGATGTAGATTTCATGAACTTGATTCAAAAATGGTGGGGATAATCTCATTCTGATGGATAAAAAATGTTCAATGTAGTTAAAAATTAAAACTAATAAAGAAACAACTAAAAGTATAGAATAGGACCAACTTCAAAAACTTTTTTGGAAGAAAAAGAAGATAGAGGAAAGTTTTCAATCTCTAAATGAGTATGTGATCACCAATGGTATGGATGGAGAAAGTAACAAAATGGAAAAAGAACTGCTAAATAAGCTTGAGGATATACTAGAAAAAGAATAAATTTATTGGAGATAGAAGTCATAAAAGCTATGGTTAAGTGAGGGAGATAAGAACATGAAATACTTTCATAAGGCAACCAAAGCAAGGAGAGAGGTTAGTAGAATAACAAGCATCAAGTCCCCTGAAGGAAGAACTTTTGAAAGGATGGAAGGCATAATATCAGAAATAGTGGGCTTCTTCTAAAACCTGTTGAACAATTGGAATGGCTCCAAATGGTAAGAGCAAGAAAAATTTTTGGCCAATATTCTAAGATTGGTCATAGAGGCTCAAAATGAGATGCTAATGAGCAAGTTCTCTAAGAAGGAAATCAAGGAGGCCATATTCCAACTTCACCCTGACAAGGCACCAGGTCTAGATGGATTCCCTATTGTATTCTTCCAAAAGTGTTGGGATATCATTGGTGGTGAAGTGATTGAGGCAATTGAAGACCCTAAAAGTACATGTAAGTTGTTAAAAGAGATAAATAACAAATTCATAGCCCTTATCCCAAATAAGGAGAAATCATAGTCTTTAGATGAATTCAGGCAAATAGCTCTTTGTAATACAATTTACAAAATAATGGCCAAGGAAACTGCTAATAGAGTGAAGAAGATTCTCCTAGACATAATATCAGAGGAAAAAACTAGCTTTGTGTCGGAGAGGTCTATATTGGATGGGGTGATCATCGCACAAGAGGAAATTCATTCAACCTAAAAAATTAAAGAAATAGAACATGCTGATAAAAATTGACATAAAAAAAGCATATGATAGGGTTGGTTGGTAATTCCTTTTCAAGGTGATGAACTCTTTTGGGTTTCATAGGTGTTGGCTAGATTGGATTTTCAACTGTGTTGCTAGCCCAAGATATTCAATTCTCATCAATGGGTCACTAGAAGGTTATTTTGGGGCTTCAAGAGAGCTAAGATAGGGTGATCTTTTATCCCCCTTCTTATTCATCATCATGGTTGAAGCCCTTGGAAGATCTTTGTGCAAAGTCTCGACTAAGGGTAAGGTAGAAGGGATTTAAATAACTAGGGGTTTGTTAGTAATAACACATCAGCCATTTTATGATGACACAATCTTGTTTAGTGTAGCTTATGTGAAGGACATAAATTTTAAGAAGATACTAGATAAATACTTGATTGTTTCTGGTCAGGAGGTAAGCAAAGAAGAATTAGAAGTCTTCTTCTTCACTAATATAAGAGGTGAAAATAAGATTCTTAGAGACTTCAAAAAAGGGAACCTTCCAAGCAAGTATTTGGGTCTTCGTTTGGTCATAGGGCAGCACTTGGGAAAACTCTAGGATTTGCTAGTATCTATGGTGGAAAACAAGCTGGCCTCATGGAAAGGAATATGGATTTCATGCGCTGGTAGGATAATGATTCCAAAGATAGTGATTGCAGCTCTCCTAATATATATGATATCATGCATACCTCTTCTAGTGGGTGCAATTCAAAAAATAAAGCAAAAAATGAAATTGTTCTTCTGGCATGGAAATTTGGAGCAAAAAAAAAAATCCTCTCATTAGTTGGGAAAAAGTTTGTAAATCAAAAGGAGTCAATGGTGTGGGGTTGAAGAACCTTTTACTACAAAATAAAGCATTAGGTGCAAAACTTGTTTGGAAGTTGAATGCAAACCAGGACCTAAAACGGGTCAAGATCATGAAAGCAAAGTATTTGGACGAAGGGGAAATGAGCATCTTCTCTTCTTATGTTTACTAAGTTCTCATGGTATTATGTGAAGCGATTTTAGCATTAGAACTGCATTTTTTGAATTGGAAATTAAAATTTCCAACATAGTTTTTTTTCATTCAGTTTTGTAATGCGAAGTGAGTAATTTATTAGTTGTTTAAGGAAAGATGGGAAAGCCTAAAAGATGACAGTTAAAGATTGAAAGAGGCAGCTACAAAGAAAAAGGAGAAAATTAAAATTTTAAAATATGAGGCTCAGAATAATTATAGAGAAAATGTAGAGTTGACTAAGGGTATGGACAAAGGTTTTCCACTACTCTTCTAGAGAAATGAACTTTCAGAAAGTTGGGAAAGGCTTAACCAAAAGCTACCTCTCATCCTCTTCTTTCTTCACCTCCTTCCTTAAACTTGGTCATTCAATCAATCTATCAATCAATCCACTGGGAATGAAAACCCAACTCACAAAATCAATTTTCTCTTATCAAATTTATAGACAACAGGCTATTAAAAATAAAGGTGATTAGCCTTCACTTCTCAACCATTGTTCTTTACTATAAATTAATTTTGATCTAACCAGTTCTATGTCTTCATTTTTTCAGGCCCCTTCAAAACATGAGGCATCAACCTCTTCTTCCAAAATTGAATTTGAATATGTGTCTTGGGGCACTAGTACTGCTTCTAACATCATAGATGCCATTTCAAGAGAAGACAAGGAGTTAGAGAAATTGGTAACATGTTTATAAATGTATTATGGTGGTAAAAGAAATTGAGTTCTATGAATGGATAATTATAAATTACATTACTTTGTTTTGACCCAAGAAGTAGTGAAATAATTTGGAAGAGTGACTTTAAAAGCAATAAAATTAGTGGGAGAGTCTCACTAGATATTGTTGGGATTATCCATTGTAGAATACTTCATGGAGAGATGCATAAAAATGAGTTCCAATGTCTCAGAGTGCAATGAGTTGTTGAAGAATTTTTTTCATCTACTAAAAGATGTGAAAAAGCTCAGAGAAACAATTCATGTCGATAATGAAAGACTATACTATGTTTTTCATGTAATAGTAGAAGGTATAGTCCTTTTGCGCATGTAATTCATGTTGTGACCTTTCTTAGCTCCTCTTTCCCCCTACACTTCCATATTAATTTGACTTGTCTTCTTATCCATGGTATGAACTTCATTTAGAGGTACAAATCCTCTAATTTGTTGATAGTCACCATTACAATTTCATGTCTCTAATTTATGTTGTTAATGATACTCTGCTTTATTTTGTAAAATGTTTTGTCATCTTCATCTAGATGGAAATTTTTTAAATTTTGAATAAAAAATGTTCCATTGGCCTATTAGCTAGAGATTGTTGTAGGTTGAGCCTAGAACTTTTGTCGAGAATCCAATTGGTGCTTTAGTTCTCATTTATAACCTTGTCAATCATGGGATTCATTTGTTCCCCTCTATCTACAGGTGCATCTGCCATGATTTTGTCCCCATCACATGACCTATCTCTTCTCCCACTCTCTTTTAGCTGCAAAAATCAACCTTGGTATTGGAAAGCCTTTGAGAAAGGTACAAACAAGACTTGTGAATCCACTAAAGGTAAATTTTTCACCACTGATGAATGTGAAAAATGGAAAAAATCTAAAAGCAATAGAAAATGGTAAGGAAAGAGGAACAATCACAATTATAACTATTGTCTTGCATGCCCTATCCAAGAATCCACACTATTGAAAGACAAAATGAATTCGGTGAAGCTCATCTAGAGGGAACACCTATATAAATATTGCATGCCTATATTCTGGCTTGATGGGAGGAAATGTAAGCTACATATTAAATACAATTTACATATATTTTTTAAATATAACATATTAATACAAAAGTTATATAAACACTTAAAATACATTTATCAATATCGATAAAGTATAATAACATCTTATAAGAAAATATTATAACGAGTAGAGTAGGCGTAGGTGCTAGCGCATTGGTGACAAAAGAGGAGTGTAAAGTCACAACAGATCACATCAAGAAGAGAGCTGCTAGTAGGAGTGGTGTGATAGTCAAAGAAAGGGATAGTTGGGGGTTCATGAAGACCATAGACAGGGTGTTGTAAACATTCATGGTACTTAGACTGAGAAGCCTTGGTATGATGCATTGCAATGACAAATGACCTTTCTAGATCTTGCAATAATATGATGATGGGTAATGGAAGGAGTTATGGGAAGAGGAAGAGCAATGGGAAGCCTAGCAAACACATATTTGAAGCACATTTGCAACTAGGGTGAATGCCTTTCCCTTGGGAAAATCAAGACGACAAGATGAAAAATTATTTTAGAATCACAGAAGGACTATCAAGTTTGGTGGACATTTGATGAGAAATTGGTACAACATACGATCCTAGAGTAAGGGAGAATTTGTAAGCCAAACAAATAATAAGGCTATGGTGATCTGCTCTAGTATGATGAGGCTAAAAATCAAGCATCTCGAAAAGTTGTGATTGAATCATTAAATGGTATGACAAATATTTAGATTGGAAAAGGATGGAGCAATGGGGGTTGAACCGCTAGGGTAGAGATCTACAATTCAAGATTTTGGTGAATGGTTATTTCATAGTGACCGATCTGTCTTAGAAGACAAAAGAAGAAACTGAGCATGGAGCATGGTTCTTTGATGACTTTGGATTTTACATTAGCATGTGGGAAGTCAATTTTGATCCTCACCATCACAAGTTGGAGAAGATTCAAGATTGGATCAAACTTCCCAATCTCCCATTGGAATACTGGGATTTCAAAATTTTGATTGAGATGGGGAATTAGTTGGGTGAATTCATCTGTGTTGAGGAATGGCTAAACCCCAATGGTTTAGGCTCTTACATCAAGATTTGTGTGGAGAACAAGCCCAATAGCCCTTACTATAGAGAGCTAGAAATAATATTGGAAAGGGGAAAATGGTATGAAAGTGTAGTTTTTGATCCAAGCCCCAAAGGCAAGTTGGTGTAGGTCTTGGGTTTAAGGAGGAAAAGTCAAATGGTTGAGAGTTGTAAAGATAATGCAAGAGGGTAATAATTCAAAAAGGTAGGCATTGGAGGTCCAAGGAATGCAATGAAAAAGTCAAACCAAAATCTCATGGATGAAGAAGTGCAGGACCAAGAGTAAGTGGGGAAGCACTGTGGTGAGGGGAACACACAAGGTCTTGAGGAGGAGGTGGGTCAGAAGGTGGATTTGAATGCAAAATCTTAGAGGTTTTGGATGTAATTGGAAAAAAATTCAAGGAGGAATACATCAACTCCCTAATTGAAGTAGGTAGTGAGTTGATACAACTAGCCAAGGAGGGAAAGGTAGGCATGAAGGTGCAAAATTATGACTCATAAGAGTTGGAAGAGATATGGAATGAAAGGTTGGAAACTACTATAGGGAAGCCAGATATGGAGGTTGGAGAATTCACTCCAATTGCAAACAAGCAATAGAAGCTCATTGCCTTGCCCCATGAGAATGACAAGAAATGGGGTATTTCTTAGAGGGAAGTGATAAGGAAATCACCAAATTGTGGAGAAAGAAAAAAGAAAGGATTCTGAACCATGAGAAACAAAAGATTGATGTGGAAGCTGTAGGGTAGCAAAAGATAAACAAAATTCTCAAGATAGGGAAGGGGGAATCCCTTCCTTAGGAAAAATGGGGCTAATATCTTAGAATTTTAAGGGCTTAAATGATCCTAATAAAAAAAATTGGTTTGACACCAATTGGAAGAATCACAGGCAGACATCTTTCTAATCCAAGAATAAAAATTGATTCAATCTAAGGTTGAGAACTTTAGAAGCAAATTGAAATTTTGGAAAATGTTGGCGGTCAATGTGGAAGGTTCGTTAAGGGGGATCTTAACATTGTGGAAGCTGTAGAAAGCAATGGTTGTGAAGGTGGATTCAAGCAAGCATTGGATTGCCTGTAAGGTTTAGAGTCTAACCTTTGACTTATATTTTCTTTTGATTAATGTTTATGATTTGATTTCTTTTATTAAAAAAAAGAGAGGTATGGAAGGAGTTATAAATAGTGTGCAACAATTCTGCATTGGAGTTATGCATTTTGGGAGGAGATTTCAATGCAATTCTAAAGGTTGAGGACAAAAAGGGGGAGTGAAAAGGAAGCCTCAATCCCATGTGGATTTTTAGGAATTTGTAGAGAGAAATATGTTCATGGAGATTCAAATAGGGAATGGGCTTTTCACATGGAAAAATAGGAGAAAGGGGTTTTACAATATTGTTGAAGAATGGATAGATATATCTTTAAGGGAGACTTGGGATCCTTTCCCTTTTCCTTGGAAGGCAATATTATGCCCATTTCTAGCTTAGATCATTATCCAATTCACTTAAACATTCCAGGTGAAAGAAAGCAAATGAGACACCCTTTCAAATTTAAAAATATATGGTTTAGAGATCTAGATTTCATGAACTTAATACAATAATGGTGGGGAGAATCGCAACCAAATGGATAAAAAATGTTCAATGTAGTTACAAAATTAAAACTAATAAAGAAATGATTGGAAGTATAGAAAAGGACTAGCTTCCAAAACATTTTTGGAATAAAAAGAAGATAAAGGAAAGTCTTCAATCTCTAAATGAGTATGTGATCACCAATGGTATGGATGGAACAAGTTATGAAATGGAAAAATAACTGCTAAATAAGCTTGAGGATATACTACAAAAGAAGAAATTTATTTGAGATACAAGTCATAGGAGCTATGCTTAAGTGAGGGAGATAAGAACGTGAAATACTTCCACAATGCAACCAGAGCAAGGAGAGAGGTTAATAGAATAACAAGCATCAAGTCCCTTGAAGGCATAACTCTTGTAAGTTGAGCCTATAACTTCTATCAAGAATGTAGTTGGTGTTTTAGTGCTCATTTATAACCTTGTTAGTTGTTGTATGTATTTTTCCCTCTAGCCGTAGGCGCATCTACTATGATTTCATCCCCATCACCTGACCTATCTCTTCTCCCACTCTCTTTCGATTGCATAAATCAACCCTGGTATTGGTAGGCCTTTAAGAAAGGTGCAAAAAATAATTGTGAATTTGTTAAAGGTAAAGGTTTTTCCATCAAAAAATGTGATAAATGACAAAAAGTGAAAATGATAGAAAAAATGACAAGGAAAGAGCAACGGTCATGATCTAAACAATTGTCTTGCATGCCCTGTCCAAGAATCCATGTTATTGAGGGACAAAATGAGTTTGGTGAATCTCATAGAGGGAACACCTATATAGATATCACATGCCTATATTCTAGTTACTGCATGCCTATATTCTAGCTTAATGAGAGAAAATGTTTTGATTAAGAGGAAAAGCAAGTTTTGAATGGACCTGAAACCATTTACAACAGGTTTTGAATGGACTCGAAACCATTTACAGATAGGTTTTGGCATGGACCCGAAACCAACACAAAGAAGAACAAGCTACACAAGGAATCGGCCTAGACAACCAACATCAAAACAACAACAGATCAAAAGAGAAACAGCAAGACACTCAGATCTACTTGAGCCAATATGTTTTTACAAGCACCTCAAACCCAAAGTAACCAAAAATTACACAAAAACTTGATTCCAATAACCACCTGAGACGATCAGACAACCATCAGCCTAAATCAACTAGACTGCAGCATACCCCTTACCAGTACTAACCAACAACAAACAACTAGAAACAATTAGGAAACCATCAGCTAGAACCAACTAGACAACAGTGCACCAATTAGCAGCACCATCCAACAAACCCAAACTCCCCACCTCAATAGGAGAGTTAGGAATCAAAGAGAAACACTAAATATTTTCAACACAACCACTACACCAGTCCACCCACAACACCAACCCATCCTCCAACTCCATAGGAAGGGGCTCCCCTTTATAGGAGAGGAAGAAGTGAAGCCTAGAACCATACCTTCCCACCTGATCCACAACCCACCTCATCACCTCAATAGATGAGGGATTCACCTCTAAAGAAGCAATCTCCACCTCCAAAGAATACTATAGTTGAGGAAACCGCTAGGAAGCATCAACACCCATAGTAGAGAGCACCAAAACCTCCTTTGGCAAAGAGTAAGACTGGAGCAGAGACAAAAAAAGATAGCACTCCTCCACAAGTAACACAATCCCAACCTGGATCATAGATCGAGGACCCAAAAAAATAACAAAAAACCAACCAGCTAAACCAAAATAGCCCAAGAAAAGATAAATAGGTAACCCAAGAGAAACTTGGCAACCACTAAGATCATCAGCCCCATAAGCCTATCAAGAAACAAAAGTAGTAAAAAGATAAGGGGGACCGAAAAGAGAGGGAAAGGGAAAGGAAAGCTTACAAATAGAGAGAGTAGAGAGCCAAACAAATAGTGAATAACAAGCTCCAACCCTACATGCCAGTCGAGGTCTGAAACAAGCCAAAAAATCACTATAAACAACTCCACTAGAGGCAGACCAACACCCACAACCCCAAACAAAGAAAAAAGACCCACAGAGCAGAAACTTGCACCAAAGAAAACACCAAGGGCCCAGAAAGAGAAGGGACGAGGCAAGGAAAACTGCCAAATAGAGAAAGCAGAAAGCCAACAAGATAATAAAGAACATCCTCCAACCCTACACGTTGGTCAAGGTTTGAAACATGCCAAGAAATTTCCACAGACAACTCCACTAGAGGCATACCAACAACCAAAACCCCAAAAAACAAAACAACCCTCATAGAGGCCAAAGAACCCCAAAAAATTCAGAGAGAGCTATGGAAGCCAGTAGAAGGTGAAAGAGGAGATGCACCACCATACAAAACCACTTTTGACCCTACTCTCCAGTCAGGGTCTAAGATACGACCACCAAACTCGACCAACAAGCCCCCAAAAAGAGCACCCAACACCACCCCTAACAACACACAAGCAGAGACAAGAGGCCCCTGCACAAAGAATAATCACCACCTATCATGAATCCTGAACCACTTGGGAGAATGCATGCCAACCCAAAGCCAAAGCCTTAAGGAGAGAAGGCAATCACAAAACACACTCCCAAAGCAGCGACGAGAAAAAATCCCATCAACAACCCTTATCACAAGCACATCAATCAAAAAAGAGGCACGACAATGAACAACCTCCCCCAACCATAGAACAAAGAAGAAACCTTACATGAACATACCAAAGAAAAACCATCACAATAGAGAAATAGAAACACACCAATCACAATGTCCTCTACAATCAACGCGCCAACAAAAAAACAAGAAAATTGCTCCCATAGAGGAATTGACACCCCCAACCACAACACAGAAGAAGGCACCACACATCCACACAGGAGGAAGAGCAGCAGCTCCCAGTGAGCCCCACAGCCCCCTCTCCTTCCTCATCTAGATTTCCCCCACCAACATCGTCACCTTCTCCATCCTACAAATTAAAACTCTCAAACCCACTCCCTCTCCAACCTGTTTCCATCTCAATGGGAGAAAATGTTAGCTACATATTAAATACAATTTACATATATTTTGTAAATATTAACATATTAATACAATTTACATAATCATTTAAAATGTATTTATCAATGCTTGACAAAGTATAATAACATCTTATAAGAAAATATTACGATGAGCAGAGAAGGTGTAGGTGCATGAGTGACAAAAACAAAGCACGAAATCACAATAGATCACATCAAGAAGAGAGCCGCTAGTGAGGAGTAGTGTGATAGTTAGAGAAAGGGACAATTGGGGGTTTGTGAAGACCATAGATAGGGTGTTGCAAACATTCATGGCGCTTGGAGTGGGAAGCCATGGTATGATGTGTTGTAACAACAACCAACCTTTTCTAGGGCTTACAATAATATGGTGAGGGGTAATGGCAGGGGTTCTAGGAAGAGGAGGATTAATGAGAAGCCTGATAGATGGAGATTTGAAGCACCATTTGCAACTAGGGTGAACACCTTTCCCTTGTACGAAGCAAGACAACAAGATGAAAACTTCTTTTAGAATAATGAAAGGACTATCAAGTCTGGTGGACGTTTAATGAGAAATTAGCATAGCATGTGATCCTAGAGTAAGGGAGAATTCATAAACTGAACAAATAGTAAGGCTATGGTGATTCACTTTGATATAATGAGGCCAACAATTGAGCATTTGAAAAGTTATGGTCTATTGGTTAAATGATATGGAAAATATTTAGATTAGGAAAGGATGGAGAAATGGTGGTTGAACCTCTAAGGTAGAGATATACGAGTCAAGCCTTTGGAAAATGGCTATTTCATAGTGATCAGTCTGTCTCATAAGACAAAAGAAGAAATTGATGGTGAAGCTTGGTTCTTTGAGGGCTTTAGATTTTACATCGGAAGGTAGGAAGTCAATTTCAATCCTCACCGTCACAAGTTGGAGAAGATTCAAAATTGGATCAAACTCCCAAATCCCTTATTGAAATACTAAGATTTTGCAAATTTGGAGATAAAGAATTGGTTGGGTGAATTCATTTGCATTGAGGAAATGCTAAACCCAAATGTAGTAGGATCTTACATTAGGATCTGTGTGGAGAACAAGATCAATAGCCCTTAGTAGAGAGAGATTTAAATAATATCAGAATGGGGAAAATGGTATTAAATTTATTTTTTGATCCAAGCCCCAAAGGTAAGTGGGTGTAGGTATTGTGTTTAAGGAGGAAAATCAAATGGTTGAGAGTTGCAGGGTTGATGTAGGAGGGTACCAATTCGGAAAGGAAGGCATTGGAGGTCCAATAAATGCAAAATCAGAGTTAGACCCAAAGATCATGGATGAAGAAGTGTAGGACCAAGAGAAGGTGGGGAAGCACTATGGTGAGGAGAACACACAAGGTCTCGAGGAGGAGGTGAGTTAGAACACTGATTTAAATGCAAAACTCTCAGAGGTTTTGGATTTGATTGGCAACATTTTCAAGGAGAAAGACATCAACTCCCTAATTGAATTAGACAATTAGTTGAGGCCAAGCTAGGCATGATGGTGCAAAATTATGACTCAAAAGAGTTAGAAGAAGGATGGAATGAAAGGTTGGAAAATGTTATAGGGAAGTCGGATATGGAGGTTGGGGAATTCACTCTAGTTGCAAACAATAAATAGAAGCTCATTTTCCTACCCCATGAGGATGATGGGAAGGTGGGTATTTCTCAAAGGGAGGCGATTAGGAAATTTCTTGATTGTGGAGAAAGAGAAAATAAAGGAAGGATTTCAAACCATGAGAAATGAAAGATTCATGGGGAAGTTTTAGGGTACCAAAAGATAAATAAAATGCTCAAGATAGGGAAGGGGGAATCCCTTCTTAAGGAACAATGAGGCTAATATCTTGAAATTTTAAGGTCATAAATGCCCCTAACAAAAATAGCTTGGTCTGATGCCAATTAGATGCTTCACAGGCAAACATCTTTCTAATCTAGGAATCAAAATTGATTCAATTTGAGGTTGAGCATTTTAGAAGCAAATTGAAATTTTGGAAAATATTGGCGGTCAATGTGGAAGGTTCGTCAAGGGGGATCTTAACTTTACGGAACCCACAAAAGGTGATGGTTGAGAAGGTGGCTTCAGGCATACATTGGATCACTTGTAAGGTTAAGATTCTAACCTCTACTTATGTTTTATTTTAATTAATTTTTATGGTTTAATTTATTGCATTAAAAAAAGAGAGGTATGTAGGGAGTTAGAAATAGTGTGCAATAATTCTGCATTGGATTTTTGCATTTTGGGAGGAGATTTCAATGCAATTATGAGGGTTGAGGATAAAAAGTGGGAAGTGTAAAGCAAGCTACAGGCCCAAGTGGAATTTGAAGACTTTGTAGAAAGAAATATATGTTCATGGAGATTCAAATGGAGAATGGGATTTTCACATGCTTAAATAGGAAAAAGGGGTTCTACAGCATTGCTGAAAGATTGGATAGATATATCTTTAAGGGAGACTTGGGATCCTTTCCCTTTTCCTTGGAAGGTAATATTATGCCCATTTGTAGCTTAGATCATTATCCAATTTGCTTAGACATTCTAGGTGAAAGAAAATTTGTGAGACCTTTCAAATTTGAAAATATATGGTTCAGAGACGTAGATTTCATTAACTTAATTCAGCAATGGTGGTGGGAATCTCAAGTAGATGGATAAAAAATGTTCAATGTAGTTACAAGATTAAAACTGATAAAGTAATGACTGAAAGTATAGAATATGACCAACTTTTGTTGGTGTAAATAAAGTCTTGTACCTAGTTAATTCATTACTAGGGGACTTATTTACACATGTTAAGTTTACTTAGGTCATAGGAAGGAATCTTTCTAGAAGATGTTAGTTGTCATTAGTTGTTATCTTATCATTTGACAACTACTACATGTGAACCTAGGTAAGTGTGATTAGTTGTCTCATGTCATATGATTAAGACACTTGTCATAATCCTATGACATCTTGCATCTCACCTTGGCTATATAACCAAGGGGTTTCTCTCATTTGTAAACAATCTACAATCATCTCATATCATTGACATTGAATACAATTTATTCTTGTCATATTCATCTCTCTTTTTGTGCTTTCCATTTGGTCCATAGATCTTGGCATCCATAGCCAATTCTAACATGGTATCAGAGCGGGTTGGTTGCCATTGGAGAGTCTTTTTCTGAAGAGAGATCTTAGATTTGGGGGAGTTCCATTTTTGGTTCTTTATTGCAAGTTCATATTAGAGCTTGCTAGTGCAAATCTAAGCTCACCATTACGTCTAGAAGGTTCGAGAAAGTTGATTTTTCCTTTTGTTTCATCCAAATCAGACATACGAGGCCAAATCTATGAGGGTTTGGAGCTGAAGTGTGGTTGCCAGATCCAAAAGGTAGCTACATTTTTGGAGCATTTTGGGTCAAATCTGACCTTGCCATTGCATCCAGAAGAGCCAAAAACCCTAAGATTGACTGTCAAATTGTCCAAATTGGAGCAGTTATCTAGTGAGGCAAAAAAATTTTACCCCAAGAGTCGTATGGCCCCCAGGTTGTCATAAATGTGTGAATACGATTTCTCAAAAAATAATTAAAAAATTTTGAATTTTTTTTTGAAAAATTTAATTTTCGCTGATTGAAATTTATTTGTAAAGTTTTGATTTATTAAAAATCAAAATCAAAAGGGCATTAGATTTTCTGCGGACATTTTGTAAGTACTGCAGAGTGCAGTACGCTCATAGGTACTTTATCTACGATGCACAGAACTCTGTACCCATGGAGGTGCTCATCATCTGCCACGTGGCCTGTCGGTTGTGGCCCTCGCAACACCCGCCATTCACTCTTCGACATTGGTCAACATAAAAAGACCGGCATCCATACAAAGCAATCCAACGGGCTTTAATTTGAAAACCCACGAAAATTATTCAATCCGGGCGGCTATTCAAAGATTCTGACAAGTTTGCTCGGGTATTTTCGGAGAATATTATGGGAAGAAAAAGCATATATCGACAATTTCCTAGAATATTCTGTCAGGTAAACAATCGGTCGTCCAACGTCCAGATGGGCATCAATTTTAAGCTCGGAGTGCACGTGATGGTCATATAACCATCAAATTTTATCTCCGGCAATTGATGATGTCAGCCTGCATCATCAGTTTCTAAAAAAAATTCCCCCCCTCACTATTGGGCTTTTTGATTTTGCAGTTCAACTTCAAGTGGCCATATCTTGCTCATTTTGGTTCCTTTTTTGGAGCAATTTTTTTTTAATTTGGGCTAATTTTTCATGCTCTTCACAATGGTGCAATTAGTTTATGGTTTTGGTTCTTGGTTTTTCCAGAATTTGCAGATTCTCATAGGTGTTGCTGCTTCATCCTCATTTTGGGAACTTCGGGAGCTCATATCTTTCTCCTACGGTAACATTTTTGGGTGTAGTTTTTTTTGAAAGTGCATGATTTTTTGTGTAATTCTCAATGGTATGATCAGATTGATCTAATTTTGAACCCAAAATTGTACTTGATACTGTGGTCTATTTTGGCATCTGTAAGCACTAAGATCAAGTCTAACTTGCTGTTTTTGGAATCTAGAAATTGTAAACGCACTAAATATAAAGTGCCAAATTAGATATTGCTTGGGGGTTTCTTGATTGAGTGACTTGGGGGGGGTCTCTTGGTGCATTCTTTTGATCTATTTGTTTTTTCTCTCTTGTTTTCATGGATCATTGTAAGGTTCCTTTGCTCACATCATATAATTATTCAGCATGTCATCAAAATGCATGGAGTATTCTAATGACAGAAGTTCACACTCTATATGTTGAAAATAAGGTACTTGAACCTAGTGATGATGAGAAAAAGTTAAAATGGATGATCAAACATACCGAAGCTCTTGGGTGTCTTTGTAGACTAGTTTCTCAATATTTATTGTTCCAAATTGAATTATGTAAAAATTCTCATGAAGCTTGGGAAAAATTGAAAACATTATATGGTACTACAAATGAAGTAAGAGGCTATCAAATTGATAATGATTTGATGAATCTTGATCCTAAGAACTTTGACAACATCCAAGACTACATCACTAAGGTTAATGATCTAAGAGAGCAATGTAAAACATGTGGGATTGACAAGAAGGACATCTAGTTGGTGTACAATACAATGAACAAACTTGGTCTTGATTATGTTTCTTTTGTTTCTAGCTTTCACACTCATAGATTGACTATGGGGTCCGCATACACTACACCTTCATTTGCATCATTTTTTGAGATGTTGATACATGAGAAACAAAAGCTTATCTCAATGGGTCTCATCAAGACTTCTAAATCTCAAGCATTGTTGGTTAGTTAGGTGAAAGAATCAAAATCAGATAAGAAACATAAAGCAAAGAATAATCAACATTTAGATCAAGTAAATCCACAAAAGAAAAAATCTTCTTCAAAAGGGGAATCATCTAAGAAGGAGACGCCTTTTTGTGCATATTGCAAGAAGGATGGACATGAAGAACATTATTGTTACAAGAAGGACATTGATGAGTTGAAACATCTTCTAAAAATGAATCACATTGATTTTCCTTCTAGAATGTCTGAATCTTCTTCTCCTTCTACTTCAAAACAGTCTAAAAAGGACAAAGGTCAAGCATCTATATTAGGAAATAAAGGACATGCTCTTTGTTCTCTTTCAGGTCTAGGATTAGGGAGATGGCTTCTAGATTCAAAAGCATCTCAGCATATGGCATCTTCACAAACTATCTTCTCTTCATTTCAGCCTTGTACTATGTGTCCTATCTTGATGGGAAACAATACATACATGAGTGTAACAGGGAAGGGATCTATTAGCATTGGGGACAACACTTTTCAGGATGTCTTGTGTGTTCCTCATTTGATGAACAATCTTCTTTCCATGTATCAGATTACACATGGTGGAGATGGGAGAACTATGGAATTCACTCATGATCCAGTCATCATTCGAGACTTGAGAGTAGAGAGATCATTGCTATTGGGGTGGTTGATCATTCATCTCGGTTGTATAACTTTGCATAGTTTGCTTCTAATGATGACCTTGTTCCTATGGTTGTTGATCATATGAACCATGATTCAGAGGAGACTTTTGGCTTCTTGAATTTGGGAGTTCTCACATCAAATCTAGTTCTTGAGCCCTACACTCTATCTCCTCCATCTATTGTTGCAATTGATGATGCTTTTAGTTCAACAATTTTGGCTCCTTGTGATTCAGTGCAACAAGACATATATAGTCTTTCAGATTTGGCTGCTTTGGATGGCTTCTTGACAGGTATTTTAGACTTGTTTGTGGAGTCTCATCTTGTAGATTTGGAAGACATCATCGATAGCATTCAACTTCTCTTTGATGGAAAATAACCTTCTTCAGTTGTTGCAAGGGAACACCTTGACCCTCTTGTTCATTCTCTACATGATCATTCTTCACAGATTGGTGTGAGTGTGGATACTTTTGGACAACATTTGGAGAAGGCTTCTTTGTCTTTAGAGGGGATGTATTTGTCTTTGGATTGTGTTCTACATTCATCTCTACTAGATGATGGATTGTCCTCTTCAACAATGTGGCCTAGAACACATGTTTGGAGTGTGTCATCTTTTGGCATCGACATGGAGACACTTGAGCATGCTTCAGAGACATCATCATACACCATCCATCTTCTTGACATCCTACATACATCCATGGTTTTGTTTCTTCCTAAGGGGAGGAACGTTGTTCGGCGAGATTGGATCATCTTCAACATTCAATGTTGAGCTTCTACCATCATTACAGGAGACTCAACATTGAGGGGGGGATACCTTGTCTCTCTTCTACTTCTCTCTTATGCCAAGTCTTTTTCCTCACATGGGGTTTTTACCTTCTCATTCTTCATTGAGAGCATTTCATTTTTTGTATTTCATCTCTCTTTTGAGGGGGAGTTTTTCCCATGAGGTTTTCTCCCTTTCCTCGCTTTATGAGAGATTGCATTGTTTGTACATGGGTACCTAACATGGCCTAGTAGCCAAGACCCATCTTTGCATCTTTGTGTCATTTGCATAATAATCTGCTACTCCCTAAGTTGCACTTAAGGGGGGGTGTTGGTGTAAATAAAGTCTTGTACCTAGTTAGTTCATTACTAGGGGACTTATTTACACATGTTAAGTTTACTTAGGTCATAGGAAGGAATCTTTCTAGAAGATGTTAGTTGTCATTAGTTGTTATCTTATCATTTGACAACTACTACATGTGAACCTAGGTAAGTGTGATTAGTTGTCTCATGTCATATGATTAAGACACTTGTCATAATCCTATGACATCTTGCATCTCACCTTGGCTATATAACCAAGGGGTTTCTCTCATTTGTAAACAATCTACAATCATCTCATATCATTGACATTGAATACAATTTATTCTTGTCATATTCATCTCTCTTTTTGTGCTTTCCATTTGGTCCATAGATCTTGGCATCCATAGCCAATTCTAAAAGCTTAAAAAATATTTTTGAAGAAAAAAAGAAGATAGAGGAAAGTCTTCAATATCTAAATGAGTATGTGATCACCAATGGTATGGATGAAGCAAGTTATGAAATGGAAAAAGAACTGCTAAAAAAGCTCAAGGATATACTAGCAAAAGAATAAATTTATTAGAGATAGAAGTTGTTGGAGTTATGGTCAAGTGAGGGAGATAAGAACATGAAATACTTCCACAATGCAACTAGAGCAGGGAGAGAGATTAATAAAATAACAAGCATCAATTCCCCAGAAGGTAGAACTCTTGAAAGGATGGAAGAAATCATATAAAAAATAGTGGGCTTCTTCTGAAACCTATTGAACAATTGAAATGGATCCAAATGACAAGAGCACCAACATATTTTGGACAACATTCCAAGATTGGTCACAAAGGCTCAAAATGAGATGTTAATGAGCGAGTTATTTGAGAAGGAAATCAAGGAGGCCTTATTCCAATTTCACCTTGACAATTCACTAGGTCTAGATGGATTCCATGCTATATTCTTCCAAAAGTATTGGGATATCATTGGTGGTGAAATTATTGAGGAAATTGAAGACTCTAAGAGTACAGGTAAGGTGTTAAAAGAGATAAATAACACATTCATAGCCCTTATCCAAAAGAAGGAGAAATCAAAGTCTTTAGATGAATTTAGGCCAATAGATCTTTGCAATATAATTTACAAAATAATTGCCAAGGTAGCTGCTAATAAAGTGAAGAAGATTCTCCTAGACATAATATAGGAGGAATAAATTGGATTTGTGTCGGGGAGGTCTATATTGGATGGGTGATCATTGATCAAGAGGCAATTCATTCAACCCAAAAATTAAATAAATCAAGGGGATGGAGGCTTTTAGGTTCCATAAGTGCTGGTTGGATGAATTTTCAATAGTGTTGCTAGCCCAAGATATTCAATTCTCATTAATGGCTTACTAGAAGGTTACATTGGGGCTTCAAGAAGGCTAAGATAGGGTGATCCTTTATTCCCCTTCTTATTCATCATCATGGTTGAAGCCCTTGGAAGATCTTTGTTCAAAGACTTGATTGAGGGAAAGGTAGAAGGGATTCAAATATCCAAGGGTTTTCCAATAATAACACATCATCAATTTTTTGATGGAAAAATGTTGTGTGGTGTAGCTCAGTTGAAGGAAGCCAAATTCTTTAAGAAAATATTGGATAAATACTCAATTACCTCTAGCCAAGAGGTAAGAAAAGAAAAAATAGAACTCTTCTTCTTCTTTACTAATCCAAGAGGTGAAAATCATATTCTAGGAGTCTTAAATTTCAAAAAATGGAACCTTCTGAGTGAGTATTTGGGTCTAACATTAGTCGTAGGGTAGCACTCAGGGAAACTCTAGGATTTACTGGTATCTAAGGTGGAAAACAAGATGGCATCATGGAAAGGAAGATGGATTTCCTGGGCTGGTAGGATAATGATGCTAAAGGTAGTGATTGCAACTCACTTGATATATATGATGGACCATGCTTACCTCTTCCAGTGGGTGTAAGAAAATAAAGCAAAAAATGAAAGGGTTCCTCTGACATGGGAATTCAGAGCAGAACAAATATCCTCTCATTATTTGGAAAAAAAATTATAAATCAAAAGGAGCCAATGGTGTGAGGTTGAAGAAACTTTTATTGCAAAACTTGTTTGGAAGTTATATGCAAACAAAGACCTAAAATGGGTCAAGTGTTGGAAGTTTGGAAGTCTGTCATTGTTGATGCAGTTTGGAAACATGAGCATGAAGTGTACATACATGGGTTGATTTAGCTGACCCAGTGTTGTCATTGATGTCAACATGTGGGGAAGCATTTTTTGTGTCATTTGTACAATACTAACTATATTGAAGAGCTTATCTATCAAGAATTTGGCTAAGTGTTCTCTTTTGACAATGTTGCAGTTTAGTGTGTTAGTTTTTGGGTTTGTACTTCACCACAAGAAGTGGTATAACTCTAAGATTTTAACCATGTCATTATGACTGGCTTACACAGCTATAGTCAAGATCTCAGGAAGTTTTGTGAAGCAGACTAGAAGATTTCAATGAAAGAGTTCAACTCTATATATCATAGTCATCTCTCTATTCAGTGTATCTGTGTGGGAGATTCCACATTTCCTTCAGAATAATGTTTTTGTGTTGCAATTCTAAAGATAGTCTCACTGATGTCGGTGAAACATGAATTTAAAGAAAGATCAAATCTAGAAATTATGTGTATTGGGAAGCATATGTATGATTGGAAGTTTTTGTGATTAAGTCCAATTCCTAGTTGACCTAATACATGATATATGTTTTGAAGACTAAATATACATTGCAAATGTTAGTTGGATCTATTTTAGATCCATGCTGATCTAAATTAAGTATTACATGCTTTACTTGGGTGGGAAGAGGATTTTGGATTGTGTGTGATGTCGACAAAAGCTATTTTAGATTGTTTTCATTTACATCTAATTAGGTTGACCTAATTGATGTGTGTGAATGTATTTGGGTATATATATGAGATATCTTGGAGTTGAGAAGACAAAATTAGTGAGCATGAATGACATATTAGGTGCAAGTGGTCTCATATGATGCGAACATGTGAATTCAATGGTGAGAGATTAGAATAAGAGTGGAGATGTTAAGTGATTGCTAAGCACATAAGTACTTTATATGCATAGCTTCAAAGGATCTGAAATACAACAAAAGGGAGGTGTACTTTGTATTAGTTCATACTTTGGCAGTGAGACATTATTTTATTGTATTTAACTTTGGAGGTGAGCCTTATAAGGATAGTGTGTCTTGGCAGTGAGCCCCTGTAATATACTATATTTGGGTATAATATGTAGTGAGCTAATCCTAACCATGGTTTTTCCCTTTTTGTGTTTTCCATGTAAAAATCTTGGTGTTCATGTGTTATGTGACTTTGTGGATGTTTCATGATTTCATTCTTTATTTCAGTTAATGTGTTTTGGTGATTTGATAAGTTGTGTCCAAAAGTTTAATAGAATATTGATTCACCCCCCTTAGTATTTTGGATGTTCAATAATTGGTATCATAGCTTGGTTCCTTTAGAAAATCCTAATAGCTTGAGGAATATCTTGGATGTTTGAACACATGGCTGAAAAGAAGTGTCTTATTCCTTCGGAAAAAAATTCTACAATTGAATGTGTATAAGATAACTGAATGTTTGAAAAAGAATAACTTAAGGCTGCTCTTGAAGATCTTGACAGAGTTGAAACTGAGAAAAAAATTATGAGGGAAAGCCTAAGAGAAGCAAATAAATGCATTAAAGAGTTGAGAGAACAAAGTAAGAAGTTCAAAAAAAGACATAGGGAAGTCAATGTATAGTTGAACCAAGCAAATGAAGATATCACCGGACTGAAAGTGCAAATAGAAGACAAAGGAAGGATTGAGGAATTTATGAATGCATTGGTATAAAGCAAGACTAAAGAATGCTCTAGAATCGAACAAGAAGTGGAAAATCTCATATTTGATTTGGAAAAGGAAAGAATACATGAGGAGAAATTCAAAAATAAGTACTAAAATTCTTGATGAATTGATTGCAATACAAAAACCCTCTAAGGAAAAAAGTGGCTTGGGACTTGAAGGACAAAGTTTAAAAGCAAATCAGATGCCTACCAAGTTGATAATCAAAAGAAGATCCAAGGAAATAGAAGACAATTCAAAATCCAAAGAAGCAATGTTGAAAGACCTCCTATCAGACAACCAAATGCTCAAAGGTACCCATATTTCAATGTTATTTGTTTTTCATACAATAAATTTGGACATAAGGCAATAAAATGTAGAAGTAGAATGAATCAAAATGTTGGATCCTTCTTTGGATAATGTTTGGCATGCAAGAAATTTGGACATAGAAGTATTGAGTGTAGAAGTCAGATGATGAATAGATATAATGGCTATTGTTATTGATGCAATATGTTTGGACATAAGGCTAACCAATGAAAATCAAGAATCAATAGAAGTCAGTTTGGTCAAAGAAGTGTTGTGTGCTACTCTTGCAACAAGCCCTAATATATTTCAAGAGTTTTTAGAATAAAAAAAAAAAAGACAAACCAATTTAAGTGAAAAGACTGAGACACATGAACAAAATATATGAATGGGAGGCATGAGTATGTCTGTGTCTCCCTCTAGTGTAGATAATTCACTTGAAAATTGAACCAAGGCATGGGAATAGGGGGAGCAATAATAAAATATTCTAATAGTCCCCTGGAAATATAAGGTGTTAAGACAAGGCACAAAGATATATCTTGAAAGAGGAATTTTTGAAGATATAGAAGAAAGTTGCAAAAGGAATTATTGTGATGTAGAAGTTTGTTGAGCTTCTATAAATTAACTATGGATACAAGGTTTATAAGTTTATCAGCTTTTTTTGGAGCATTTATTGCTGACACATTTATTGATATGGGTCAAATCATGGAGTTAAAAACATATTTGAGAAGACAAATTCAGTTGATGTGAAGGAGAAGTAAATTGAAGAAGAAGTGGATTCAAGGCGTCTCCCAGAAGAAAAACATCAAAACCCTATTTTTTTCCAAAGCAAATTCAAGAGGTATTTTGCATACTCATGAGCATGATGTGACCCAACATGATTACAAACTGATGTAACCCAACATGAGCATGAATGTGAAAGTACACAAGGCTTGGATGAAGCAATACAAGTTTTACAAGAGGTAATCCTCGGTGAAAGCATTAATAAATTAGTGTCTATAATAGAAAATCTAAAAAATATGGTTGATTTGTTGAAAGCATACATCTCCAAACTAAAATAAAAAATTGGAAATGAGTTAGAAGCAAGGGCTACAGAGGAGAATCTAGAAGATATAAAAAAGAAATATGTAGATGCACATCACAGAACCTTGAAGGGATTGAAGGATGTTAAAAATTGTATTGTCTGAAGTGGTCTAATTGCACACAAAGTATAAAGGATGAAATGAATCAGATTGAAATTCGAATAGACCCTCAAATAGATGTTTATGGTTTAACAAGTGACAAGAACAATCAAAAGTGGTCTTAAATTATGCAACTGTAGGAAAATTTCTTTTCTTTACAGAATAAGAGGACAAAGACAATCAAGCAATATGTGGCACTAAGGGACTTAGTAAAGATAAAGAACACTCCTATATCTAGTACCCTTTCCAGTGCTGATAAACTATAAAAAATAAACCTTAGCCCTAACACTGTGGAAGAAGGAATAAAGTCTCTAACGAAGCTCAAACTACTATGTAGGATTCTTGTAGATGCAAAAAGTCCTTGGTAAGAAGACAAATTTACTTGGCAGGATACTCTGAAGAAACCCAAAGGATCTACATCTTCAGGTTGACATGTCTTTCCTTTATGATCAATTTTTTTTAAGAAGATGCATACATATGTATATATCCAAGGGAAGCATATTGCGCCCCTGCATGACCTTTTCCATTGATGTCAAAGGGGGAGAGATAGTGGGAAGCAAAACATTTTTGTTAAGTATGCTTGGAAAGTCTTAATTACATTTTGGATGGTTGTAAAACCTTTCTAGAAAGTCAAGTTTAATTGTGAAAGGGGGAGACAAGTTTAGAAGATATATATATTGATTCATGGCATGAAAAATGTTTTTGATATACATGTTTCCATCAATGACAAAGGGGGAGATTGTTGGAATCTTGAAAGTATATCATTATTGATGCAGTTTGGCAACATGAGCATGAAGTGTACATACATCGATTGATTTGGCTGACCCAATGTTTTCATTGATGTCATCATTGTGGGGAATCACTTTTGGTGTCATTTATACAATACTAACTATATCGAAAAGTTGATATATCAAGAATTTGGCTAAGTGTTCTCTTTTGACAATGTTGTGGTTTAGTGTGTTAGTTTTTGGTCTGTACTTCACTATAAGAAGTGGAATAACTCTGATATTTTAACCATATCATTATAACTGGCTTACATAGCTATATTCAATATCTTAGGAAGTTTTTTGAAGTAGACTAGATGATTTCAATGACATAGTTCAACTCTGTATATCACGGCCATCTCTTTGTTTAGTGTATCTATATGGGAGATTCCACATTTCCTTTAGAATAATGTTTTTGTGTTGTAGTTCTAAGATAGTCTCACTGATGTCTGTGAAACATGAATTTAAAGAAAGCGAATCTATAAATTATGTGTATTGGGAAGCATATGTATGATTGGAAGTTTTTGTGATTAAGTCCGATTCTTGGCTGACCTAATACATGATATATGTTTTGAAGACTAAATATACATTGAAAATATTAGTTGGATCTATTTTAGATCCATGCCAATCTAAATTAAGTATTACACACTTTACTTGGGTGGGAAGAGGATTTTGAATTGTGTGTGATGTCAACAAAAGTCATTTTGGATTATTTTCGTTTACATCTAATTAGGCCAACCTAATTGATGTGTGTGAATGTATTTGGGTATATATATAGATATGAGATATCTTAGAGTTGAGGATACAAGATTAGTGAGCATGAATGACATATCAGGTGCGAGCGGTCTCATATGATGCGAACATGTGAATTTAGTGGTGAGAGATTAGAATAAGAGAAGAGTTGTTGAGTGACTACTAAGAACATCAGTACTTTATATACAGAGCTTCAAAGGAGCTGAAATACAACACAAGGGAGGTGCACTTTGTATCAATTCATACTTTGGTAGTGAGCCATTCTTGTACTGTATTTAACTTTGGCTGTGAGCCTTATAAGGACAGTGTGTCCTGGCAGTGAGCCCCTATAATATACTATATCCAAGTGTAATATATTATGAGCTAATCCTCACCATGGTTTTTCCCTTTTTGTGTTTTCCACATAAAAATATTGGTTTTCGTGTGTTATGTGACTTTGTGGATGTTTCATGCTTTCATTCTTTATTTCAGTTAATGTGTTTTGGTGATTGGATAAGTTGTGTTCAAAAGTTTAATAGAATACTGATTCACAACCCCTCTCAATATTTTGGATGTTCAACATCAAGATCATAAAAGCAAAGTATTTGGATGAAGGGGAAATTAAAATCTTCTCTTCTTATATTTACTAAGTTTTCATGGTATGATGTGAAGCGATTTTAGCATCAAAACTGCATTTTCTAAATTAGAAAAGAAAACTCCAACATAGTTCTCTTTCATTCAATTTTGTAATGTGAAGTGAGTAATTTATTATTTGATTGAGGAAAGATGGGAAATCCTAAAAGATGATAGTCAAATATTGAGAGAGGCGGCTATAGAGAAAAAGGAGAAAATTAAAACTTTAAAAGATGAGGCTTGGGAGAATTACAGAGAGAATAAAGTCAGCTAAGGGTATGGCTAGAGGTTTTCCATGAATCTTCTAGAGAAAAAACCTTTGAGAAAGTTGGGAAAAGCTTAAATCCTCATATTTCTTTTCCTCCTTCCTTGAACTTGATCATTCAATTAATCTATTAATCAATCCATTGGGAATGAAAACCCAACTCACACAATCAATTTTCTCTTATCAATTTTATAGACAACATGCTATTGAAAATAAAGGTGATTAGCCTTCACTTCTCAACCATTGTTCTTTGCTATAAATTAATGTTGATCTGATCAATTCAATGTCTTCATTTTTCCAGGCCCCTTCAGAACACGAGGCATCAACCTCTTCTTCTGGTATTGAATTTGAATCTATGGCTCAGGGCACTAATATTGCTTCTAACATCATAGATGTCATTTTAAGAGAAGCCAAGGAGTTAGAGAAATTGGTAACATGTTTATAGATGTATTGTAGTGGTAAAAGAAATTGAATTCTGTGAATGGATAATTATAAATTACTTTGTTTTGACCTAGGAAGTAGCAAAATAATTGGTAAACATGACTTTAAGAGTAGTAAAATTAGAGGGAGAATCTCACTAGATATTGTTGTGATTATCTATGGTAGTGTACACCCTAGAGAGATGCATAATGGTGAGTTCTAATGTCTCAGAGTGCAATGAGTTGTTGGAGAAATTTTTTCATCTAGTGAAAGATGTGAAGAAGCTCAGAGAAATAACTCCTATCGATAATGAAAGACTAGACTATGCTATGCATGTAATAGTAGAAGGTATAGTCCTTTGTGCATGTAATTACTGTTGTGACCTTTCCTAGTTTCTCTTGCCCCTTATACTTCCATATTAATTTGACTCTTCTTCTTATCCATGGTATGAAATTCATTTAGAGTTGTAAATCCTCTAATTTTTGATAGTCACAATTAGAATTTCATGTCTCTAAATTATTTTGTTAACGATACTCTACTTTACTTTGTAAAATGTTTGTCATCTTCATCTAAATGGCACTTTGCTGAATTTTGAACAAAAAATGTTTCATTGGCTTATTGAATAGAGATTGCTATAGGTTGAGCCTAGAACTTCTGTTGGGAATGTAGTTGGTGTTTAAGTGCTCATTTATAACCTTTTTAGTCTTGGGAAGTATTTTTTCCCTCCAACTATAGGTGCATCTACTATGATTTCATCCCCATCACGTGAACTATCTCTTCTCTCACTCTCTTTCGACTGTAAAAATCATCCCTGGTATTGGCAAGCCTTTGAGAAAGGTGTAGACAATATTTTTGAATCCACTAAAGGTAAAGTTTCTACCACTGACAAATGTGAAAAATAATAGAAAGTTGAAAAATGACAGAAAATGGCAAGGAAAGAAGAACGATCACTATTTGAATGATTGTCCTGCATGCCCTATTTAGGAATCCACATCATCAAAGGACAAAATAAGTTATGTGAAGCTCATAGAAGGAATGCCTATATATATATTGCATGCTTATATTCTAGCTTAATTGGAGGAAATGTAATCTTCATATTAAATACAATTTGCATATATTTTGTAAATATTAACATATTAATACAAAATTGACATAATCATTTAAAATACATTTATCAATGATCGATAAAGTATAATAACATCTTATATGAAAAAATTATGGCGAGCAGAGCAAGTATAGGTGCATGCCCATGGGTGACAGAAGTGGAGCGCGAAGTCACGATGGATCACATCACAAAGAGAGCCATTAGTAAGGAGTGGTGTGATAGTCAAAGAAAGGGACAATTGGGGGTTCACAAAGGCCATAGACAGGGTATTGCAAATATTGATGGTGCTCAAAATGGGAGGCCTTGGTAGGATACATTGCAGTGACAACCAACCTTTTTTAGGGCTTGCGATAATATGGTGAGGAGTAATGGCAAGGGTTCTATGAAGGGGAGAAGCAATGAGAAGCCCGAAAGATGGAGATTTGAAGCACCATTTACAACTAGGGTGAACACCTTTCCCTTAGGCAGAGTAAGATGACAAGATTAAAACTTATTTAAGAATCATGAAAGGACTATCAAGTATGATGTATGTCTGATGAGAAATTGGTGCAACATGCTATCTTGGAGTAAAGGAGAATTTTCAATCTAAACAAGTAGCAAGGCTATGGTGATCCGCTCTAGTATAATGAGGTTGAAAATCGAGCATTTGAAAATTTTTGGTCTACTATTTAAATGGTATCATAAATACTTAGGTTGGGAAAGGATGAAGCAATGGTGGTTGAACCTGGGGTATAGATTTGAAAGTCAAGCCTTTAGTGAATGGCTATTTCATAGTGATTAGTCTGTGTTAGAAGACAAAAGAAGAAATTGAGGGTGAGGTACATGGTTCTTTGGTGAATTTGGATTTTACATCCAAAGGTGGGAAGTCAATTTTGATCCTCACCATCACAAGTTGGAGAAGATTCAGGATTTGATCAAACTCCCAAATCTCCCATTGGAATACTGGGATTTTGAAAATTTGGTGGAGATAGGGAATCACTTGGGCGAATTCATCTACATTAAGGAATGGATAAACCCCAATAGTGTAGGTTCTTCAATCAAGATTTGTGTGGATAACATGGCCAATATCCCTTACTAGAGAGCTTGAAATAATTTCAAAATGGGGAAAACGGTATCAAAGTGTAATTTTTAATCCAAGCCCCAAAGGAAAGTTGGTGCAGGTCTTGGGTTTAAGGAGGCAAAAGCAAATGGTTGAGAGTTGCAGGGGTGATGCAGGAGAGAGAATTTCGTAAGGAAGGAATTGGAGTCCAATAAATGCAATGATGTCATCAGACCCAAAGCTCATGGATGAAGAAGTGCAGGACCAAGAGCAGGTGGAGAAGCATTGTGTTGAGGAGAACACATAAGGTCTCAAGGAGGAGGTGGGTCAGAAGGAAAATTTGAATGTGAAACTCAGAGGTTTTGGATATGATTGGCAACAATTTTAAGGAGGAAGACATCAACTCCCTAATTGAAGTAGAAAATGAGTTGATAGAACTAGCCAAGGAGGCCAAAATAGGCACAATCGTGCAAAATTATGACTTAGAAGAGTTGGGAGAGGGATGCAATGAAAGGTTGCAAACTTCTATAGGGAAGCAAGATACGGAGGTTGGGGAAATCACTCTAGTTGTAAACAAGCAATAAAAACTCATTTCCCTACACCATGAGGATGACGGGAAGATGGGTATTTCTCAGAGGGAGGTAATAGGGAAATTACTAGATTATGGAGAAAGAAAAAAGAAAGGAAGGATTTTGAACCATGAGAAACAAAATATTGATGGGGAAGCTGTAGGCTAGAAAAAGATAAAAAAATGCTCGAGACAAGGAAGGGGGAATCCCTTCTTGAGGAACAATGAGGCTAATATCTTGGAATTTTAGGGGCCTAAATGCCCCTAACAAAAAAATATTGGTTCAATTCCAATTGGAGGCATCATAGGAATATATCTTTCTAATATAGGAATAAAAATTGATTCAATCTGAGGTTGAGCATTTTGGAAGCAAATTGAACTTTTGGAAAATGTTGGTGGTCAATGTGAAAGGTTCGTCAAGGGGGATATTAACTCTATGTAAGTAGTAGAAAGAAATGGTTGAGAAGGTGACTTTATGCAAACACTAGATCACATGTAAGGGTAAGAGTCTAACCTCTGACTTATGTTTTCTTTTAATTAATGTTTATGGTCTAATTTATTTCATTCAAAAAAGAGGGGAGTGAAAATGAATCTTCAATCACAAGAGGATTTTGAGGACATTGTAGAGAGAAATATGTTTATAGAGATTCAGATGGAGAATGGGCTTTTCACATGGACAAATAGGAGAAAGGGGTTTTGCAACATAGTTGAAAGATTGGATAGATATCTCTTTGAGGGAGACCTGGGATCCTTTCCCTTTTCCTTGGAAGGAATTTTATGCCCATTTCTAGTCAGATCATTATCCAATTCACTTAGATATTCTAGGTGAAAGAAAACCAGTGAGATGCCCTTTTGAATTTGAAAATAAGGTTCAAAGACATAGATTACATGAACTTAATTCAAAAATGGTGGGGAGAACTCAACCAAATGGATGAAACTTTTTCAATGTAGTTACAAAATTAAAACTAATAAAGCAACAACTGAAAGTATACAATAGGACCAACTTCAAAAACATTTTTAAAGAAAAAAGAAGATAGAGGAAAGTATTCAATTTATAAATGAGTATGTGATCACCAATGGTATGGATAGAGAAATTTATGAAATGGAAAAAGAACTGCTAAACAAACTTGAGGTATTCTAACAAAAGAAGAAATTTATTGGAGATAGAAGTTTTAGGAGATATGGTTAAGTAAGGGAGATAAGAACATGAAATACTTTCATAATGCAACCAAATGAAGGAGAGAGGTTAATAGAATAGAAATCATTAAGTCCCCTAAAGGTAGAACTCTTGAAAGAATGGAAGACATCATCTCAGAAACAATGGGCTTCTTCCAAAACTACTGAACAATTGGAATGGCTCCAAATGGCAAGAGCAACAATATATTTTGGCAAACATTCCAAGATTGTTCATAGAGGCTCAAAATGAGATGCTAATGAGAAATTTCTCTAGGAAGGAAATCAAGGAGGCCTTATTTCAATTTAACTTGATAAGGCTCTGGGTTCAGATGGATTCCCTACTATATTCTTCCAAAATTGTTGGGATATCATTGGTGGTGAAGTGATTGATGTAATTGAAGAATCTAATATTACAAGAAAGGTGTTAAAAGAGATAAATAACACATTCATAGGCCTTATCCCTAAGAAGGAGAAATCAGGGTTTTTAGATGAATTCAGACCAATAGCTCTTTCTAATACAATTTACAAAATAATGGCCAAGGTAGTTGCTAATAGAGTAAAGAATATTCTCCTAGACATAATATCAGAGGAAAAAATTGGCTTTGTGTCAGGGAGGTCTATATTGGATAGGTTGATCATTACCCAAGAGGTAGTTCATTCAACCCAAAAATTAAAGAAACATAACATGTTGATAAAACTTAACATCAAAAAATCCTATGACAGGGTTGAATAGAGATTCCATTTCAAGGTGATTAAGGATTTTGGGTTCCATAGGTGTTGGCTAGATTGGATTTTCAATGGTGTTGCTAGCCCAAGATATTAAATTCTCATCAATGGGTCATTAGAATGTTATTTTAGGTCTTCAAGAGGGCTAATATAGGGTGATCCTTTAACCCCTTCTTATTCATCATCATTATTGAAGCCCTTGGAAGATCTTTGTGCAAAGCCTCAACTGAGGGAAAGATAGAAGGGATTTAAATAATCAAGGGTTTGCTAGTAATAACACATCAACAATTTGTTGATGACACATTGTTGTTTGGTGTATCTTAAGTGAAGGAATCCAAAATTTTTAAGAAGATATTGGATGAATACTTAATTGCCTTTGGTCATGAGGTAAGAAAATAAAAATCATAAATCTTCTTCTTCTTCACTAATCTAAGAGGTGAAAATCAGATTCTGAGAGTCTTAAATTTCAAAAAAGGGAACTTTCCAAGCAAGTATTTGGGTCTTCCTTTGGTCATAGGACATCACTCAAAAAAACTTTGGGATTCACTAGTATCTAAGATGGAAAACAATCTAGCCTCATAGAAAGGAAGATGAGTTTCCTAGGTTGGTAGAAGAATGATACTAAAGGAAGTGATTGCAGCTCTCCTGATATATATGATGCCATGCTTACCTCTTCTAGTGGGTGTAAGAAAATAAAGCAAAAATGAAAAGGTTCTTCTGGTAGGGGAATTTGGGCTAGAACAATATCCTCTCATTAGTTGGGGAAAATTTTATAAATCAAAAGGAGTTGATGGTGTGGGGTTGAAGAACATTTTATTGTAAAACAAAGCATTAGGTGTAAAACTTGTTTGAAATTTATATGCAAATCAGAACCTAAAATGGGTCAAGATCATGAAAGAAAAGTATTTTGATGAAGGGGAAATGAGAATATTCACTTCAAAGTGAATCCCACCTGTGTCAAGAATTTAGAATTTCTTGGGATGTTGTCCTAATCTACTAGTGGATTACTTGACATTGTCCATAAAGGATGGACAAATTCCTCTTTTTTAGGAAGATTCCCAGGGTTGATTCCCAAGTCTGGCTAGAAGTATGGAATTGGATCAAGTGAAGGCCATCGTAAAGTAATTTTGGAGTTGTCATGTGAGAGATTACATTCAAATCTCTTCTTCTAATGGTTGTAACAAATGGTAGTGGAAAAATGTGAGATCCTTAGGTATCTCTAATGAGTTGGTAGAAGCTTATGAAGCTGCATTGAAGGATCAGGTGGTATTTGTTAGAGAAGGAAAAGACAATTTTAGGTGGAATAGATCAAATATGAGAAGTAAAAATACTAAGGATGGATACAAATTATTGGTGAAAGGTTTGGAGGTCTCATCTTGAATCCCAATAAAGCATTGTTGGAACAAAATTGTCTCCCTATGGCTAGGTTCTTTGTGTGGTCAATGGTTCAAAATATGTTATTAACTATAGACAGATTTGCAAAGATGGGTTACCATGGCCCATCAAGGGGTGTGCTATGAAAACATGAAGAGGATACTAGAAACCACCTTCTTTTGGGCTACCCTTTCACTCATTAATGATGGAAAAAGTTGTATGCAAAATTAAAATAGAAAAAGTGACCTCCCCTATGACATCCTAAGCCTATTTCAGGGTTGGTCATTGTTAAAAAAATCAACAATGTTTTCAAGTTTGTGGCTTTTAGTATGTTCTTGATTGTATGGGACATATGTAAAGAGATGAATAGAATAATCTTTCAAGATAAGGAGATTTCCATCTCATCACTACTGAACAAGTTGGAAGCTTCTATTGTGGAGGTGGTGAATTGCAAGTTAGGTGCTAAAAAATTGAATAATGTAAATTTTACAAAATGGGATGCCTCAATGAGAAAGGCATGGAACGGTTTAAAGATCCTCCCCTTCATTAGGGAAGCAAAAAAATGTCCCAAGATTTGAGAATCAAAGGCATTGGGTGCATCATAAGAGATTGGAGTGGAAGGGTTGTAGGAAAATTGGTGACACCACTTACAATTGGCACCAAATTTTTTGTAGAATTACAATCCTTAATCTCTGTCAAGAGTTAAAGCTTGAAAATGTGTCAGTTAAAGATGATTTCACTTTGGTTATAAACACTTTAAGAATGTGCCAATACAAAACTAAAAAATTGGGGCCATGTTGGAAGTGGCTTCCAAAATTTTGGAAGGTTTCAAGAGTTGCATGATAAATCATAATTTTATAGAGGGAAACATGGAGGGAGACAAGCTAGCTAATAGGGGTGTGGATGACACCACTATGAAGGAAATTGGTTATTTAATTCAAGTTTAAATCAAATTATGGGGCTGATTCATTTTTCATGAAATGTGGTATTGGTTGTCCTTGGTGTTTGGTGTTCTTAGATTATAAGGGAGAAATAACAACAAATGTCCATTCTCATTGCAATCAGTGTTATTGTTGATTTTGGTTATTTATTTAAGCTTCTGATTAGGTGGTAAGTAGGGTGATCATTGCTAAAAACTTTTTCTTCAAATTTTAAGTAGATTTTGGTTGGTCTTTTTAATCATGTTCTTCATTATTTGTGTCAAAATAAAAAGTAAAGTTTGTGCGTCGGAACCATTATGGTCCTTATTTGTGGTCATCATTTCTTGGTACTCAACATTCATGATATGGCTCTCGAGTTCCATCATGTTAACTCAAACTTGGAAAATTCGACGTATGACAAAGAATACTCTCCCTAAAATGAAATTATCACCATTTCAAGGGGTGCCACTCTATTAAGATATTGTTATAAGTGCTAAACAATAATTGGGAGTGGAATATCTTGTCAAAATTTCATTTCACAACACTAGCGTAATTCGATTATATTTACCCTCGAAAGGGCTAGATATCCCATTTCTTATGCTTGTTTGATATGTCACGACACTTTAAATGATAGAATGTTTCAAGTTTGTAGTGTGAATTTCAGCAGAGTACATCACATGTGGAGGTATGGATACTCCAATTTGTCTGGTGAGTGACAGAAGGAAAATGGCCTTCCTTGGGGAAGTCTCTGATCTAGGGTTGAAATGCATTTTTTGAAGACATATTTTCTATCAATTGGCATAGTTAAGCTGATCTTGGGCAAGGATTTTCTCGTGGAGAGGGAGAGTTACCACATAGATACTAACATAGTATCTAGATTTGTAGCGGTGCTACTGGACCCGCACTTGCCAAAGATGGAGGTGGAGATGTTGACTCGAAGAATGTTCAAGGCTGAGCTCCTAGGTGGCCTAGATGAAGTGTTGGTTGCTACCATGTTGGGTGTTGGCATCCCTGGGCCTCATGACATGGAATTGTTTGTAGTCCCAAGAGAGGTCCTGAAATATTATATTTTTTTACTAGATATAAAAGGAGTGACACTAACAGGGCAACAAATGTGGGCTACAAAAGGTGTCAATTTCTTGAATAAAATGCTTCATTTGGTTCCTGTGTAGGATTTTGAATGGGTTGGGGAGTTCATAAAATTTGTGTAGGAGAGTGGTGACATTTAATTTGCTAAGCATTGTATGACAGTGGGTATATGTGTAAAGATTTTAATGGCTAGTGCTTGGTTTTGGTGATGGCTTCTCTATTACGAGGTCGTGATTCTAGATAATAGAAAGTTTACTATGGAATATCATAGAACTTGCATGGTCATTTTGTTTACTGTTGTATAATGGTGGTTGGGGATAGATTTGGTTAGGTTTTTTTGAGCGCTCTACTTCACTGTGCTTTGGATGAAGAACAATTATAATGTCTACTGCCTGATGGGAATCCACAATGTAACTTTTTGAAATATCATTAAAATACCCTACTTACGTATCAAAAAATATTCATATGCTATAAAAATATTAATATAATATACATAATAACATATTTTAATAATAAATAATTAATATTTATTATTATATAATATAATAATAATATATTAATATATATTATTATGTATGTTGCAAGGTGTGCACCCTTGGTCTCTCCTTGTGCTATGTAGTGTAACGCTCGGGTTTATGACATTTAACCACGTCTTGTGGATTCATTAACTTTTGTAGTTGTATAGGGCATTAATGGGTTGATCTTTTAGTGCAATGAGAATTGTCTATGCAACAATTGGTATCAGAGTAGAGGTTCCTCGAAAGAATTGTAATTGCTTGAGGTAGATCCAGATGGCGCAAAGCAATGGTGCAAAATCTCCTATGTTTTATGGAACAAATTATGCCTTTTGGAAAGCCAAGATGAAAGCCTTTCTTGTCTCATTAGGGTTTGGTGTATGGAAATCAGTTGAAGATGGATATACTATGCCTACTACTCCTCTGACAAGTGAAGATGATATCAAGGATTATGATAATAATGGCAAAGCAAGGAATGATATTTGAGTGGGATTTGTGATTCAAAATTTGTGAAGGTGATAAGCTATAAAATTGCTAAAGAGGTTTGAGAGAAGTTGAAAAGTATTTATTAAGGAGATACTAAGGTCAAGAAAGCAAAGATACAAAATTTTAAAGCCAAATTTGAAACCCTAAGGATGTCAGAGGATGAAGATATTGTAGGCTACATGCACAAGGTGGATGAAATTGTTAATGCCATCAACAATCTTGGTGGAACATTAGAGTAAAGTGAAATTGTGAAAAAGGTATTGAGATCCCTTCCTAAATCTTATAGCACTAAAGTTTTTGCTATTAAGGAAGCTCAAAATCTGGATCAATATACTAGAGATCAAATGTTTGGTGCTTTAAATACTTTTGAATTAAGCTCGAGTTTGACAAAGATGTGTCAAGGAAAGAAACTTCTTTTAAAGTTATCAAGAAAGAGAAGAATAATGAATCTGATCTAGATGATCTTGATCAGGTGAAAACAAATTTTGTAAGAATATTGAAAAAGGGCATTGACAAATATAGAGGTAAGTTACCCTTCAAGTGTTTCAATTGTGGAAAGATAGGTCATTATGCTTCAAAATTTCCAAGCAAAGTTTCAAATGAAAAACATAAAGATTATAAAGGTAAATCTTTGAAGAAGAGTTATTATGTTAAAGAATACAATGGTACATCTAATGACAAGGAATCAAAACATCTGGATGATGGAAGTGATGAATGCTTGTTCATGGATTTGAAGGTTGGAACTAATTATACTAACCCTAAAAGATGTGTGAAGGAGATTGCTCTGGAAACAAGTCACAACATTGAAGGAACTATGTTGACTGCTTTTCATGCAAGAGAGCAGAGAAACTATTGAATAATTGACAGTGTATGTTCAAATCATATGAAATGAAATAAGAGTAAGTTTTTTAATCTTAATAAGTATGATAGTGGTCTTGTTCAGTATGGTGATGGCACATCTGCTAAGATTTGTGGAAAAGGTTCAATTAGTTTTGATGGAAAGCATAAGATAGATGATGTTCTTTATGCCAAGGGTCTTTGACTAATCTTCTCAGTGTAGGAAAAATGTGTAGCAGAGGATTCAATTTGGTGTTTCAAGATGATGGTTGTGAAATCAGAAAAGGAAGTTCTAGAATTTTGGTTGTTGTAGGAACAAGGATAGAAGGAAATTTTTATTAAATCAAAGTGCTGGTGGTAAGTGCTTTATGACATAAATCAATTAAAATTGGCTATGGCATAGAAGAATGTGTCAAATCAATTTTGATAGCCTAGTGAAGATCAACTATATTCATTCTATGAGAGACTTACCAAAAATTACAAAGCCTATCAATGCAATTTGCAAAGAGAGACAAGTTGGAAAACAAACAAGGAAGAGGTTCAAAACTAAGGAATATTCTACTGCATGACCTTTGGAGTTGGTGCATACAGACCTATGTGAACCTACCAAAACAAGAAGCTCTCAAGGTGACATGTATTTTATGTTGTTAATAGATGATTACTCTTGAATGACTTGGGTGACCTTTTCTTAAAGAAAAATCAGAATCCCTATACATTTAAAGCATTTAAATCTATGGTTGAGAATGAATGGAATTTAAAATCAAGTGTTTGAGATCTGAAAAAGGTGGTGAGTTCAACTCAAATGATTTTAATAATTTTGTGAAGATCATGGGATAAAAAGATATTTATCATCCTATGACTCCACAACAAAATGGAGTTGTGGAGATGAAGAATAGAATTTCAAGAGACAACAAGAACTATGTTGAAGGAAGCAAATTCATCGGATGTTTATTGGAGAGAAGATATACATACCACAATTTACATACTCAATAGATGAAAATAAGAGTAAATAGTTCAAAGACCCCCACGAGCTATGGTATGGAAAAAATCCTACCTGGAAATATTTTAGAGTATTTGAAGTAAATGCTATATCAAGAGGTATGAAGAAAACAGGAAATTTTTATGCAAGATCGGATGAGAGAATCTTCCTTGGATATTATACAAAGAGCAAGGCATACAATTACTACAACTAAACGTTAAAGAGATAGTTGAAAGTGCAAGTGTCAAAGTGGATCAAAAATCACATCGATCTCGATTGATAGAAGGATATGAATCGATGAACTCCCTTGAAGAGAAGTAGAAAAAGAAGAAGAGAAAGAAAAGAGATGCCAATGGAAGAGGAAGAAGTAAAAGTGGAGGTGCTTTCTTCCTTGAAACATACTAGTTTCTTGGTTAAGTAAGAAGAAAAATTCATTTATTATCTAATGTAGAGGAAAAATATATTATTGCATCTTCTTGTTGCACACAAGTGTTGTGGATGAAGAATACATTGACAGATATCAAAGTTTCATATGATGAACCTATTTCTATCTTGTGTGATAATACAAGTGTTATCAACATTTCAAAAATTGGTAATGCATTCAAGAATAAATCATATCTCTATGTGGCATCACTTTCTAAGAGAATGTTACTAAGAACAAATTAAAGTTGAGTATGTGCCTACAAAGGATCAAATAGCGGCATTTTCACAAAGGCTCTTCCAAAAAGATACATTTGAGTATCTCAAACATAAGCTAGGGTTATTTCCCTCCTTTTCTCAACTAGATGCATAAGATGGTGCATCTGTCCAAGGAACAACTCAAGATGTATTTTGTCCTTGGATCATGAAGGCTACCTCTGGGGAGTAGGTAGTGGTGTCTTTGGTTGGTGCATTCAAGGGAAGCTATCTTGTGCCTAAAAGTGGAGAGAGAGAGATAAGTATGTAGTGTTTCCCTTACCATTGATGTGAAAGGGAGAGAAAGTGGAGAAAGAGAAGTCTAAAAATATAGAAAAGAGAGAGAGATGTATGGGAAATAAATGTCCAAGTAAGGGGAGAGCTACTTGAGTGTTGAGATACAAAGTTTCTTTTGTTGTTGATGGGTTTTCAACAACCTGCTTCCATCAATGCCAAAGGGGAGATTGTGTTAGATTTGGCTATGGAGATTCCAAGATCTAGAGGCCAAATGAAAATCACAATGGATGAATATGCAATGCTCAAAGATTGCAATGGAATTGATTATCCAACAATTGATTTATAAATGAGAACCCCTTGGTTATATAGCCAAGGTGAGACATAGAGATTAGACAAGATCAAGACAAGTGTCTTAATCTTATGTCATGAGATAACTAACTTGACATAAAATTCAAAAGATAAGATATATAAATGAAAACTAAGTATTTAGAAAGAATATTAGGACCTAAGTAACTTAACATGTGAATATACATCCCCTAAGTCCCTAGTAAGTGAGTTAACTAGACCGAGACATTTATTCACACCAACATCCTCCCTTAAGTGCAACTTAGGGAAGAAGATTATTATGCAAAGATTTAAAGATGAAAGAATGGATCTTGGATAATATGCCATGTTAGGTACCCATGTACAAATCCAATTGCAATCTCACAAATGGAGAAAAGGAGAAAACCTAGTGGGACAAAACTCCTCCCAAAAAGAGAGATGAAAAACAAAAAACTCTTAATAAACAAATGAGGAAAAACCCCATGTGAGGCATAAGAGAGAAGAATAAGAGAGACCATGCAACCCCTCCCTCAATGGTGAGTCTCCCGCAATGGTAGAAGCTCAAAATTGAATGCTAAAGATGATCCAATCTTGTCTAACAATGTTCCTCCGCTAGGGAAGAAACAAAACCAAGAATGTATGTGGGATGTCTTCCTATTCTTTAAAAGGAATATGTGGGAAGAATAATGATTTGTGATGTCCTTGAAGAATTATCAAGTGTCTCCATGTTGATGCCGAAGCTAACACACTCCAAACAAGCTTCTAGGCCATGGCTAAAGATGTCAATCCAAAATCTAGTGAGATGAATGTAGAACACAATCCAAAGACAAAGATTCCTCCAAATATTGACCAAAAATATCCACACTCATGTCAAACTAGAAAGAATGATCATGTAGAGAATGAAAAGAGGGTCAAAGTATTCCCTCGAATAACTGAAGAAGAATCATCTCCATCAAAGCTCGAAGATGTATGTAATCAATGATGTCTCCCAAATCTGAAATATGTGACTCAACAAACAACCCACCAATGTTTGTCAAGCATGCATCTGAAGTAGATGTAGTTGGAAGACAATGAAGATCCTTCTATACTAAATCACATCTAGCCATATCTCAGAGTAACACAAGCATCATCAAATACAATGATAGATAGAGGAGATGAAATGTAAGGCTCAAGAATGGATCCATGTGAGAACCCCCAAGTTCAAGTAGCCAAAAGTCTCCTCAAAATCATAGTTCACACAAAGAAGTGTGATCAATAAAGGAACAATGTCATCATCAAGTAAAATCTACAAATGTGTATTGTAACCGAAGTTGAATGATCAACCATCCTAGTAGCAATAATCTCTACTCTCCAATTATCTAATGATAACTCAATCGAGGAATTCCACTCCTTCCCATCTCCAACATGTGTAATTTGATATATGGAAAGAAGATTGTTTGAAAATTAGGTACAATAATATCATTGAAAGTTCCCTCCCCAATATCAATAGATACCTTCCCAATGACACTCATGTATGTATTATTTCCCATAAAATAAGGGCAAGCACAAGGCTCAAAATAAGAGAGAATATAGATTGTGAAGATGCCATATGATGTGATGCTCTTTAATCTAGAAGCCATCTTCATGATCCAAGACTTGTAAAAGCATAAAAAACTTTCCCATTATTACTTTATGTAGTAGCATGACCTTGTCCTTATTAGAATATTTTGAAGAATAATAATTAGATGACTCCAAACATTCTAGAAGGAAAATCAATTTGATTCTTTTTGAGAAGATGTTTCAACTCATTAATATCCTTCTTATAACAATAATGTTCATCATGTCCAAGCTTCTTGTAATATGAACAAGTAGGATTATCCTTCTTAGATGATTTCTCTTGAAGAGCATTTATTTTTGGTTGATCTAAATATGGATTATTCTTTTCTTTCTTTTGTTTCTATCTTGTTATTTCACCTAACTAGCCAACAATTCCTAGTATTTAGATGTGATGAGAACCATTTATATAAGCTTTTGCTGCTCATATATTAACATCTCAAAAAATGATGCACGAAGTGTAGTATATAGACCCCATAGTCAACCTATGAGTATGAAAGCTATAAATAAAAGTAACATAATTGGGACCAAGCATTGTTCATAGACCAACTAAATGCCCTTATCAATTCCACATGCTTTACATTGCTCTCTTTAGATCATTAACCTTAGTGATGGAGCTTGTATGTTGTCAAAGCTCTTAGGATCAGGATCATTAGTTCATTATCAATTTGATAGCCTCTACTTCATTTGTAGTACCATATTGTAGACACGAAATGTGCGATTGACGCTACACACTTCTTGATCCTAATTTAATTAACATTACTATCCTAAATCATCCTCTTTCTAACCATTTAATTGAATAACTTTTATTTTATTAAATTCATCAATTTTCATCTCTTAATTAAATAAATCAATTTATCTAGTTAAGTCATTATTACTCTAAATCAATTTTGCTTCTGGTTTTGATTGTGTTTGAGTTTTTTGTCATCGACGTTTCGGATCACACTCCATGATCCATCATCAGGATGAGAGAGAGCATAAGGAAGAGAAATGAATTGTTGCAGACCCAAACCATCTAAAAAGGAGAGAAGTTACACACAACTCAAGGAAAAGAAATAATAAAGCAAAATGAAAAAGATAATAAGAAAACAAGAAAAATAAAAAAGAGTTAAAAACACTAAGATGAAGCTTATGAAAAACTAAAAGAAAAGAACTAAGCCCAAAGAACCAACAACATCGAGAGAAACAATTAAACCCAAAAAAGAGACGAGCAAAAAATCTAAACTAAAAGTAATCACAAAAAACCTCAAAGATCAAATGAAAACATGTGGAAAAAGAGGCGAAACAATAAATTAAGCAAAAATACATTAAAAAGGAGGGGGGGGGAAACAAAAAAGAGGAACAAAAAACAAAAGAGAATAAACTAAAACATATATAACTCTAAGAATGAAAAGGACAAAAATGAAAATGACAACAAAGTAAATGAAAGTACCCAATCAAAAGCATTAAACCAGAACAAAAAAAGGTTCAAAGACAAAAGACACAAAACAAAAATAAATTAAATAAATATAAAGGAATAAAGCCCCAAGAAAATAAATTAAATATATAAATATATATATGAAAAACTAAATAGTAAGATATATAAGAAAAATTATATTAAAATAAATAAAATAAATCCAACTAATAAAGAACAATCAAAATCAAATAAGCAAAAGAGAGACCAAATAGAAAATAAAATTAAATGTAAAAATAAATAAAATAAATAAATAAAATAAATATAAAGGAATAAAGCCCCAAGAAAATAAATTATATATATATATATATATATATATATATGAAAAACTAAATAGTAATATATATAAGAAAAGTTATATTAAAATAAATAAAATAAATCCAACTAATAAAGAACAATCAAAATCAAATATGCAAAAGAGAGACCAAATTAAAAATAAAAATAAAAGGAAAAAATAAATGTATAAATAAAAGAAAGTCCAGGACTATATATATATATATAAGAAAAATTCACTTGAATTAATATATGAAAGAAAAATTATATATATATGTAAAAATTATATAACTATATGAGAAACTAAATAGTAAAAATTATATAAATATATGTAAATATAAATATGAGAGAAAAATTATATAAATATATGAATAGTTTTATCTAAATAAATGAAAGAAAAAATTATATAAATATATGTAAAAATTATATATATATATATATGAAAAACTAAATAGTAATATATATAAGAAAAATTATATTAAAATAAATAAAATAAATCCAACTAATAGAGAACAATCAAAATCAAATAAGCAAAAGAGAGACCAAATTAAAAATAAAAATAAATGTAAAAATAAATTAACTAAATAAATTAAATAAAAATAAAGGAATAAAGCCCCAAGAAAATAAATTATATATATATATATATATATATATATATATATATATATATATATATATATATATATATATATATATATATATATATGAAAACTAAATAGTAATATATAAAAATATATTAAAATAAATAAAATGAAATCCAGCTAATAAAAGAAGCACAATCAAATTAAAATATGCAAAGAGAGACCAAATTAAAATAAATGTAAAAATAAAGTATAAATAAAAGAAAGTCAGGGACTATATATACATTAGATCAACAAAAAAGCCAACCTACAAGAAGACCTTGCAGAGACCCACCACGAGGACCCGAAGAGAAAGGAGAGAAGAAGGACAAGGTGAAAAGCGAGGAAAATTCAAGGGAGGGGGTGATGCCTATTTCTGAGATTGGATAACAAAGGATTCCAAGAACGACTGAGGCTCCAACCCTCGTCTCGATTGAGGTTAGTGGGATGATTACTAATCTCAATAGCTTCTTTGATTTTTCTTTTGAAAAAATTGTCTTCTTTGCACAAAACTTTAAAGTTTTCTAAGCATATATGGTGCTTGGTAGAACACGAGTGGTCAGCCAGGGCTGATTTGAGGATCCGCTCGTGTTTTATATCAGCACCATGCTCTTTGATTCTTGTACAAAAAGCTCGTCCAGTTTCACCTATATAAGGTGTGCCACAGGAGCAAACCACCTTATAGACTCCTGAATCAAGAAGGATGTCCTTGGAGTCCTTGATAGAGGGGAGACGACTTTGCACAGTTGAGAAGGGCTTGAAGGCACATTTGAGACCTTTCTTGAGCAAGATCTTGGAAATTTTGTGCGAGATGCCTTCAATAAAGGGAAGGGCAGCACTCGGAGGGACCTCAAGCTTGGAGGAAGAGTTGTTAGAGAGGAAAAAGGTCTTGGTTTGGTTGAGAGCTTTGGATATTTGTTTGCTTGTAAACCCATTCAAGCTGAAGACTTTGCGAAGGTGGGCTAACTCTTGGCTCAAGTTGTCTTCATCACAAATCCGATAGGCTCTCAAGGCTAAAGTTTTGAGGACACCAATTTTTTGGCAGGGGTGGTGATGAGAAGAAGAGTGGAGGTAGAGGTCAGTGTGGGTAGCTTTGCGAAAGACTCGACGACCAAGGGAGCCGTCCGATTTTTTGAAGAGCAAGATGTCAAGGAAAGGGAGTTGGCCTTCGACTTCAATCTCCTTAGTGAAGGAAATGCTACTAGCCAAGCTATTGAGATGAGCATGGAATTCTTCCAACCTATCCAAACCGTGCGGCCAACAGACGTTAGTGTCATCCACGTAACGCTTCCACCATTTGGGTTTGAGAGGGAAGGATGAAAGAGCCAAATCTTCAAAATGTTCCATGTAAAGGTTGGCGATGACCGGGGAAAGAGGGGAACCCATAGCAACACCATCTACTTGCTCATAAAAAATGCCTTGGAATGAGAAGAATGTGGATCTTAGGCAAAATTCCACAAGGGAGGCAATTTCATCATTTGATTTGCGTCTGACAATCTCAATGGAATCAAGGATGGGAACTTTGGTGAAAAGAGAGACCACGTCAAAGCTCACTAGGAGGTCATTGCTGTCAAGTTTGACATCCTTGATAAAATCAACAAACTGGGTGGAATCCTTAATGTGGGATTCAGATTTGCCGACGAGATGAGAGATGAGTTTGGCAAGAAAAGAAGCAAGCTTGTACGTGGGAGAGCCTATGGTATCCACTATGGGACGCAAGGGAATGCCACTTTTATGAATTTTTGGAACTCCATAAATGCGAGGAGTCACTTCTTTGGAGGGAATCAAGCGTTTCCGAGTTGAGTCATCAAAAGACGAGCTCGAAACCAAAGATTTGACTTTTTTAAAAAATTTTGAACAAGGGTTACGAGATAAGACTTTATAGCTAAGGGAATCAGAGAGAAGATCCATCATTTTAGAAATGTAATCAGGTTTGTCCATAATGACTGTTGCATTGCCTTTGTCAGCTTTGCTAATGACAAGATCATTATTGTGTAACAAATTGTTGAAAGCAACAAGCTCAACTTTGGGTACGTTACACTTAGGAGGTTTGGCGCGGCGAAGGGCCACAGTATAGTCTTGCCTGACTTCTTCAGCGACGTCCAAAGGGAGAGACTGCACGATGCTTTCTATGCCCACGAGAAAGTCCAAGTGGGGGACGTCACGTGGGGCAATAGCAAAACCAAGACCCCTTCTTAAAAATCTCATGCAGAGGGGATCTAAACGGACCTTTGATAGGTTAACAACCAGCCTCGACTCCCAATCATGAACAATACACAGATCAAGAGGGCCGGCCTGAAGGGACGCAAGAGAATCACGCGGCTCAAGACTAAGGCCCGAAGCACACGCAAAGGAGGCAGAATTGTGTGAAGAGGGGGCTGACAAAAAATAAGAAGAAGAGAAAGCGTGCAGGGCAGGAGAAGACAGGCAGGAGGACGAAGGAGCCAAGCTTTCTGAGGAGGACACGCGGCAAGAACCGAGTGAGACTACAGGGGGGTCCACCATGGAAGAAACTTCGATAGGTTGGAGGTCAACATCATGGGGGGCTTGATGTTGGCGATGATCAGAACAGATTTCCAAACCATTAATGCAAGGAAAATAAATCGACAGAGAGGATGAAGAAGCATTAGACTCACCTAGAGACTTCAAAAGATTACCATTTGAAGGTGACCATTGCTTGTTGAGGGCCCAAATGCAACCGCTGGACTGGTGTCTCAATGTCTGAGAATTGTGTAAACTGCGGCTGGAGTGATTGGACTGCTCAAACAAACGGGCTTGCTTGCTCACAGTGAGGGAGGACAAAGAAATTGACACAAGCCCGTGAAGAATGAGGAGGGGAGGCATAAAGGGGCAAGACAAGAGGAACTCACGAGCAAAGATTAGTGTCGAGAGAACGAAAGAAGCGAGGAGAACATCATGAGAGCCTTGATGCGAGGTGTGGAGTTGAGAGCAACCATCAAGTGTTGAGCAATCCATCGTATGCATTGGATGGAGTCAGCTCGAGGAAGAAAGAGGCATGGGAGACGGATTTGGGATGCCAAGGATGCCAAGAGGCTAGATAGGCGAGGAGAGGAGGAGCAAAAAGTGGGAGGAGAAGGCGACAGTGAAGAAGGAGGCGATACGAGGAGACAAGCGAGACCCAAGGTCCACGAAACCCCCAGAGTGAGAGGTGAACCGCTTACGCTGTAGCGCCGCAAAATTTTCTTGTTGCCTTCTGACACTTTCTCTCTGCCGACCCAAGGCTTTAACATGCGAAGATATATCAAAGGCCCGGATCAAATGCTCGGGGCGAAGTTGGTAGCTAGCTCCAAATGAAGATAATACAACTATAGGTATTACTCGTTAATTAAATAAATCATTTTATTTGATTAACCCCCTATAGTCCCCCTTTAATTAATTAAATCAACTTTATTTAATTAATCTCTAAAGTCACTTTATTAAATTAAATCAATCTTTATTTAATTTAATCTAATCAAATAAATCAACTTCTTTATTTAATTAAATCTAAATCTTTATTCCTCTCATTTTTTATTTAAATTAATCCAAAAATCTAAGTCAAATTGGTCACATCAACTAATCTCCTCTTATTTAATCAAATCCTAGTTAAATCTAATCTTAATCCTTGTCACATCCTTTAGCTTTTACCACTTGATCAATAAACCATTTATTTTGATTTATTAAATGTTCATTTTCCATCAACAAGGCATCAAAAGGGGAATATTCTCTCAAATTTGAAAATCCCTCCAAGTGGGATGAGTCCTTCCAACAAGAAATTTATTTCATCTTACAAGTCCTTTTTCCTTGAGCCAAGTGGCATTAACTTCATTCTTTTTCCCTCCACCTTGTCATTTCACTATTTTCAAATTCCACCTAATTGCATTTAAGTGCACAATGATCAAAATGTGCTCCACCTTTGTCCACTCACATGATGACAAGTGGCTTCTTCCTATTGGTTGGGTTTTTATCCCACATTCATCCCTTTTTCCTCTTCTCTAATCAATTTCTTCTATAAATAGAGAGGTTATCCTTTATTTTGATCATCCAAAATTTGAGAAAACTTACTACACTCAATTTCATCTTCAAGCATCACTATTTTCATCCATTTCATCAAATTATAGCTAGATTATTGCAGGTTTTCTTCATGGAGCTCCATTGAATCAATCACCAAGTGGATCAATCATCATCAAATTGTCACAAGCTTGCATAGGAGTTGGGAAAGGGCCAATTTCCACATCAAATTGACACCAATTCCCCCATGGAATTGAGAGTTGGATCATCTAAATAGGATTTAATAGCTTTCTTCATTGTGTTCTTCATTTATTTCTTATTTTGATGTTTCTAATGAATTGCATGGGGAATCTTAGTTCTAACTTGCATTTGAATCTAACTTTGTGTTTGTTTGCTATGTTTGTACAGGTCTAGGATTGGGGTTCACACGTATAATGTTTTCAATTTGTTCCAAGATGCATGAGAATCCTTACATTATTCAATCTAAAACAATATATCTTGAGAAACTAGGCTATGAAGACATCCAAGAGCTTTGGTATGTTTAATCATCCATTTTATCTTTTTATCTGTATTGTAGGTTCAGGTACCTCATTTTCAACATATAGAGAGTGGCCTTCAATCATTATAACACTCCTTTCATTTTGATGACATGTTGAATAATTATATGATGTGAGCAAAGGAACCTTAGAATGATCCATGGAAAATAAGAGTAGAAGCAAATAGATCAAAAGAATGCACCAAGAGATGCCCCAAATCACTTAATCAAGAATCCCCTTGACAATATATGATTTTACACTCTATAATTAGTGTATTTGCAGTTGCCACTTGCTAAAATGACAAAGTGGATTTGATCTTAGTGCATACAGATGCCAAAATTGGCCACAAGGTCAAGGTAAAATTTCTACATAGAATGAGATCAATTTGATCACACCACTACAAAGTACACAAAATATTATGCACTTTGAAAAAAATCACCCAAAAATGTTAGCGTAGGAGCAAGAATGAAGCCCTAAAATTTTTGAAAATGAGAAAGACTTAGAAACACCTGTGAGAATCTATAATTTATGGAAAATCCAAGCACAAAAATCAAAAACCAATTGCACCACTTAGAAGAGCACAAAAATAAAAAACCAATTGCACCACTATGAAGAGCAAAAAATTCCCCTCCCCAACCAAAAAAAAAATGAATCATAAAAAGGAGGTCAAATGACTGAGTTATGATCGTCTGAAAATTGATTGCAAAATCAAAAGCTGCAACCATGAGGGGTGATAATTTTCAAGAGTGCTAAGGTGGTGTTGATGTCAACAAATTATGAGGTTAAATTTGATGGTTTCCTAAGCATCATTATCAAAATATTCCTTCTTTTTTCATGCCTGCATTAATGATGGTCATTCAACCGTACTTATGGTAAAGGAGGGAAATTTTTTTCCTCAAGCTTCAAGTGAAAGTGTCCAATTTTGATGAATTGATAGTTGATCTTGGGGTTTTTAGGTCCTCTAGACACGATGGCAAGGTCAAATTTGACCTAAAATGTTCCAAATTTGTATTTCTTTTGAGAAAATTTGCACAAAGATTGTAAAGGTGACAATGATGTGTTATGTATTGTGTTTCACATTTTTTCATTCTTGAAGATGTTCTTGTGTGATTTGGATGTGATGTTTAATAGTTTTCAAAGGTGTTATATCTATAGTTTCAGGTTCTGTATTGTATGGTAGTAGAAGATGTGTTTGTCAATGTTTGGCTTGTGAAGAGGGATATCTATGAAAAATGGAATTCCTCTACATATATCAACATTGAAGTTTCTTGTCTTGCAGATTTAGGAATGCAATGATATTTCTTGTACCTACATTCCCTTGGATTATTTAGTGTTCTACAAGCTTGGTTCATGAGTTGTATCTTGTTGGTTGCTTGCCTAGTTGCACAAGATGATAACATTTTCAGTTTCATATATTTGCATCAGTAATTTTGTGTTGGTGTTGGAATATTCCAAGATGTTGTGTAATATTGCTATGTGGTTTGTATGATGTTTTTAGACTTGGTGAAGTATGAATTTCGTTTGGACAATCTAGTGTGTTAGTGATATTTGTGGATGTGATTCGTGGTTTATGGAAGCACAGTGTAGCATGTTGGTGTAGATTTGGGTCTTGGTTAACCCTAGATGTGGTCTATCATCACTTATTTCCACCATGGAGGTGTTTGTTGTTGACCTTTTTGGCGGTTGCACGTTTGAGGTGCATACGTTTCATGATGCCAACTTGGAGAAGGTTATTCGAGGTTGCAGATGGTATATATGCAAGGTCAATTGTTGGAGAAGTGTGTGGTATGATGTGTGGAGTGGAATAATGTGGATGTGATTGTTTGTTGAGATCTAAGTGCGAGCAAGAATGCCTAAGACTATCAAAACCAATGAGAATAAGGTGTCTACATTTTAGTGTGCCTAAAGTTGTTGGAAGTAGTGAGCCAAAGGTTGGAGATGGTTGTGGTGGTTTCTCTTATTTCTTTGAGGTAGTGAACCTCCTTGTAACAATTTCTTTTTATTCTCTTTGTAATTTGAAAGAAGTGATCTTCCTGGGCAGTGACATTTTCTATTTCTTTTGGATAGTGAGCCTCTTATAATCGATTTTGGATTTCATATAGTGAGTTAATCCTCATCATGGTTTTTTCCTTATTGGCTTTACCATGTAAAATCTGGTGTTCTTCTATGTATTATTGTGGATGTGTTGGTGTTTCATTTGTTTACATTCATGTTGATACTTAATAACGGTTTGAAGGTTTTAATGCACAATTGATTCACCCCCCTCTTAGTTGTCTTGTGTATCCAACAATTGGTATCAAAGCCCAGGTCATGGGTTTAAACTCCTCGCTTGCACTGGGGGAGGGATTGTTGCAAGGTGTGTGCCCTTGGTCTCCTTGTGGTATGCAAAACAATGCTCAGGTTTGTGACATAGTTTAACTACCTCTCATGGATTCATTAACTCTAGTGGTTGTATCAAGCATTAATAGGTTGATCTTTTGGTGTAATGACAATCATCTGTGCAACAATGTATATATATTATATATATTATAATAATATTAATATGTTGGGATTGGGGCTTGGCATAAATCAAGTATTTTTTTAAAAAGCTCTTTGAATCATATATCCATTTTGTAGAGCTTTTAGAATATAAAAAAGCTCTCCAAAATGGATATTCATTTTGGAGAGCTATATGTAAAAAAAAGTATCATTTTTATGCATTATGATATTAAACATCATGTAGTGATGCACAAGCAGAGTGACGAAAATGGATATCCATCCCAATTTGATATCTTTTTTTTGCAATTTGACCAAAATTTATTAACTTTCCTTCGAATTTTAACATTAGAAAGCGAGGTAAATCATTTTTTGTGTTTTTTTATCATTGAATTGTTTTCTCTAATTTTTTACAATATATATTAGATTTTTTTATAGATTTTAGTAATTAGTTTAAAATTATGTTAATTTAAAAAAAAAAAATTTAAATAGGGTTTAAATGGTAGAAGAAATTGATAGGGAAAACTCTCCACCAAATCCTCCTCCACCAAACCCTCTATCAAATCCTCCTTCAGTTCAGGATTTAAATGAGATAAATGTGACAAAATTGAAGAACATTGTTGAGAGATACCTTCACCACCCCCATTTGTATTTAGTAACACCTAATATAGAAGCAATAATAAGTCATGTTCAAGACATCACAAGGCAACATATTTCATTTCAAGAGTGGAGAGAAATGAATATGTTTCAATATGGTAACAATTTGAGCTATGACGAGGTTGGAAAATTAGAATTATGTAAAGTTGGAATAGCCCGATATTTTGTGAATCCAAAAACTAGACAACCTATTGCTTTACATACACCAAAATTTTCCATAAAATGGTGCACACATGAGGGCATGACAATAAAATTTTGAGATCATTGGTGGATGTTGTTTGATAAACTATCCAACAAAAATCTTGATGTCCCTCTTTATTTTCTTCACAAATTATATTCACAGTTTGTTTTAGACAAACATGTGATCTATTTTGATTTTAGGCATTTTCAGGGAGTAGTTATGGGAATGCCCCAAGATAGACCTAGGGAAATGCATTAGATGCAAGGTCCATATGTTTTCCCTCCTTGCATTCCTCCCCCGCCTCAAGTATCCCATCTAGACATTGTTGTAGATGCAAAAAATCCATAGTCTCTTGGATATACACTCTTTGACTAGCCATTTGATTGCACAGTCTTCATAGTTTTCCCAACTACCTGATAGTGATACTCCTAGTGGTTCAGTTGACATTGTTGAAGCATTGAAATCTAGACATATTTGTGTGCCTCATCATTGTAGTATGTGTAGTCATTCATGTCTAGGTTCTATGGGAGATACTACTGAGCTTCCCCTAGACACAACTGAGTATGAGGTGCATGATGCGACACATAGAGGAGATGGGGCAACAATGCATACTACATACACAGAGATGTGTGAGGGAAGAAAAAATGGAGAGTCGTCCATAATTGGAGATGAGGAGCATCAACATCAATCTTATGTATAGGTAAAAATTAAATTTATTTCATAGTGCATTTCATTTAAAATTATTATAACAAATAGTACATTAATAATGTATATTTAAGTGGGAATGAACATTTGATGACCAAGGATGAGATTAGAGAAGTACATCCTATTACTCGTCCATTGAATTTGGGCTAGACATGGTATAATTTTTTGTACATGTAATTTTTTTTCTATTGTACACATACATTTAAATTGTGGTTAATTAAATACATAATAATTTATATCTTGATCTTATTTTACTTTTGTAGTGTACACCAAATGTGAATGGTGTGACAAATTTTACTATGTCATATACTAAAAAACCTGATCGTCTTCAGAGATCACCATTTATAGAATGAGTCATAGTCAAGGTAATTGAACTATATTTTAATTAAATTAATAGTTTAGTTAGAACTTATACAAATTATTGTAGTAATTTAGATGCCAATTTCAAATACATTATGGTTATATGTAAATACATTTGTAGTCTTACATTTTTGTCATGTTTAATGTATAAGAAGTTGATGTTACTATATCTGTGACAAGTTCTTCTCAAACAATCTTAGTTGCATCATCGATTCAGGTATATGGTTTTTTATATCTAGTAGGTATATAAGTTTCTAGATATATATGTATCTATATATGTTGAGTTTATGTTTGTTAGCAAGTATATATTAATTTTGTCAATTTTATTTTTCTTCTTATATAATATTCCCTCATCCACGTATGTGGATCCTCTACCATTTCAATATGGTAGGACTCCTGATCATCCTAAGGGACCATCATTTGCTAAATATTTGTCAGCAAAAAAAATAAAGGCTTGAGGTGATGAAGAATTAAATTTGGTTTTAATTGATGTTTTTGAGAAATTATAGTTTAGTATAGTGATTAGATGTTACTTTTAAAGTTACAAAAAATAGAAGATAAGTTTCTATTTAGTAGTGTAAGTTATTTAAAATTGAGCTAATTAATCTAATTTATGGTTCAAATTGTTATTATGCAACCAACTTCTCATCAATCAAGTGACTTGAAGAGGCTACATTTTGATGATCTATCAGAAGTTTAGGATTTTCTTGACATGGCATAGCTATTTGACATATACATTATATTTAGACCTTGAGATGGCATATGCCACACTTTTTAAATATTGTTTTGAGTTGGCATATATGCCAAATTTGTATATGTACATACATAGTTACTCTACACTTTTTTATATAAAATACGATATTCGATATATTTTGTTTGTTGTGTGCATGTATTCCTACTTTGAAACTTAAATTTTGAATGTATAATCACTTTATAATGGTTGATATATGATGATGGTGGTGGTGAAATTTTAAATTATGAAAAGGTGGGATTTCTTGATGATGCTGCAAGTGTTAATGGTAGACAGTTTGCTGATGAGAAGGTGATGTCAGGCAGGTCCTTTGCTATAGGTAAGTGTTGTCGGTCCCCTTTTGTTGCTATTGTTCTTTTTGGTGGGAAAGGGGCTTTGAAGGTCATGTGCCATATGCTTTCCTCGATGTCCTTCTCTGAAAATGTGTTTCTCAGACCTGAAAAGTCAGGAAATGGCCTACCATCTAGTGGGGGTGATGGGACTCCTAATTTTGCACATCTTGGGATTGATAAGGCTCAAATGATCTTCTTTCGAGTTCTGCTCCTAAGTGGAATAACTTGTTTGGAGCTGAGCCTAAAGGTAAAATTACTTCTCCCTCGGTGTCATTTATTGCTAATGCTAAGACAGGAGAGTACTCTAATTCTCTCCTAGACTGTATTGTGGATAAGAGCATGTCCAACATCGATATGGCTTTGTCAGGAAAATGTGTTGGCCCTCAACCTCATATCGAGTTGGTGCACAAGTTTTCTTTGAATAGATAGAAACCTAAGGGACAAATTAATGTGGCTGCCATGGCTAAAGGTTTCTTTTCTTTCTCCTTCAACTGTGAAGATGATTTGGTGTCAGTGCTAATGGGTGGCCCATGGTTTATCAGTAAATCTTCTTTGGTGCTAAAAAAGTGGGAACCTGGCTTTAACCCGAACATGTGCTCCTTTTTGAATGCTCTGGTGTGGGTTTTCCTTCTTGGTCTCTCAATGGAATTTTGGGATGAGAAAGTGTTTAAAGGGATAGTGAGTAATTTTGGGTGTTATCAATTGACCAAATGACAGCTTCAAGGAAGCAATTGGTTTATTCTAGATTTTGTGTGAATGTGGAGCATTCTATAGACTTACCATCTGTGATAAAGATTAACTCTAAATTTGGGGTCTGGGACTAAGATATTGAATTTGAATCAAACCCCTTTGCGTGTTTTCACTGTAAAAAAGACGGTCACTAGGCAAAAAAGTGTTCGCTTAAGGTTCCAAAGTAGATGACCAAGCAATGGAGAGAAAAATATAAGGCTTTGAAAAAGGAAGGAGAACTCTTGGATTCTAGAAAGGTAGCTCAGTCTGAGATGGCGGTGATTGCGCGTATGAAAATGGCCCGGGAAGGGGATGTGAAGGGAATTGAAGGCCAAACTTCTATTGAAGAAATGAATCAATATTTGGTGCAAGAAGACGTGGTTATGTCCTCCCCTATTAAAAAGGTTGTGGTTACCATGGATGTAGCTAATTCTGAGATTGTTAAGGATATTTTGAATGATGGGAGTAATGAGGTCAGGTCTCCTCCTTTGGGGGGGAAGCTGGTGAATGATTTTGGGGCTAAGGTTGAAGGTCTAAAGGTGGTGACAGAATTTAAGGGTCTAGGGGAGCTTGAGGATTCCAAAAACCCTCCTTATACTCAGGTTTGTGGTCAAAATAGGGAAAATTACTCTCCTTCTTCGGGAGTAGTGACTAGGAATAGGCAAAGGTCATACTGTGGGTTTGAGCCATGTGGTAGGGGTTGGCCTCCGACCAATGTTACAAGGGAGAAGGAGAGCCGAATGGATATTGCTGATGGAATGCAAAGGACTTTGTTGGATATGTGCTCTAAGAGAACAACCAACATGTTATCATGAAGATTATTTCTTGGAATATGAGGGGATTAAACCAACCTCACAAGCATGATCTTGCTAATTTGGTAAGAGATCATTGTCTTGATATTGTGTTAATTCAAGAAACTAAAATGGGCTTGGATAAACTGTCTAGGTTGAGGAATAAGCTTTTTAAGGATTGTGGGATGCATTTCTCTAAAGCTATTGGGGCCTCAGGTGGAGTCGTATCTTTCTGGAATCTTAGGGTGATTAAAGGGGATGAGGTCTTTAATGATAGTAATCATTTGGTGACTTTCTTTACTCATTTGTGTGATAGATTCTCCTGGGCTTTGTCTAACATTTATGCTTTGAACTGTAAGAGTGCCAGGAAAATATTATGGGAGAATTTGTGCTCCTTTAAAGTTGGGAATCAATATGAGAATTGGTTGGTTATGGGTGATTTTAATACTCCTCTATTTGACTCTAACAAGAGGGGTGGGTCGCAGTTGGTGGATGAGAGTAGATATGATCTTATGAATTTTATTAATAATAATTCTCTTTTGGACTTGGACCTGAAAGGTGCCTCCTTCACTTGGTCGAATTGAAGAGTGGGTGATGCCCTCATACAAGTTGAGCTTGATCATTCTCTTATTACCCCTACGTAGATGGTTAGGTACTCTTGCTTGTTGTCTACTCTCACGAGATTGGGGTTGAATGACTTTCCTTTGACTTTGTCTGTGGATCCATTGGGAAGCAAGAAAAATTTTGTGTTTAGGTTTGAGAATATGTGGATGTGTCATCCTGATCTAGGTAATCTAATTTTTGCTTCATGGAATATTCAAGTGAATGGTTCAACTATCTTCAAAGTTGCTAAGAAGCTTGCTAATGTCAAGGAGATTGTTCAGAAGTGGAATTGCACCTCTTTTTGTCATATCTTTATGGAAAAAGAGGGGGTGAATAAGGAGCTTCATGATGTTCAATAGTCTATTCAACTAAATGGTAATGATCAAGCTATTGTTTAAAAGGAAAATATACTGCTCTCTAAATTTTGTAACATTGTGGTGAAGGAGGGAGAATTTTGGAAGCAACAGTCAAGGATTATGTGGTTGAAGAGTGGGGACAAAAATACTAAGTTCTTCCACCTTTCTACTCTAAAACATAGGGCTAATAATCGGATAAAAGTGGTCAATTTTAATAATTAGGTTTTGGACCACGATGTTGATTTGCAGATCACTGCCTCCTCCTATTTCTCCCAGCTGCTCTCGATAGAGGGGGATCTTGATGTGGCTAGTCAGGAGGAAATTCTTAGGGGCATCCCTCATATTTTAGATGATGAAATGAATAAATATTTGGCTTGTATTCCTTCGAAAAATGAAGTAAGGCATGTTGTTTTCTCTTTTAAAGGGATAAGGCTTCGGGTCCTAATGGTTTTTTGATTTTTTTATTTCAATATTACTAGGAAATCATTGTAAACGATGTTGTTGCAGCTACCAAGGAGTTTTTCATATCTAGCTCTCTTCTGAAGGAATTGAATTCTGCGTTTATTGTTTTGGTCCCCAAGAAACCTGGTGTTGTCTCTTTTGATGAGTTTAGACCTATTAGTTTATGTAACTCGGTCTATAAGATATTTTCTAAAGTTCTAGCTATGAGACTGCAAAGATTGCTGCCTCTTCTTATTTCGCCTCAATAGAATGGTTTTGTTACCGGTAGGAAAATTCTAGATTCTATCCTTACTGTTCATGAGAATATCCACTCCCTTACTGTTAACAAGAATGTTGGTTTTATTCTGAAGCTTGATTTAATGAAAGCTTATGATAGAGTTGATTGGGGGTTTCCGGTTAAGATTCTCTCATATTTTAGATTTGCTGAGAAAGGATTGGATCTTGTGCTTCAACTTATTTCTTCTCTGCACTTTTCTATTCTCATTAATGGGTCCCCTTCTCCTCTCTTTGAGTGTTCTAGGGGCTTGAGGCAAGGGGATCCTATTTCTCCTTTTTTGTTTATTATTATGGTGGAATCTTTGGGCCATCTTATCTAGAGATCTATTGATATTAGGGCCATGGCTGGGCTTGCTCCCTCTTCCAATAACCTTATTTGTTCTCATCAGTAGTTTGTGGATGATTCTCTCATGCTTGGACAATTGTCTATCAAGGAGGCCAAGGCTATTAAGTCTATTTTACAGAGAAATGAGGCTACGTCAGGTCATAAGCTTACCTTCTGACATCTCCCTTCCAGTGACTAAAGAAAAAGCTTCTAGAGAAGGTGTTGTTTGGCAAGCTCCTCCAGATGGTTGGGTGAAGGTTAATTTTGATGGTACTGCTAAAGGAAATCCAGGACCTATAGGTTGTGTGGGAGTGATTACAAATTCTAATGGTAGGCTTGTTTCTACGGTGGCGCTCCCTTTGGGAACCCAAACAAACCACTATGCAGAAGCAGTTGCAGCTTATCATGGCCTCAAGTTGGAAAAAAACTAGAGGTTATAGGAAAGTATGGGTGGAAGGGGATTCTTTGAACATCATTAATAATTTGAAAAATTTCACTTCCTCCTCATGGACTATTGAATCCTTAATACAAGACTCTATTGAGATTATAAAGTCTTTTGATTAGTGCTACATCTTGCATATCCTAAGAGAAGGAAATGTGTTAGTGGATGTTTTTGCTAACATTGGTGTAAGAGAGACTAGGGAATGGGATCTAAATGACCTTCTTCCCATAGAAGTTATAATGACTATAAACAATGATAGCATATTTTAATTAGATTGTCTTGTCATTAGAGTTGGTGACATGCATGGTTTTAATCACGTGGCTGGTGATTATGAGAAAGAAAGGTAAGCAAGATTTACATCGAGTGCTTGGTATGGGGGGAAGTGTGTCGTAGGGATCAGATTTATAATCTCTTTATTTGGCCATGTCCCATCTTTGGTTACACACGGATTCTGGGTGGTGTTAGGAGCTTTTTGGAGAGATTGCTTTGGTTTGTGCCTAAGAATTTTGAACTGTTGAGTTCTGGTAAGGGTGTAGTAATGGGAAGCAATAGAAATCGAGTTGAACCTTCATCTTGTGAGGTTGCTAAAAAGGAGGTATGGAGGGTTTTGGAGAAAGGCGGTATTACCTCGTATCTATAAAAACTCCACGGTAATAATCCTCAGGTGACTACATTTTTTGCTAAGGGGTGGAATGATAAAGTATTGAAGATGTATGGGATGAAATTTGATGTTACAAAAGAACTCATTGTCGCTATTACCAGCTTGGCCACAGATGACATGAAGGTTTTTAGGGATAAAAATGAGGCATAGACATCGACGAAAATTTTCTTTAAAGATGATGAAGAGAAGGATTTGAGGTCAGAGCGTAGTGGTGGTTATCAAAGGAGTTCCATTAAGGCCCTATTGGGGGATGTAGCAGAAGAATTGATGCAGTTCGTCACTCTGGAAGGCCACTTTTCTGTGGTTAATGCCTACCATTTTATCTTGCTTAACCACTTATGAAACAAGAAGTGTATCTCTTTCCAGTATTATCTGTTAATGTCTCTTGATGCTAATCATAGGGACCACAAGAAGAACCCCAAAAATCCTATTTTGCATGTGGGGTTAATTCTCTTGATTTCTGACTATGCAAAGATGTTTGAGGTTGCAAAGCCTATGGCTACTCCGAAGGGGAAAATGCCCAAACTTGCAGAGGAGTATGAGACAGCCTCTAACGAGGAACCACCAAGCAAAAAGGTTAAGAAAAGAAGGTTGATCTTGGATAAAGGGTCAGAGTCGAATGAGGATGTGGAGTTTGTTCCTAATTCTCTTGCCTCGCTGGAGGCGGGTCCACATTCCCCTATGATGGGTAAGCCGAAAAAAGAGGGTTTGGGGGCTGATGAGGGTTATTTGACCTGCAATGATGAGGAGGGTGTTGTTCTACCGTGCAGGGGCATAGAGGGGAAGTAGGATCTATATGGTGAGGCATCGTTGGCTCCCCCTATTCCCAGGTTGAAGAAGGTGGTGGAGAAGGGAAGTAGCAATAAAAGGGAGATGCAGACAGCGAGCCAAATTTTGGAGAAGGGCTTTCCTCTATCTATTTTTGGTGGACGATATGTTGCTCATTCTTGTGTGATAAGTTGGTTGAGTAGATGAAGGGAAAGGTTGACAATGATGATGTTGTGATGGAGACCCAAAATGTACAATTGGAAAGGATTAAGAAGAGGAAGGTTGTCATTTAAGAGATTGTTAAATTTATTCGCAAGCTCAAGACTCTAATTTCGATGGAAAAAGGTAAGGCTTCCATTGCTGGTTAGGTGAGGGCTAGTTACTCCAAGAAGGAAGAGGTCTTGGGGAAAGATGTGTTTAATATTGATAGAGAGGAATTGTCTGATGTGCTTGGTACTTCTCGAGAGGGCTCTATTGTTTTCTTTAAGCTTTTTAAATGGTTCTTTCATGAAATTAACAAAACTAATGTGAAAGTGAGATGGATGTTATGTAAGGCTAAGGGTTCTTTAGTCTAAAACCAAATTGATGAGCTTTTTGACTCATTAAATATTGTGGCTGAAATTGTTGTGGAGGAAACCCTCAATATAAAACTTAATCTTGAAGGAAGAATCATCATTCTTGAAGAGAAAATGGGGAAAATTTGGGAGACTATTATGAGAGGTGGGAAGGGGCTTGATGTAACTTCCCCTGTGACCAGTGCTAAAAAGTGTGCTTATGTTGATGATGGTGGTGTTGCTGGTAAGTTGAAGGAGGTGGAGGGTATTGTTGGTAAAAGTGGTGATAAAGGTGTTTTGATTATGGAGGTAAAAATAGAGGTCCCTGGGGCCAAGACTAGGAACAAAATCAAAGCTTAGGGTGGGACTGGTAAAGTTATTTCTAATGCTGGGGATGATAGAAGAATATGACTAGCGATGTGGAGGCAACATATATACTGAAAAGCATGTAGTGCTACTAGCGGTTGCCTCCTTTTTGGCTGGTTTTTTGCTATGGGTCATTGTCGTTGGGTTGTTTTTTGGCTTTCTATTTGTTTCTTTCATAACAACTACTTTCTAATGTAAAGGGTTTCAGGCCCCTTCAAAACCCTTTTTTTTACCTATAATCAAAAACATGTTATATCTATTGATTTCTTTAATAGTTTATGAATGAAATGACATTTTCACCCATGTTATACTATTGTTAAATTTGGTTGCCTTGGGAAACTTCACCAAATTTGAATAAAGTTAATTTCCCCTTTAGCAATGATGAATCTTTCAATTTGAATTTTCCTTTTGAAACTAGTGCATCAAAACAAGTGACATGGAATGAAAATTTTGGTACAATAATACATATACAAACCCATTCTTTTGGCTTTATATGTACATGCCAATAAGCTTGCCATGCAACATGAGAGCCATATATTCAAAAGAGTTAAATGCAAGATACACTACTTTCTAAGCATTCCAAGAATTTAGTATTTTTCATAAGATCCATTGGTGCAAGAGAACCTTGTGCACTTTATGTCTCAATCAAGCAATCTTGTAAAAATTTGAATCTTTATCATGTTACCATTGTAATGAGGTTTTTTATGTATTTGAATCAGTTGTTTGGGTCTCTAGGATGTTTGGTGGTCAAAATGTTAAAAAGTGCAAGTCTTGCAATTGTTGTCAATAATGCAAAAATGCAAAAAATGCACAAAAAGCAAGAAGCTAAAGAGTCATTTGTGAAAAAAGAAGGTTTGATCGATTGAAGTTGAAGAGACAATTAAGAAAATTGATGTAAACATCTTTATAAAGCCTTGTAAAGGTGAGAAAAGGATGGAACATTGTATCTTGGAGAATTTTTTTGAATAAAGACCTTGTTTTCTGCAATTATAGTGTTCTTTTATGTTATTTACTAGTTTGTACAGTCAATTCAACATCATCAGGCCTTAAACTCATTTTTCTTTGATAGAATAGGGATTTGGATTTCCATTAAACTCGATTTGGAGAGATCATTTTGAGTTTTGATTATGTTTTGAGTCCTTTACAGTAAAACTGTTGAAACCCTCCACTTTGGGGTTTTGAGAGTCTAAAGTAAGTTTATCAACCATTCCACCGATTTAGGATTTGTGGATTGGTGGAATGGGTTAATGTAGGGTTTTTTTTGTGTGGTGTGTGTTGGAAGATGCAGGGGAGGTAAATATTATGAGTTCTTGTTGTTGCTCCAAGTGAATTTCTAAGATTTTCATGCAAGAATGAATGCCTACAAGTTATGATATGAAGGAATAACAGTGGCAAAGGTTGGGAAACGGTTCATTTAGCTTGTGCAGATCATTTTTAGGATGTTTGAAGCATTTGCAAGGTCTATGGAGGTTTTTAATGCATATTTTCTATTAACCATCTCTGTTTGGGCATAGTTTAAGCATTGAACAAGGGTTTATTGATTTAATATATTAGTGATTGATTTCTTTGCTAAAGATTGATGATTTGGAAGTTTTGAAACCTGGTGAAGGTTTTTTCTTAGTTATTTTGAATTGAGAAGTGAGTTAGGTATCATGTGCTTTGTAATTTAGGCCTAATTGTGCCTACTTGTTGCGGTACAATCATTTATACTGGTATTCTTTTCAAAGAAACAATATCTGATGTTGAGGTATGTTAATGTATACAATAATGGGTTCCTAAAACAATATTTTTTTTGTGGAGATTCAATATGGTTAAAGAGAATCACCTGTTTTAGAGTTTTGGATACCTACTAGCAATATTGTCCTTTGAGTGCAAGTGATTGAAGAATTGATAAAATAGTGGTATAAGAGAATGTCCTTGCTTTGATTCAGTCAAGATAATGATGTTCAAGGTGTATTAGGGTTTTTTTGAGTTTGGAAACCCTTATTGGGTGTCTTGGTGCATTGATCACCTCTTAGAATCAAGTGTAAATGAAGGAAATTTTGTTGAAATTTTTAGTGACCTTTTCAAGTTTATATTTTGGGTCTTTAGAACCCCTTGTAGTCTGTAGATGCTCTACAACATGCATGTACTCTAAAAAACATATTTATTTCATAACATAACATGAATAAATAAACAATAAAGCATACCATACTTCATTTATAATTCATTAACAAATCACATATGTTCATCAAGAAAGATTCAAAATAATGTTATTAAACTAGTCCATAATAACCTTAGTCCATATCTCCCTATCCTAATTAATCTAACCCAAACCTTAATTCATTCTTAAGATATTAAATCAAGCCTAAATATCCCATTCATACCAAATTAAATAAATCTAAACCTTCAACCATTCATAAACCATCCAAATCAAACCTTATCCCCCATCCAAATAAAACCTAAATCCATACAAAATTTATTCCATTCCCTAAGCATCACATCAATAAAATCCTTTAAAACCTTAGTCCATAATTTCAATCCTAATCTTTAGGGTCTTACTCCATAATCACCATCCAAATTAATCCCACAAGATTTAAATATCAAATCAAATATGATCCTTTAGATCCCCCTCTTTAGGTTCATCCTTGAACATCAAACCAACCCCCACTCCAATTTCTTGATCCACTTAAGAATCATCACACTCTAAAATTCAAAGGAAAATCATTGGGATCTTAAAATTCAATTTGAATCCCTTATATCAAATCATCTAATCTATATTTAGTACACTTAATCATCCTTAGGGACTAATATCCTATCCACATCATCCAAAAAATCATCCCAAATATTTACTTAAGGAAATCACCTCATAAACACCCTTTGGGGTTCATTATCCCTTTTAATAAATAATCAATAATCTAAATTCAATAAATCCTCATCATTCCGATCCCAATCACCATCACATTATCTTGACCCAAATTTTCCTACCCCACAAGACCAATCATCAAAGCTCAATCAATCCGACCTTAATCTAAAGGTCAATCATCACTCAATCCAAAATCCCATCCTTGAGCCTCCAAAATCAATCTCAATCCTACACTCATCCAAAACCTAAATCGTCCAAATTATCCAAATCCAATCATTTAAAGAATCAAAACCCAAATCCCGACTTACCACAAGTATCATTAACTCTTGATTTTATCATATCATTCAACAAGCTATGACTTCATCTAAAATACAAAAACATGAGGCATGTGATGATCAATCCATTTTAATTATACGAGTCTTATCATTATAAACAATCTGAGAACACCTTCATTATTCATGATGATGGTGTCAATCTTGCTAACCAAGTAAAATATCATCCTTATGATGATGATGATGATGATAGTCTTGTTAATAACCAAAAATATAATCCCTATGATGATGGTTATGGTATTGACCAAGAAACCATTGATGAGATCATTATGGGTCATATTTATATAGATTCTCCATACCAAACCATGAGAAAACTATTGTGTTTTATGAAGTGAAATGAAAAACAAAAACAATATGACATTACTAGAATGTCAAAATTGTAACCACATAAAATCATTATGGAATGCATATAAAGATGCTTCCTACAAAGATATATATATATATATGAACCCCTAAAGAGAACCTTTATTACAAAAAAAAGAGTCTATGATAACATGACCATGTTCCATTTACTTTCAAACAAAAGGATGTACAAATACCTACCATTTCTAGAAATAATAATCCTTTTGGAATGCCAAAGCAATGCATGATGCAATATATCTCCCAAGTATCTAGTTATTTGTCAAGATTTTATTGAACATTGTATTGAATAGTATCTATAGCCTACAAAGCCAACATATGGAATACAAAAAAATTAATAATTAACTTTATCAATGTAGCATATGACAAGGGAACCCTAGGTTTAGTGCCTAAACCTAGGATTGATTTTTACTCCTTTCAAAGGTACATTAGAATGCAAACCAAAAATGTGAATATATTGAATTCAACCATGAAGGTGAGTCAATCAAACCTAGATCTACATTCTTGTGGCCTTGAAAATGGATTGTAAATGATTTAGAATGATTAACCTAATTGAATTATAAGACCTAATATGATTAATGCAATATTCTAGAAACACACAAATTGAAACAATAAACTGTAGATGGATCTAGGAAGTACAGGAGATTGTACACCTGCCATAAAAAGTTGGATTAGGCATACAAAAGAGGACTCAGACACCTAGGGGTGTATTGGTCTCTAATAAGGGATCTTGAAATTGACTTTGTAGTCCTCTGATGTTGGATCTAACCTTCTATTTCTTGGTTGTAGAGTTGTCAGAGTACCATCAAATAATTCTATGGGTTTCCATGGCTTTTGATGAGATGTATGAATTCAAATGCAATAGTAAACAATTTGTCTTCAATCCTTCTTCAAACCTATAACTTTCTCATTCAAAGAGATGGAAAATGTTGGGCCATTTAGGGGCTTGCCTCAGTCAATCCCCGTGTAAGTGTTTCCACTTCCATAATGGTAATGTCAATGATACAATGATAATTCATAGGAAAGAATGATGAAATGAAAAAGTGTTGAAACTCACCACCCTTCAATAGCTTCCTTAAAGGACTAAATTCATGCACATCTCCTCAAGGTCATGATCTTGCTTGTTGGATTTTCTTGAATTCTTTAAAGACCTACAAAAAGGGGTTAGCCTTCACACAAAAAATGATAAAATGATAATATGAACTCACATAAAACTTGACATGATTCTTGGATCTCAAAATCCTACAATAATGCTCTAAAATGTTGCTCTTGACAATATTTTCACCACTAGTTTTCTAGATGATTTCAAATGATGAAAATACTAGGTATTTATAGGGATTCTCTAACTTCTTGAAGATTAGATCTTGATAACCGATAGTTGAAATTTGAACTTTGGATGTTAAGATGGCCACACCAACATGCTCAAAATTGGGTCCTTGCTAATAAAGGGGGCCCATATTCCCAAGGGTGTATGGGTCCTGGCTCAAACTTCTAGGACAAACCTAGTTGAGGGTAAAATAACAAGTTTTATTTATTCAATACTTGTAATTTCTTAGAAAGTGGTACAAATGGGATATAAGATGCATACTTTTAGGGAATTAGGGACTCAATTAGGCTCAATAATTTATGGGAAGAAAAATATAGTGTGAAATTGTTAAGGTTGATAATTGTTGACACTACATTTAGCCCCCACTTTAGTGAGAGTATGAACTTACACTCAGACTCACACTAAAGTAAGGAATTTATGTCAAGAGTGTTGGGAAAATGTGTTTCAACCTTGCAAGTTACATAAGGTGTATTGTTGATAGATAAGCATGGGGGGGGTACAAGAGGGGTACCCCCTACAAGGGGTCCGAAGGGATCATCCCCCTGGTGGGGGGTTCAGGGGCTTGGGAGCAACGCTCACAAAAGAAAATTTTTATGTATAGTTTATTACTAAAAATCTAGTATGTTCATCATTAGGTCTCAAATTTGACTATCAATATTTTTTTAGATTGACTTACCCTAGAAGGAAACCCTATTTAATGAGGGTGTTGTATTATAGATTTATATTGTGATGTACTCTGAGAGTTTGATAGAGGTTGTGTTGTCTCTAGATCTCTATTTGGTGATACTCCTATGAGAAGCTTGCTTTGCAAGTATATTGTAATATTTGTGATTTCTGAATAATATATGGGAAAATTTTGGAGTGTGGGGTTTTTCTCCTAAAATAATTTTCCCCATGTAAATCACTATGTTGTGGTATGCATGATATTTATGTTTAAGTTTTTGTAACTTTTGTAAATATCTATAAAGTTTTGAATTACCATCATCTCAAGATTAGTGTAGGAAGTTGTTTCACTACCTTAACTTCCTTACAAAGAGGGGTTTTATTGTACCATGTTGGAGAGATAGGATGACTAAGGATCAATGGAGGTGATCAAGCCCCCAGGATCTAAGATCCCATTGAAAATCAACATAAGTACAAAGGAACACACATGTATGGTATGCAACAAGACAACATAAAAAAAAAAGACATGTCATAAAACACAAAGCATACACGATGAAAAACATGAAATGATAAAACATAAAGCTGATGATGAAATGAAAAAAACATGATGTAAACATGATGCAAAAATGAAGAAGGCATACGAAACACATAACAAAACCCAAGGTTAGTACTAAAGGATTGGATTTGGTAAGGTAAAGAGAACTTAATCTTAAATTGTCTCAAATACCAAGCATCATCCCTCAAATAAATGAATGCTCTCATGAGGACTAAATTCATACACATCACTCATGAACCACATGGTTTTGCTAGAAAGCAAGGTGTCTTATGCTAAGTGGCCATGTTTGAAAGGGGTGCTCAAGTTCATGACCCAAAAAACTCTATTATGTTGAATCCATGAACTATCTTGCAAAAAATCACCTTAAGGGGTACAAAAAAACTCACCTTAGGGGGTGCAACAAAACTTAGCCTAGGGGGTGCATATAGTTTGATGCCTCAGGGGATGAACAAGGGATGCAGTCAAAGACCAAGATCCCAAAATTAGGTGTTGATCTTCACATCCACCACACTTAATTATTTTTCTTCACCTTAAAATTAATTCTCACAAGGAGAATAAGAAAACCCAAAAAGTACTAAAAAGCAAATAATCAACCATACACTTATGTGCAGAGAAAACTGTCGACATACCACTCTTCAACATCAATTTTAAATATGTAAACACCTTCCATTTTCCCTAAAAAATTATACATTAAGAGTTCCCATCTTCATCTACAAGAATGAAGGAAGATCAATTTTTTTTACTAGTGAAACAATGTGAAAAATCAACCCCAAAACCCTAAAAAAATCATTTCTAAACACTAGTACTTGGACCCCTTCCAACAAATTTTCTCAAATTTCATTATTATTTTTTTCCAACTACTTTCCATGCCATGCTCTGATACCATTTGATGCAGCTATCAATCAAGAATCTATGGAGACTGTCAATTGTTGAAGCCCCAAATCTACACTCTTAAATTATTTAGAAGAATGAAAATGCAGAAAAAAGCACTTTAACAGCAAGTAAACATACTATTTCATTCAAATTTTCAAAAAGATTGAAATTCACAAACATCTCCTATTACAATATACTCTCATTCCAAATCAACACTCCCAATCAAATTAGGTGCATTTTTCTTTCATCCTACAAGAAAAGAAATACAAAAACTCTTTGGAAATGAGAAAAATCAACTCCTAGCAACACATAACAGCTGCAAAAAATCTCTTCTTCCCTCATGGACGCGTATGAAAGGTAAGCTCTAGATTTTCCTTCACTTTTCTTATTTTTCCTTTCCCCTTTCAACTTTTCAGCTATTCTCATCATTTGGGTGTTGGATTTCACATTCAACCTGCTGCAAAAACATCAAGAACATGCCCAAAAAGTAGGTCATAGCCTTTCTTTAACTCTCCACTTTCATTCCCACCTGCAAACATTCAATGATTCAAACTAAAAATAATTCTTTACTGCACCCAATTTTCCTCCACTACCTAGGTGCCCAGCTTCAAATAGATGCATGGAAATACCATATTGGAGTTACAAATGACTCCATTAATGAAGAAAAATCATATGATCGTTCTCCTTGTGCTTTCAATAAAATCTCCAATTTTCATCTCTTTGAAACAATTAAAACTAGTTCATTTTACCCCTTCATTTACCAAGCATTAAACCTTCATAATCTCATCCTTGGAAAAGGGGATTAAATCAATTAATTTATTTCCTACAAGCCAAAAATAAAACCAAAACAAAAATTAAAATAACCAAAATAACATAGGAAAATGGAATCCTTATTGGTGTGCAGGATAGCTTGATTTTCCTGGATGCTCCTGCATCAAACACAATAGGTAAGAAGAAATGTTTCATGAGTCAAAACTCATGAACATTTAAAGATTTGATGCTTATTTTGGATCCAAATTTTTTCCTTATTCTCTTGTTCTTTCTTCTTTACCTTACTTTGCATCTTTTATCTCTTCCCTTTTTCATCCTTCCTCTCTTTCTCCCTCTCATGAAATCTACTTGAACATACCCTAGTTCATCCTCCCATCCTATCTCATCATCATCAACATCATCATCATCATCATCTACATTTAAATCAATGCTATTAATATTACAAAAATCAATAAATTTAATTTGATCACATCCCTCACTTTCATGCATTTTAACAAAATCAATAACACCTTCCTATAGCTTCTTATTGCTGCACTCTTCCACTTTTCTTTCTTCACATTTTATAACCATTTCATTCAAACAAAAATCAACCTTGACTATATGTGAAAAATCAACAATTACCTTTACATTTTCTTCTTTCCCTACTACTGCAACATCCTTCACATGTAAATCAATTTCATCAAACATTTCATACAAACCAGATTTTATCTTATCAACTTCCTTTATAACATTTTCTCCACCTTTTGTCAATGTAAGCCATTTATTTTTAGCTTCTTCAACCTGCTTAAGTATGCCATCTTCTTCATTATTCTCTGTTGCTCCTTTAGTCCTTTCATTTGCAATATTTTCCATGTTTTCTTCTTCACATTGTTGTCCCAAATTTTGAACATTTTCCATGTTCTTGTTAAGACCAAACTCTATTGCAAGTTGAGCATTTTTAATCCTTGCAACTTCACTCTCTTCTTCTTTGTCAATGCAATTATTTTCACTCATTTCCATATCTACGAGTTTATCAAATTCATTTGAGAGCAACTCAACATCAAACTCATTTGTGCAAATATCATAAAAAGGAACCTTTACTTGTGTCTTGCTTCTTCGTTGCTTCCCCAACCTTTTGATCACAAATTATTGCTTCCACATTCTTCATACCTTTATCTACCACCTTTACTTTTTCCTCTTTAGTCCCTACAATCAAGACACCATTTGATAAAACTAAGTTTTCAAAAATACCATAGTCCATTATAACCATTTTTTCTTCTTTATTTCTCCATTTCTCCTCTATGTTTCTCTTGTTTTCTTGATCTCCTTCATATTTACTTGTGTGGGTTTCTTCCACATGTTCTTTCTTCCATAATCTTCCCATTAGAGGATTGTAGAAATACATCTTTTCATCTTTCTTCTCGCTACCCTCTTTACCTAATCTCTCTATTTTACGAGAGATATCTAACTCTTCTCCTTCTTTTGGATAGCATTCCACCTTGTCATCATTTATTTTAACTTTACACCTTTCATTAGCCATCAAACCCTTTTCATGTAATCTTTGTTCATGCTTTCTTTTATCCTCTTTAATTCCCCTTTGCTGCTCCATATCTATCACATCCAATCTAGCCTCAATATTCTTTAATTATCCAATAAACCATCTTGCAAACCTCTTTTCTTTCCACTCTTCCTTAGATAAAATCCTCACAGGCCTTCTCATGACCCATCTTGTCTTCTTCTTCAAAGACATCTTCAGAGACTCGCAAGCCCCTCTACAGTTACAAGTACTCCTTGCAACAAAACTTCTCACACCACACTACCCTCTACCCAACAAAGATTCTGCAAGATGCTTCCTCTACCCACTCTCTTAGTGGAGGAACTCTACACCTTCTACCTAGCTTTATCTTTGTTGGAGGATAGTAGTTACAAACCTTTCCTCATCCTCAAACATTGTCTTTGTCTCCCATAAATTTTGTCAAGCACTTGCCTCACACTCTTAATCTCAACACATTTCCTAGAAAGCAACTTGGCTCTGATACCATTTGATGTAGTCAAAGACCAAGACCCCAAAATGAGGTGTTGATCTTCGCAGCCACCACACTTAATTATTTTTCTTCACCTTAAAATTAATTCTCACAAGGAGAATAAGAAAACCCATATTTTTTTGAAAAGCAAATCATCAACCATACACTTATGTGTAGAGAAAACTATCGACATGCCACTCTTCAACATCAATTTTAAATATGTAAACACCTTCCATTTTACCTAAAAAAATTGGAGATTAAGAGCTCCCACCTTCATCTACAAGAAGGAAGGAAGATCAATTTTTTTTACCAGTGAAACCATGTGAAAAATGAACCCCAAAACCCTGAAAAAATCATTTTTGAACACTAGTGCTTGGACCACTTCTAGCAACTTTTCTCAAATTTCATTTTTTTTTCTCAACTACTTTCCATGTCATGCTCTGATACCATTTGATGCAACCATCAATCAAAAGTCTATGGACATTGTCAATTGTTGCAGCCCCAAATCTACACTCTTAAATTATTTAGAAGAATGAAAATGCAGCAAAAAACACTTTTAATAGCAAGTAAACATATTATTTCATTCAAATCTACAAAAATATTGAAATTCACAAACATCTCCTATTACAATGTACTCTCATTCCAAATCAACACTCCTAATCGAATCAAGTACATTTTTCTTTCATCCTATAGGAAAAGCAATACAAAAACTCTTTCGAAATGAGAAAAAGAAACTCCTAGCAACACATAACAGCTGCAAACAATCTCTTCTTCCCTCATGGACGCCTATGAAAGGTGAGCTCTAGATTTTCCTTCACTTTTCTTCATTTTTCCTTTCCCCTTTCAACTTTTCAGCTATTCGCATCATCTGGGTGTTAGATTTCACATTCAACATACTGTTAAAACATCAAGAACAGGCCCAAAAAGTAGGGCATAGCCTTTCTTCAACTCCTCACTTTCATTCCCACCTACAAACATTCAATGATTCAAGCTAAACATAATTCTTCACTACACCCAATTTTCCTCCACTACCTGGGCACCCAATTTCAAATACATGCATGGAAATACTAGATGGGAGTTATAATTGACTCCATTAATGAGGAAGAAGCATATGGTCATTCCCCTTGGGCTTTCAATAAAATCTCCAATTTTCATCTCTTTGAAACAATTAAAACTAGCTCATTTTACCCCTTCATTTACTGGGCATTAAACCTTCATAATCTCATCCTTGGAAAAGGAGATTAAATCAATTAATTTATTGCCTACAAGCCAAAAATCAAACCAAAACAAAAATTAAAATAACCAAAATAACATAAGAAAATGGAGTCCTTATTGATGTGCTAGATAGCTTGATTTTCCCGGATGCTCCTACATCAACAAGGGTCACCTCAGTGGGTGCATAGAAAATTATAGGATAAAGCAAAAAACTCAAGGGGTGTTATAAAAACATCACCACAAGAGATAATTCACATAAACAAAGGGGATTTTCTTGATACATGAAAGGTCACACCTTAGGGGATATCACACATGACATCACCACCAAGAGAGGACAAGTCATGGAAAATAATTCATGCCTTATGGAATACTATCCATAGAATTACCACCAAGGGGAACGCCACATGCTAGGAAAGGTCACACTCTTATGGGACATCAAGCCTAATATTGCCACAAAGGAGACACATCGCATGGGTTAAGAAGGCCACACTTTTATTGACAAGGTCACACTTCCTAGGAGTGTATGCTATCATCACTAGGAAGGGACCATTCCTATGCAAACAATGAGTGGGGGACTATATTCTCCCCATTAAAATATTAGTGTACATGCTACAATAACATTTTAAGGAGATAAAAAGGGATTCCTTTCTAGAATGAGTGCACCTAACACAAGGCTACCTAACTCCTTACCCCCCAAGTGTAGGACAAAGATGAGCCAAATGGATTATGATATGCTAATCCTTGTGATAATGAAATATGATTGCATAAATCTAAGTTTATACCCTCATGCATAGTAGTGAGTATTGTGTGATACTACCACTACTACATGGCAAGGAGCAACAACAAATGCTATGGATTAAGTGAAGAGATTATTATTTTTTCGTTATCTTTGAAGGAGAATAGCCAAGACCTCTTGTTTTTTCTTGTGTGTTAGGACCTATGGGAATAATGAATGCATTGTTATTTTACACAACATCATTTTCCATTATAGCCAAGTTGTTTTAAAGTTCATAACCTCTTCCACAAATGGCTTCCATTTCTTTTGAAGAAGGTGGTTTTTCATAATAATCCTCATCTTAAGTGGATGTGTAATTTGTGTTTTCTCTTTGCTAGTAGTTGTGGAATTGGATATTTTTTATGATTTAGGGATAGGTTGTGTTGATACCATTGCAACTTCTTTCTCTTTTATTTTTATTTTTTTGTAATCTTGTATTCTCCCATGAATGTAGGTGTAAAATTGAATGATCCCTAAGCATCATCCAACAACTTTGTCACAGTTGAAAGACACTCATCTTTATCTTCTTTTTGCAAAGATTCTATGTTTGAAGTTGGTATCAATGTTCTCAAAGGAATTTTCATTCCCTTCTTAGTTTGTAAACAATGTTTAAATTTTGGATCAACTTTCATCATTTAAACCTCGTTGTAAGTGTATTTCATTAGACAATGAAGCATTGAAGGCACTGCATTCATTTCATGAATTTAGGGCCTACCCAAGAGAAGATTATATGAAATGTCAAGGGGCATGACATGGATAGGAGTTTGTAAAGTAACAAATTTGACTTTGATAGGTAATATTATCACATCAAGCATTTATTTTTCCACATTATCAAAACCATGAATAGACAACTTGGCTGGTTAAATTTTAGTCTAATCTACTCTAAATCTATCCAAAAGGTTCACGCTACAAATATTAAGCCCTTAACCATTGTCAAAAAGGGTGTGCCTAATCCAAACTTTTTTGATACCAGCCAATATCATCAAAGGATCATTCTTTTTGTGTTTCCAAAGGAGGTAATTCAATTTTATGAACGAAAATGTCCATACTAGGTGAATTCATATTATAAATCAAAGTTTCCACATCATTTGGTTGCACACTAGGAGGGACACAAACTTTCTACAAATAATTTTGAAGCATGACATGGTAATTAGGTGATGTTTGAATTAAATCACACACAAAGATCTTATTAGGAGTTACAAATTTGCTCAATGAGATCAAATTATTTACCACTATGCTGTAGAATGTTAGGTGCAAGTGGGAGGTATGGTTGAGGTGATGGAATGGATATTGGATTTTTTTATATTTTTTGTTGGGTGAATATTTTGTAATTCCTTTAAAAATTATAAAATAGTGATTTCAGCCACAACCATGGTGAGAATTTTCTCTCCTCTTAGAAAGGGGAGGCTCCCTTCTTACTACTTATTGGAACAAAAGTAAACTATGCTAAAATAAAAGTATTTACACTAGCTTTAACCATGCAGGGTGTGTTACATTCACCATTTTCTCTTCTTTCAGAAAATATGTTTAAAATGTTCCACAATAATATTCTACAGTGCTTTACACCTCTAAATATCTACCTAAGCAATCATCACCAATATTCTTGATTAAACTTAAGAGTAATCAGAGTACTACTACAACTAAATTATAAGTAACCAAAAGACACACAAAAGCACAAAGTATTCTTGCTTCCTTCAATGATAGTTTTGAAGTAACAAATGGCGTACGTTGTAGCACAAAGTCTATCAACCCACTTCACCAATACATCCATACACAAAGAGAATGATTCCAACCTCAAAGTCTTAACAATATTCTTTCACCAAGAATACTTACAACACACAATTTCAAGAAGGAAATATAACTCAATTTTTATATATATGATCTTGAACATCCTTCCAATCATAAGAAAAAATCACCACTCATCCAATTAACAAGAAGAGAAATCAGTAAGAACGACATAAGAACATTCTCAATCATACAAACTTGATTCAAAATAAAGGTTGAAATCAAAATTTTCTTCCTTTTATTAACTAAATTTGATCTTACAATTTGAACACAAAGCTTCAAAGTTGAGTCAAAATTTGGGCAGCACTTCGTTGCATAAGATTAAAAGGTCCTTAATTATAAATAAGCTCTCTCATATTTATAAAGGTGAGCAAAAGAGCTAATCTAGGAAATAAATAACTATGACTTATTCAACATTGGATTCCAAAATGATGTTCAAGTAGACCAAATGGAGGAATGAAGTATGCTCCTTCATAATTTGCATATGGAATTTTGCTCATTTTTGTTTGCTCTAAATTCTCAGATAATGTAATGAAATAATCGAATTGGCCTTGTTTTGATTATTGCTTAGCCCAAAAGCATATTGTAAACTCTGGGTTTGTGGGTAAAATCTTGACATCCTTGTATACTTTGTATTATTGGAGGAATCAAGGGATAAATATGGACTTATGAGCTATGAATCTAAAAATCTTGTACATATTTACTATTAATATATAATATATAGGCTCATGGCATTTTATCAAAAACAAAAAAAAAATTGAGTCCAAAATTATTGGAAGACTTCATTGTTGTTACATGTATTTACAATTCTGAAAAAGACATGTAAATTGTCTTGAACTAATTACAAAAAGCATGATAGATGCTGAAAAATAAACAAGTGAAAATCAAGGCACGTTCAACTTTCTCCACCATCCTTCTCTAAGAATTCTTCATGTTTCTTCAGGATTGCTTGAACTTCTTTATCATTGGGACCTATGGTATGTCTGGAGATGGAAAAAACTTGTGTAATTGAGCCCTTGATAGTGTTGTACACTTTTTGGTGCCTTTCAAGAAAAAATTTCAAATTATCCAGAGTCAATTGAATATCCATCATTTTGTCCATTGAATCCACTAAGAAAGCTTCATCTTCAAATTCCTTCTAAACCATGGATGTAAATTCCTGGACAACTGAATTGGTGGGAAGAACTTTTTGGTTGTATTTCATGACTTTCTTGCTTGGTAATGGATCAACCATTTGTGGAAAAACAAGAAATAAATCAAAATCACTCAGGAATCTGGACATAAAAGATCATAATGGAATGCAAGAGTAGCTGCAAAAAAAACATATTTTCTAGTGTTAGAGAAAAAAAATAGGGTTTTATGCACTGGTGGGAAAATTTTGAGTGACTACATATGTTTTGGCAATTTAGATGCAAAGATGGAAAAAACCTGAGCTCTTGCATGGGGTATTACACTTCAAATGTAATGGCTCAAAAATTCTGAGATATTACATGTTGGATGTAAAGTTGGAGAAATTTTGAGCTATTACATGTGGTATTTCACTTTAGATGTAGATGTTATACCTCTTTGTTCCACAACAGCTACTGCAATATGTCATTTTATATTGGAACACATTATTGCTCTCTTTAGTCTTCCTTCCGCATTGGTCTCAAATAATGGAACTCCATTTAAGAACAAATGACGTGAAGAAATTTTTGAAAACCTGATATTCAACATCGTACTACCTAAAATCAAATGGTTAAGCGGAATCAACTAACAAAATAATTGAGAAAATCCTAAGGAAAACGGTAAGTAAACATAATAAAGATTAACACACTTATTTAACTAATGCATTGTGGTCACATCATAAAAATATTAGAATATCTATAGGAAACACTCCAAAATATCATTTTGGAGAGCTACACATATATTTAAAGTTCTCCAAAATGGATATCCATTTTGGAGAGCTTTTAATAATGAAAAAAACTCTCCAAAATAGTTAATCCGTTTTGGAGAACTAAATGTAAAAAAAGTATCATTTTTAGGCATTGTGACATCAAACTTCATGCAGTGGCGCATAGGCATAATGGCGAAAATGGATATTTGTCCCAATTTCAGTCAAGTCAATGGTGACACTCAATTATTACACAATATTTTCTAGTTTTGATTACACTGAGAGGTGTTTCCTATAGTCGCAACATACTTGTGTACACAAAAGCATTACATTAAATCTCAGCCTCACACCAAATCTTCACCATTGTCAGGTAAAATGAAGGTGAATAATGAAATGTTTAAACTAAGTTATTAATAGAGGCTAATTATGGTGATGGTAATGGGAGTTAAAAGAGGGAGTTCATTTATTAAGACAGGGAAAGTGGTGTGGTAGCTAAAAAAAGTCAGTGTCTGTTGTGTTTTTACCTCATGCTCTCATAGATCTTGGTGAAATGACTCTTATTGATACAAGATATTTTATATAGGCACTTTCAATTTTTAGTGCCTCTTGCAAGTAGCTTCCAGTGGCTTTCTCTTTAAAGAGGGATCCTTTTCTTTCATCTATTACTATTAGTTTCTCTACTCGGTGTTGGATTTACGTGTGAAGGTATGGACCCTTCATTTTTTTTCCTTCTTTATTTGCATGTGCTTTGACTTCTTTGTGGTTGTGAGGTGGATGTATGAAAGAAAAAGTAATAGATATACATATATCCACAACTTGAACCATGGTTAGTTTTCAAAATAAATTTGAGTGAATTTTAATTTTCCCCACAAACCATACTATGAAGAATATGCTACTTTCTATCTGGATGTGAAAATACCAATATCCATCTTTATATAATATTGTTTTCTAATAGCCAAAAGAAGTTTACTTTTTATTATTTAGAATGTTTTAATCATGAATATTGGTATTCAAATGAATTTAGTGATTCTCTATGTTATATTTGTCACCATTGACATGGCGTGAGGAATCTAATAGTGGTCTTGGCACTTGTCTCTGTGCCTTTAATTTTGGAATATCTAGTTTTGTTCTATTCAAAATTTTGGTCATGGAGGGAGGATGCTAGAAATTTTGATCAAATATTTTGGTGTTTATGTAATCATGTTTTTGGTTTGTTGAAGGAGTCAAGTTTGAATTTTTTAATTCTAACAATTTAGGTTGTCAAAATCTAGATACAAAATCTGCAAACCCATTACTTTTACCCTCTTTGTAACATGCTTAGTTTTGTTATTGTTCACTCAACATCATCTATGATAAACTCTTGGATACAATCCAAGTGTCATATTTGGATGTATCCATATACAAAGTCATATTTGGGTCATATTTTAAAATGTTTTGATATAGTACCACACTATTAATATCATATCCAATTCAAATTTATGAAAAAAATCAAGTACTAGTAAATAATTGTTTTTAAAAAAATGTACTCACAAATTAAAGTCTATTGATGTCGCTATATCCTATTTTGTTGAAATTGTTGTGTTTTGGTTTAGAAAAATAAATTTGAACAATTATTTGGTTGTCTAGCAACATGGTGGTAAACACGACTATCAATGTCCCTCTTATCAATAGTTTATTTGGTTATTGACCTTTTTGTTGTTGGTTGTAACTACTTTTAATTGTTAAGAAGAATGAATAGTAACTTTTGAATCAAATCCTTAAGCTATGAGGTATTTTCTAAAAATGGCAGACAAGCTCATACAAAAATGTTAATCCACTTTGAATAATAATAGGAATACATGTTTAGTCTCTATTGTTCCAGTCGAACTCTGGTTTGGAATGAATAATTGTCACTTTTCAAATTTTGGCTTTTGATTTTGGTTTTAGTGCACATTATGCTATGCTCTAACCTCATAACAAACTATTTATATTTCTGTTCTTTGATATTGAGAAATGAAATATAATAACAAACCATTATAAATACATACATTCCTATAAGGTCAGCGGCAAATCTACCACTATATTGCCAGGTTGGCCCTAATACCAAAAAGTCATGGCTCTATGTTTTGAGAAGTCTTTAGTGGAAATTGTGAGGATGGAGTGTGCCTGATGGTGGAATATTAGTCTTAACTCTTAGTTGAACATGTCAAAAAGGCATGCCTAATGTTATGACTGTCAAGTCTAAGTGGCATGAGCAACAAAAATGGACATTCTCATGTGTGAGGATAGTCTTAGCTAACAAATATGACATAATGGAATGCCCAAATTTTTTCATAGGTTTAAGTGGCATAAGTGGGAAACAAGCGTTCTTATGTGTCATTTTAGTGATTCGAGTGGACAAATGGTGCACCTATATGTTTGATGCTATCATTTAAATGGCATGGGTAGCAAAAGTGTGTGTCAAAGTGTTTTTGTTGTACATGTTAATGATAGAGATGCACTAAAAGTGTGCCTATGGTGTTGATAGGTGATAGAAGTGATCAAAATAAATGCTTGATGCTACTCTTGTGAAATGCTAAATGGTTGTTGTGGTTTTTTGTGTGCCTAGAGTGAGATTACATTGTTTAAAGACAAGCAAGGTCAAAGAGAGTGCCTGGGCCATTTTGAAAAGTTCAAGTGGCACACATTTCCCAAAAGTGTGTCTCAACATTTTAGGACCTGTTGTTGGGTGGCTAAGAAAATTTTATAATGTTCCTTGACCATTTGTGACGAGGAAACAGTGATTTTGGTCGTTTTCATGATTTTTTTGAATTTCTATGTTAATTAATTTAAACGTACTCATTCAATTTCTTAAAATAGAAGATGTCAAATTATTTTTTTCAAATCATCTCAAAATCAATTTAAAATAATTTTTTTTATATATATTTTTAACGCCATTAAGTTTAAGAGATGTTAAATGAGATTTTTTTCATCTTCTAAGTTTATATCTATATGTTGAAAAAAATTAAATGATAATGCATACATGAAGAGCTAAAAATAATATTCTTAAATTTATATTAATAATCTTTTGTAATATTTTGGTGAAAGGTGAAGCAAAATTTTAATTCTATTTATATTATATTTAACATATAATTTTATTAAAACAATAATAACAATATATGATAACAATATAATACAATATTAATAATAATATATATTTTTTATTAATAATAATATAAGAAAAATAAGAGTATAATAATGATATAATATAATATAATCATATAGCCACCAAAATTTAAAGTGAATTAATTTACATCCTTGATTAAAATAAAATCTAAAAATTAATATCCCTATCCAAACAAGAAGTAATAAACTAAGATTATTTAACATAAGATTCAAGCTATAATATAATATAATACAAATAATATATTAATAATATTAATATAGAATTAATATAATATAATGATATAGACTCTTAAAAAAATGCGTTATCTAATCATGACCTAAGAATAGAAAATCTCTTAACACAATTGGATGAGAGAAAATGTGTGTAGGGAGCCCGAGAGTGCAAGATGTTGGCAATGATGGAGGTGTCGAGGCAAACACGAGAGGAAGGAAGTTGCAGTCTAGTGCAAAGGCCTTGGGTGTAGACAAAGGTAAACGACTGGCTAGCTCCAAGAAGGAAGGGAGTTACACCATGAGTGGAGATGGATGCAAAAGGTATGCCCTTCACTTTGGTGTAGCTTAGATGAATATTGCTTCACTTGTTCCACCTCTGTAGGCCTTAGGGTTTTATCCTCTAAGGTCATCCATGCCTGGTATGTCACCTGGCACTGGGTGTAGGTCCCCAGTTTGGATTTAAAGGTTCTTGTGACCTATAAAAGCAAAGAAAACCCTTATCATTTGTGTTCAACCTTTTGAATGAAGCAGATTCGACAGGCCAACCAATACTTGTCCCCTCCTGTGTCAATGCTAGACCCGCCTTCTTCTCCCATTGGGAAACTTTCCCCTCATCCTAGTGGATCTACTCTTTTTATCATGGATATGGAGGTGGTCCTCTCTAAAGAACTTCTAGATTATTGCATTTTTCATAGTTGCTTCGATGTGATTGTTGAGGACATTGGTATGTGATCCCTAATTTTGAGATGCTTATGCAAGTGTCTATCTCTAGCTTTGTTTCAGGAATGGGTCAAAACCACATGGAGCAACTTGTCTTCCCTAGTGATTGAGTCCTTGGATTTTTGTTTCTTTTTGGTTTCTTTTGGCTCTGTTGTATACTATGATTTCGTGGTAAAAACTAGTCCTTGGTTTTTTGAGCATTTTTCCATATTCATCTCTCCTTGGACTCCCTTCTTTGACCCTACTACAACCAATATTACATATGTTCCTCTTTGGATCAGGCTTTATAACTTTCCTTTGGTCATGCGAAATGTGGATCTTATTAGCGATCTAATCAATCAAGTTGGCTCATTTGTTAAGCTTGACGATGTTGGGGTAGCTCCTGATCCTAGGTTCTTGAGGGTTTATTCTATGGTTGACATTTCCAAACCCCTATCTCATTCTATTCAGATACATTCCACTCATGGAATTTGGGCATAGTATTTAAATTTTGAAGGGATACCTTTTTATGCTTTCATTCCAACATGTTTGGACATAAAATTGAGGCTTACTCTCTCTAGTGGAAGGATGGTTCTCAGTATGTTAACCATAAAATATGGGTTAGGAAGGTAGGTTCTTCGGATGTTGATTTCATTTGGCAGAACCATGGAATGTTTTTGGAGTCCCATTCAGTTTCAAAGTTGGATCTTGTGTTTCCTATGGTTTCCTTTCCTCCTCCATCTTGTCCTACCTTGGAAAATTTGTCAAATACTCCATTCGTGTTAGAGGGGGATGGATCTGAATCTGATGGCACCTTCCCATTCATGGATGATTTAGATGATTTTAATCTTAAGGGTTTTGGGCATGACATGGTTTTGGCTCCTCCTTCAAAACTCGGGATCTCTCAGAAGATGAGCAATAAAACCAAACCGGATTGTGGCCCAAAGAGAAAGAAAGGTAGGAAGACTAATGTTGAAAAGATTCATATTGAAGGCATGGAAGTTGTCAAGGAGAGTTCTCAGTGGACCATGGAGGCCCTCCTCTCCTAGAACAACAGACATGCTTAGCCTCCTTCTTTGTCAATTTTGTGTCTCTTGTGTATGCTCATTGTTGTAGGTTCTTATTGTAATTTTTGTGTAGTAGTCTTGATATAACTTTTATTCTTTATTTTTAAATAAAAGGGAGTAGACCCTTTTCCCACAACTTATGTATCAAAAAAAGATACAATATAATGATAATCTAATATGATTTTAATGTAATATAATAATATAATATAATATAATATTAATATAATATGATATTAATCATAATACAATGAGAATAAGAATATAATAATATAATGTTACATTATATAGTATAAATAATGTTACATTATATAGTATATATAATATTAAATTAATTAGTTTATCATTAAACATATAATTTCATAATAATAATATTTAATGTACTATTATTGAACATTATTATTAAATATTTCAAAATTTATTAAATACAATATAAATATAATTTTTAAACTATTATTATTATTTTTATATTATATCAATATAATGATAACAATAAAATAATAATCTAAAAATTATAACTACAAAGTAACCAAATAAAATGAATCACACATTTTATTTTAAGTTTATTTTTAAAAAATAATTGAATTACTAATACATTTAATAATTAGAACCTTGGAAACTATAGGGGTAGGTGAAGAAAAAATGGAGTGGGGTGAAATTTGGCAATATGGCACAAGAGCATGGGCTGCAGACGCAGAGCAAGGATGGTCGAGGCTTTAGGACCGCTTCAAGGAGATACAAACTTACAACGGATCTGATAGGAAAGAGCCAAGGGATGACAAGGGAATAAACTTTGGGAGGAACACGACTCACAATGGGTGAAAGGTTGTGAAGGGAAAAATAATGGCAGGGAATCGTAGAAGAAGGTGCCAGAAGTAGATACATAGCCCTCCTTGGGTGTTTGGGAGACAGATAGACTAGAGGTGTAGGGATGAATATGGAACAAGGAATATGGGAGACGGGAAAAGGTCACATTGCGGATATGGGAGGCAAAGGGAAAACTAGAACAAAGGTGGTCAAAGAAACTTTCAGAATCACAAAGGTGGCAGAAATGATGGTGAAGTCAGGAACCAAAGGTGACAAAGTAATAAGGGGTTGGAAACATGGACTAAAAACGATGTGAGATGCTCGGTCCTAGAACCTAGGTGAATGAATGGGCCGATGGAGGAGGACTCTAGGAAAAATTCAGTGGAATCAAGCCCAGATCAGAGGCTAGATGAAGATCGTGGGAAAAATACCATAGCAATTGTTGATCCCGACGAAAGTGGCTAGGTTCCATTTAGAAGATCATGCCATCCTAGAAAAATGGTGGGGCAATGATTACACCAAAATTAAAATGGTGCAATGGTGGGAGGAGAGTTGGGGTGACATAGTGAAAATAAAATTCCTTCAAAATATTTTTTTCATGATTATATGTGATATAATGATGTTCAAGAAAGAAGTTTTGGCGTAGAAGGGTAGATTCATGGGTGATAAGGGGTTCTTCCTCAAACCTTGGGAAGAATTCTTTGATCCAAAGACCTTCATACCTAACAAAATGGTGGTATGGGTGGAATTGAAGAACTTACCCACAAAATTCTAGAATAAGGAATCTTTGGAGTGTATTGGATCGGTCTTTGGCACTGTGGTGGGGATAGATGAACAAGTGATGCAAGAAGGTAATGAAGGATTGATGAGGGTCTATGTCGAAACATACATTATTTGTGGATATTTTAATCGAAGGTTTCATGAGTGAAAGCAGAGGAGAAGCATACATTATTGGCAGAGATTTTAATGTGATTCTTCAACCAAATGACAAATTGGGTGGCATGGTGAGGATCCAACAATCACAAATGTATTTTGAGGAGTTTGTAAGTCGTAACCTTCTAGAATGGAGATCAAACTAGAAAATGGGAACTACACATGGCCAAATTGTAGGCTTGGATATAGCATGATTGTAGAGAAACTAGATAGGTTTCTATTTGGGGGAGACTTATCAACCTATCCTTTCAAATTGGAAGGTAGCATTTTGCAGTTCTCATGATTGAATCACATCCCAATCAAATCAGAGATCTTTGGGGACAAGAAATAGTGTAGGAGCCCATTCCACTTTGAAAAGATGTGGTATAGAGGCCCTGATTTCTTTCAAAGGATTTAAGAATGGTGGAAGTCAGTGTAGTCGGTGGGAAACAAGCTATACAAGGTGGTAAGCAAATTGAAGACAATGAAACAATAGTTGAGAATTTGGAATCAAACACATTTTGGGAATATTTTTGAAGCCAAAAAGCATTGGAGGATGAGCTAGAAGCCATGAATGCAAAAGGAACTAGTGGTGGTATGGATGATGCACTCGTTTTGAAGGAAACAAAGATACTAAAAGACTAGGAGGAAATTCTAGCGCGTGAGGAAATATTTTGGAGATAGAAGTACCAGGAAACATGGATCAAGGAGGGTGACAAGAATTCAAAATACTTTCATAACACGATGAGAGCAAGAAGGGAGACCAACATGATAGCAAGTATGGAAAAGGAGAATGGAAAAGTATTCAAGGGTGCCACAGACATAGAAAATGAGGTAGTGAATTACTTTTAGAACCTCTTAAACTAATGGGAGGGCTCAAATTGGAAGGCACAAAAGGAGATTTTGGAAGGGATTCCTACACTTGTCTCAAACAAACAAAATAAGATGTTAGTAAGCCCCTTCACAGTTGAGGAAATCAAGCAAGTTGTGTTATAGTTACACCCAAATAGGGTGCTTGGGCTTGACGACTTCCCTACAAGCTTCTTTCAAAATTGTTGGAACATCACAGGCATGGAGGTGGCAGAGGCTCTAGAGGAGTCAAGAGCATTGGGAAGAATGTTGTGGGAAATCAACCATACCTTTCTTGCTCTAATTCCAAAGAAGACAAAACCTAACTCATTGGAGGAGTATAGGCCGATAGCATTGTGCAACACCTTATACAAGATCCTGACAAAGACAATTGTGAATAGGATGAAGACCATCCTCCCATAGATCATTTTGGAGGAATGAACCAACTTCATCCCAGGGTGATCGGTATTCGATGGTTTGATAATTTCTCAGGAGGTGATACATTCCCTACAAGTAAAAAAAGGCCAAGGTATCTTAGTTAAACTAGACATAAAGAATCCATATGACTTATTTGATTAGAGATTATTGTGCAAAGTAATGGAAGGATTCGGGTTTGCAAAATCATGGATAGATTGTGTTTTCACCTGCATTTCTTGACCCTATTTTTCAATCTTGGTAAATGGTGAACCGACTAGTTTCATTGATGTATCTTGTGGATTGAGACAGGGGGACCCCTTGTCCCATTTTGTGTACATCATAATGGTGGAGGCCTTGGGAAGGTCCATAGCGAGGGAAATATCAAGGGGGCAGGTGGTGGGAATCAATATTACAAGTGGTATTCCAACAATGATCCTCCAACAATTTGTAGATGACACACTATTGTTTAGCGATGCCAGGAGAAGGGAGGTTGAGGCACTAAGAGGGCTTCTCACTAATTATGTGAAGGCCTCTGGGAAAAAAGGTTAGTGATGCTAAATCAAAAATTTTCTTCATGAATATGATGGGGGAGGTTGAGCAAATGGTGTCAAGAATCTTGAATTTTAGGGTAGGACAACTACCTATGACCTACTTGGGGCTACCACTTGCAAAAGGGGTGAGGATGGGAAATCTTTGGGACCCGTTGGAGGTGAAGATGAAGAACCGACTTACCTCTTGGGGGGGTTAGTGGCTATCTTGTGCTGGGAGAATAATCATGCTAAAGGTAGTTATATCAGCTCTACCAATATATCTCATGTCCTGCTTGGCGTTATTGATAAACAAGGCAGACCAATCAAACCGGTGTATGAGATGCTTCTTTTGGTAGGGCTCTTTGGATCAAAAGAGGTACCCACTAATTGCGTGAGACTCTATTTGTAAAATAAGAGAGGGAGGAGGTGTGGGGCTCAGGAAAATACTAAAATATAGCATTGGGGTGAAGTTAATCTCGAACATGTACGTTCGTAGCAAAGGAAAATGGGAAAAGATCCTTTAGAGTAAGTACTTGAAAGACACAAATGAAAACAACATATTGTTGGCAGAGAATCTCCCTCATGGTTCAAGAGTTTGGAACTTCATGCGAAGTTGCCTCCCTCTAATTCAAGAAAATCTCTCTTGGGATGTTTATGATGGTAGAAAGGCATGGTTCTAGGAAGACTCTTGGTGCGGGCTACCAAGTCTAGACAATTTTTGGGATTGGAAAACATGAAAGCTTCTTTGCATTGTGTCTGGGGATGTAAGGTAAGATATTATCTAATAGAGAGACACTGCAAAGGTGGAGCAGAGTTTATTTGGAAGTCGTTGGATAATGAATTAGTAGAAAAAGAGGATGCAAATAGGATCATGGAAGAATTAAGACGATGTGTGATCTTTGTCAAAGAAGGCAGTGATAGATTGGTGTGGGCTAGATCTGTGATGGGGAAATATAAGGAAAAGGAGGGATATCAGGTGTAGTGTAGGAATGAGGTGGTGACAACACTTCATGTGCACTTATGCTAGGATAAGGGATGCCTCCCCAAAGCAAGAAATTTTCTTTAGGCTACATTACATAAGAGAATACTAACAATGAATAAATTTAGGAAGATGGGATATGCGGGACCATCAAGATGCAAACTATGCAGGAGGGATGAGGAGAATGTTGATCATTTTTTGGTGGGATTCCCATTTTCTTAGGCTTGATAGAGGTGGCTAGGCACATATTTGGGATGGAGTTGCACTCTACCAAATGATATACTCACATTGTTCTCCTCATGGCCACTACTTAATAGAAGCTCATTATTTTGTGATTTGTGGGTGATCAACTCCTCACTGGTGGTATGGGAGCTTTGGAAGGAACACAATAGAAGGATCTTCATGAAAAAAGCAAGGTACTTACCAACATTCATCAAAAAAATGGAGGCGGCAATAGTAGAAGTCATGAATGGGAAGGTGGCTCAAGGGAGACTAGATCTTGGGAACTACACAAACTAGGATAAAAGGATGAGAGGGACCTGGTTCAGAATTGCAATACCCAAAATTGGAGAACATAAGAAAGCAAGGGGGAAGGAGATAAGAAAGGAAGCAAAATGGTGTCCACTAAGGGTGGGTTGGCACAAATTGAATTTTGACGAAGCCTCACATGGTAGTCCTGGCATCTCGAGTGTGAGATGTTGAATATGAAATCAATAAGGGAGAGTGGTGGTTGAAAGGGTGGTGCCTCTTCCTGAGGGGACTAATTTAGTGGTTGAACTTAGGGCCTTAGTGTGTGGGTTAAACTTGTGTAGGGAAATGAAACTAAGGCACATTGAAATAGAAAGTGATTCAATGGTAACAATCCAAGCTATGAGGATAGGGAAAATGGTGAACTGGAAGTTGCAACCACTCCTAGATGAAGCATTCAAATTGGTGGATGGTTTGGAGGCATACTCAGTGAAGCATGTCTATAGGGAGGTGAACAGTGAAGCAGATTGACTGGTGAATGCAAGGGCAGATGGTGTCATAATCTCCTTCTTGGATTACCAAGCTAGGGGGATAGTCTGAGAGAACTGAGAAGCTCTCATGGAAACTAGGTGGGTTTAAGGACACGTGCAGTTGTGGATGGTACAGTGCATTGCCTAGTTGGCACAAACAGGATGAAGGGTGAGGTGGTGAAGTTTATTGTACATTCCACACATGTTGTGTGACTGGAATTTGAGCTTTGTAGGTTGGCGAAGGATAGTAACCATTAAAATAACACGCTTTGTGGGTATTAAGGGGTAGCAGTAACAAACAAATGCTCATTCCAAAAAATTTGAAGATGGCAAGGGTCTGGAGTGGAGGAAACTATCATGGAAACTCTTGTGTGTCTGGTGGCCACGTGAAAGCTCTAGGCTTTCCTTGGAAAAATTATGGAGAATCACCTTTTTTAGTATTCAAAGAATGGGATGAGCTGATGTTAGGGGTTGCAGAATTGGTGCTAGGGAGAGAGTTCATGGTGTCAGCAAAATGCTACAAGACCAATGTGGACATCACCTCTAGATTTGTCATGGTGCTACTATATTTGGAGCTACCAAAAGCCATGGTTTTGCTCATGGATAGGAAGGTTGTAATGGTTGACCTGGTTGGTGGAGTTGAAGATGTTATCATCATTGACACATAGTTGGGGGGTGGGGCTTCTGCGACCGCACAACATGGCTAGAGCACTCTTACATGGTGTGTGTGTCAAGCGATAACCATTTCTTCTAGATGTTAAAGGATGCACCCTTGAAGAGCATAGGCAACGAGCAAGGAGGGGTATGGAATTTATAAAAAAAAATATATCTGTGGGAGGCACTGAAGGTAGATTGGAAGGGGAATTTCAATAACTACCTCTGGGAGGAGGGGATTCTTCTGGAGTAATGGCATAGGAACCATGGTCATGCTGGGTTGTGCGATGGTATGGTCTAGTCTAGTCTGGTAAGGTTATTTTTGGCTACCACTTAGTTTTTTGTGAAGGTTGTTTGGTCAGTCCAGTCTGTGGGGCTCAGTGTTGGGGTTGTTTGGTCGAGGTTTTTTGGTGATCATCTGTAGGTGAATGGAATGGGTGGGTATGGGCGTAAATGGCTAGTAGTCTTGCCTAGAAAACAATGTAAGGGAAAGCACAAGTGGTTTTTTGGGTGGCTAGTTGAAGCACATAATATCTCCATTGGATGGGTGGCACACTATAAAAATGATTTTTTTAAATATCAATATAAAACAATATTTATGAACCAAAACAAAAATGCATTTAATAATTGATTTTCTTAATCAATTTTAAATAATAAAAAATACAAATATTTATTCACACATAAAATAATATTACATATTAATTACATAAATATAATATAAATTTTACTATTTGATTTGTGCATAAAGACTCACAACAGTCCATATGTTCAACAAAGAGATCTCTCGACATTATTTAGATAGATGATTGAACTAGCTTATCTATCTTATTGTAGACACTTCAAATCATCTTGGTCAATATTATGCATCTAAATCTGATTATTAACACCATTTCCTCCTAAATCACCTATTTAATGGCTATTTAATTAAATAATATAATTGTTTAATTAAATTTATCATTTTATCCTATTAGTCAAATAATCAATTTCATTTCCTGTTAAGAGGCCGAGTTGGGTGAATTCAACTGAAAAGGAGTCATCGGAGGTCACTTGGGAAAGACCATTGGAAGGTTCGTGGAAAATAAATTTTGACGGGGCCTCAAGGGGGAATCCTGGACCATCAGGGGCAGGATTTATAATTCGGGATTGGAAGGGATATGTGTTAGCGTTAGGGGTGAAGAAGTTGGTGGATGGAACAAATAATGTAGCAAAACCCTTAGCAGCCTTATTGGAAATTAAATATGGTAAAAATTTAGGAGCAATGAAGATTCACTTAGAAGGGGACTCGATGATTATAGTTCAAGTGGTGATGAAAGGGAAAATTAGCATATGGAACCTTCAAAATGTCATTGAGAAAATCATAGATGAGTTAGCCTCTTGTGAAATTTTTTTGGTGAGCCACATTAGAAGAGTAGGGAATGTGGAAGCGGATATCTTATCTAAATGGGCTCTAATTTTTGGTGATATCAGAGATTTTAAATTGGAGGATTTTAGAGAAGTGAATTTAGCGGATTCCTCTAAGAACATCGATGAATACAACGCATTGAATGGGAAAGGTGGTGGATAGAGTGAGGTAGTTTTGACATGACTAGAGAAATGTAAGGAATGTGAGCGATGGCTCTCTAGTACATGTTGTATTTAATTTGGTTTGGGTTAACCAAGACGACTTTTATTCCATGACTCTTGGGTTTGATTCAATCACATTTGCATGTAGAAGTTGTGAAGAAATCTCTACAATAGATAAACGGTGGTGGCGATGCTGGTATTGTAGGGCTCAAATGGAAGCAAATTTCACCTTTCATTTTAGGAGGCAACTAAGCTCATTCTATGGAGATACGTCAGGGAAACGATTAATGGGCCTATTTATCATTAAAGATGGTAGGTTAGTGCAATGTGCAAGAATGATTTTGGGTAGGGACTTCAGAATTCTGAGACACAGATACAAGACAAATATGGATGTGTACTCCATGATTGTTGCATGGGGGTCATATTTGGGAGAATCAGTCGAAACGGTGAGAAAGGTGATGAAGAAAATCATCCATGAGGATTTCTTCGTTGGCATGGAAACTATCCTCAAATGGGCAGGGTTGAGGGTTGGGTTGGACATTAGTGAATGGATAATGATTGAAGAGATGGAGGAGTTTCATGGGTTGGTGGGGTGGATGCCATTTATCTGTTGGCCAGAAGGGAAGTTTAAATCGTGTTGTCGTGAAGAAGCTTGATTGGGGTGGAAAGCTCTTAAGCTCTTCATCAAGCTTATGGAGGTAGAAGAAGTAATTGCACAGGAAAAGGCAGAATGGAGGGGAATGGAGGGGAATCCAAAGTGCCAATAGAAGAAGAAAGGAAAGCGCCAGAAGAAGGGGAAGCTGAAAGCGATTGGTAAACGAGCTTAGGTGTTGGGTGGAGCTTATGAATGGAACAATGTCCTATCTTTTTGTGTTCTGTTTTGATTTTTATGTTTTGAAGTTGGTATAATGTATGGCTGAAGTTTGAACTCTGTGGATGGTGGGTGGTACAATCTTTGGTTTTGACATAGGGAAGGGTTAAAGGTTATAGGGGTTTTGTAGTAGGAATTTACAATTGTTAAATAGATGTAGGGAAATATGGACCTTGAGTTGTATTTTCTCTACACGTTAAGGTGCTTCTAGTCTGAACTTTTGCAAAAATGGTTTTTTGGTGGCTACTGTAATCTGGAAATAGTTGATGTAATTTTTATTTTCAAGCAATACAAAAAATCTCATGTTATCAACCAAAAAAAAAAATCAATTTCATTAGATTAATTCATCCCCCTTCTTACTAAATTTCACCCCATTTAATTAGATAATCCAATTATTTAATTAAAACTCCTATGTCTTCTCATTTGATTAAATAAATATAATTATTTAATTAAATGTCACATTCTTCTAAAATCCCCTAAACCCACCTAAGTTAATTAATGCCTGATTAATTAACTTTATCCACTTGCTAATCTTAATTAGTCCTTTCTCCAACATTTAACTCCATCTTAGTTAAATAAACCCAAGGTTTATTTACTCCAACTTGCACAACTAATTAATTTTCTCAAATTAATTAAAAGGTGATTTTCCCCTCACACTTGCATGAGAATATTCCCATGGAATATTCTTTTCTCATTAACTCCGCTCATTTTATTTCTTACCCAAGCCTTGATGGCTCTTACACAAGTCATCTTGTCTCCCACCCAAGCCTTAATGACTCTTACATAAGCCATCTTGTCTCTTACATGAGCATTCACTCCTCTTACATGTCTTAATATCTCTCACCCACATGTCTTAAATTCTTCAACCACATGCCTTAACTCCCTCTTACATGCTCTCTTCCCAAAATGTGAAAACACACATGTGGGAACATATCCCCTCACATCTCTTAGCCTTGTGACACTTGTGTCACAAGGCTAATCATTCCTTCAATCCTTGGATTCATTTACAACCCTTTATTGGTAAAATGAATCTCAACCCTTGATTCATCATTTTTCCCTATAATATAGAAGTCACTTCTGTAGGAAATGGATCCACATTTGAAAGAAAACTTATCCTACACAATTTTATCCTCACTATCACCTATTTTCACCATTGGAGCTCTAATCTTGCATCAATTTCATCTTTCATCCACAATCTTGAAGCTTGTTCATCAAAAGGGATTGGGAAATACCCATTATTCCACATCAATATGGCACCAATCCCCCTATGGGATGAGGTTTGGGGTATTTATCAAGGTTTCATTCATGCATGCATTGTTGTTTCATGTTTTTGTATTGATTGTTTCCATGTTTTGTGCTTTCAATAATTTCATAGGGAGCTTGATTTATCTTTGCTAATGTGACTAATTTCCTTGTGTTTTGATCATATTGGTTCAAGTATAGATCATGTTCACATTTTGGCGCTAGAAGGAGGGCTTAACCATTTAATTTTTAACATTTTTTCTTGAGATTCACATTTTTTGTAGGTTCTAGAAAACGACGTCACTATTAGATTACCAGAGCATCGCTATTGCAAACATAGTGTCACTATTGCAAATAGAGTCACTTTCATCAACATAGAGTCACTATTGCAAACATAGTTGCTTTCGTTAGCACATAGTCTCTATTGATCTCCCTAGTTTACTGTAGAGCGCCGCTATTGTTTTTTTCACTAGTGTCACTATTGCTAAACTCCATCACTATTGTAATTATATAGAGTCGCTATTGAAAATAAAGTCGCTTTTGTTTTCCTGCTTTTGCAGTCCATTTTCAAATGGCCATATCTTGGTCTTTTTCAGAGATTTTTTTTTAAATGGGGTAGAAATTCATGATCTATGCAATGGTGTAGGTGTGTCTTAACTTTGGCAGAGTTAAATTTTTCAATTTTTCACCTAAGTCAAATCACATTGCAACTTGGTCTAGGTTGTATGGTTTTAATGCTTAATTGTTTATCTAACCCTAATATCTTCTTGTTTTCTTGATTTCAAATAACATTTGGAGCATGGATTGCAAATTTGAAGAGGAGCATGGAGAATTGAAGTGAAAGAAAAAACATTTGATTCATTGTAATAGTGTTTTCAAAACACTCATGGGGAAATAACCCACCATATTTTGTTTTTCTTTCATGCTTTAGGACAACTAGATTTGATTTGGGATTTAAAATTTACCATTGCTATGATCTTTTCAAATTTGGTTAAGAATTGAACCCCTCATTTCCTCATTATTGTGATATTTGGCTAAAATTGAACAATACAAACAAACACTTCCATTGGTGCTTAAAATGAAGTCATTTTGCAATGTGGGTTAAAATGAATGAGTGTTTGTCATGCTTGCTATGCATGTAAACTTCTAGTGTGTATCATGTCCCCTTATGCCTCGTGTGATCTTGGGTGAAGAGAAAAACTTAAAGGTTACAAAAAATTCTTTGTTTTGAGTCACCCTAAGAACTTGCTATGTATCCTCTTAAGAACTTGCTATGTATCCTCTCTCCTCATGCTTTGTGTGATCTTGGGTGAAGAGAAATATAATTTTTATTATTAAAGAGAGGGCCTACTAATGAGACACATCCCACAATGGAGAACTCATATAAGTGACTCTTGAATAAAATTGCATTTACTAGTGGGCTATATAAAGGTTGTGAACCTGAAAGAGTAGTAGCTTCAATCTATGGTGATAACATACTGCACCTAATCCAACTTCAAACATATGGGATGGAAGGGAATGATTTAATAGCTTAAGTGGCTTACAAATGTTAGTGTTTGTCTCAATGTTCATGTTGTGTCATTAAAAAACTTTGTCTAGAGGCCAAACCTTGTTTTCCAAAACATTTTTTGAAAGTGGTGCATCATAATTTACTTATAAGAAGTTACTTACCAAGTCTATTTTTTGGTTGAGGCATAGAGCTTAAGAGTTCATTCTCTTGTACAAAATATTGATGGGGTGATATCCATCTATGTGTTCCCTCCATAAGTCACATGTAAAATCATCCCTTTGGAGCATGAGGTAGGACCACCTCAAATAACATACCTACTCTCTAGGTTGTAATGATTGTTTTTTGTGAACTTTCCAAGTGAATCTTATCAAGAAGATTTGTAAAATATCTCCATTACCTTGGACATCAAACACATTGCTTGGATTCAAAACAATTTAAACAAACATTGAACATTGGCATTAAGATTTCAAACCCTTTGGACCTAAGTGTGGATACCTTTATTAAGCCCCTATATTATTGCATGCCCTTTAAGATATCTTGTTTTTCTCAAAACAATATCCTTGACACTTCATAATGTTTGGGTCACATCTCAATCCACATTTATTCCAAAGTAAACCTAGGGAACTATGACTTAAACCTCTAGATTTTCACATATTGAACTTTGTGGAATGAAGGTTGTTGAAATTTATGGACATTTAGTTTGAAAAACTTAATCAAGATATTTGATGCAGTAAAAGCAATTCATTAATCAAGATTAAATCAATTGAACCCCACACATGTGCATGTTTATCTTTGTATTATGTTCAAAACATATGGTCCTTCAAGAAAACATTGATATTTTGATTTGAAATACTCTTAGGGAAAAGCATGTTCTTCAACACCTTGGTATTGTAAACAAGTCCCTCTTCAGTTCATATTAGGATCAAATCAATCTTTCCATCCACACCAAAACATTTTTCATTTTCATCTCACAAACAACTTTAGAACTTTGGATACACCAACCTCCTAGACATTGGGTAATCATCAAATTAAACCAAATCACCTTGTTTAGCTAAGTGTGTGGGAATTCATCCTTTTTCATACACCTAGTTAAATTAGGAAACAATCCATTTTGAACAAATTTATCTTAACGTTACAAGTCTATCTTAGGGTTCATGAGTTCATGATCAAATCCTTAAATATAAAAAATAAAACCCCAAAGTCTAGTGTTGTCTAAAGTTAGAAAGTTAATCATCCATATCACTCACCCTTCCATATCATCATTGGTCATAAAACATCTTAGAGGCTCTCTTTTACCTAGATTTAGGCCAACCTAAGAGTTTTTCACAATATTCCCAAGGTTGATCCCCAAATTTATGGTAAAAACAAGATCACATTACAAGGGCATGGAACAAAACAAAGATTCATCTACCATGAGTACTTCAAACCAACCCAAATTTGATCCAAGATCTTCCACAAATCCTCTACCAAATTTGGCTCAACAACCCCACGATTTTTGAGGGGGTCCATTTGAAATAGAGGATGTTACCAACAATCCCCATGAGATGACCGTAGATGAATTGCTTGAGCTATCACAAAACCCCAAAACTCATCTCCTTGTTAGTACCATGATAAAGTTTAACCCTACCCAATACATGTTGGATTTGGCAAAAGAAGGAGCTAAAATCCCTTATACCTTTGATTTGGACACTATTAGAGAACAAAGTTTAGGGGACACAACATCTAATTCTCAAAAATTTATCACATAACCATTGGTTCAAAATATGGTTCAATCTATTACCCAACCATAATTTTCACATGCCCAAGTCAACCCATGACTACTAAAGGAAGTTCATTACTTCTTGCACTTCAAGGGCGCCCACTTGTTAACAACCAAAACTTAAAAACAAGCACCAACTTGGGTATCATAAACACCATCCCTCAACATCCACACATACCACTCACAATCCATAACACCACCATGGCACCAAATTTTCATGCTACACCATCATCTTAATTCATTACATCTACCCAAGGTACTCAATGATATGATCCTACCATTCCACAAGATCAAACAATTCAACCACCTCAATTGGATTTATTTGGACAAGTGAACACCCTAACAAACTATTTATCTTCATTCACACAAGGAAAAACATGAAAAATAGGTCCATAAGTCCCTCTCATCACTCCATCATGCATGTTGACCCAAAATCCAACAAATAAAATCTATCCATCCAACACGTTATTCCAAAATCCAATAAATCAAATCAATCCATCCAACACATTGGTCCCAAATCAAACAAATCCAATCAATCCATCAATCACAACAAATATGATCAATCCTTCAAACATGGTCCCAAATCCAAGTATGCCACTAACATTGCAACACCAAGTGGCATCCTATCAAATATCTCAAACATCAGTCCCCATACAACACAAAATCAAATGGGACTCAAATGTAAACATTTCCATCCCAAAACCAAATCTCACAATGGATGATATCACAAAATCAAGGACAAAATATGTCAAATCTAAATCAACCATTCACCACCCAACCTATAATCACACAACAACCACCCAAACAACCCCTCAACCCACCATCACAAACCACTTACCAAAATCCACCATTCCAACCTCAAAATCAAAACATTACAAGTCAATATAGTATAACATTGCAAGCACAACACACCTACCAACAAGCATTGCAACAACAACAAGCACAAGCACAAGCCCAAGAATGAGCTCAAGCCTTACAATAGCAACAAGAAAAAGCACAAGCTCAACATGCCTATCAACAAGCCTTCCAACAATGACAACAACAACTAGCCTTGATAGCACAACAACAACAACAACAACAACACAATAAGCCTTGATAGGAAATCAACAACAGGCTCAACAATAAGCATTGTTAGCACAACAACAACAACAAGCCTATCAACAAGCATTGCTTGCACAACAACAAGGCTTCCGAAAACCTTACAAAAGAACACAACAAAGAATCTTGAATCCAAATACGCAAGGAGCATATGTCACTTCACCACCATCACCATTCACACAGCAATATCAATCCAACCCACCACATACACCATACAACACATTCAACTCATCCACCATCCCACCATGCAATACATATGCTCCACCCCTAATCCTCAAGATGATATTTCTGTGCAAGTCAAATTGCTCTATCAAAAAATATAGGATATTCAAGCGAGAAAGACAAAGAGATCAATTGTTCAACATGACTTGTGTCCCTATCCTTTTGACAAAAACATTGCAATGATACCATTCTCGACTAGATTTGAAAAGCCTAAATTTGAAAAATATAAAGGGCGTCCAAATCCCAAAGACCACATCAAGGAATTATATACATGTGCATTGCATGGAAGTGGCCTATAATGATTCCTATTTAATGCACCTTTTCCCATGAAGCTTGGCAGGCCCAACAATTGAATGGTTTTTCCGCCTACTTCCTGGAATCCAAATTTTCTAAGAAATCATAGATCAATTTGTAAATCACTTCTCTTTCAACCCAAACATGGACGTTAGTTTGGAGGAATTGTACACCCTAAAACAAAACAAGGGTGAAACAATTACAAATTACTTACAACAATGGAGGTACAAAACTAGCAAGAGAAAATGGCCTATTCCTAAAGAACAAGAAATAAGAATCATTATTGCTAACCTTGATGAGGATTTATCCTTCCAATTAAAGATGCAATATTTTACATCGTATGATCAACTTATACCTAAGGCTCTTAATATCGAAAGAGCCCTTATGGCACACAAAAACACACAAACATACTGGGATAACTGACCATCATCTAGCTCTAATGACAAGCCCCACTTTTGGGCTAAAAAAAATGTCACTAATGATGGTGTTGATGTGAAAATGGTCATAAGTGCCCCACCATAAACAAACACCCAAACCAATGAACACACGACATAATACACAACCAAACATGCAACAACAACAAAACAATCAACCAACAACCAATGTTGTGAATGCTCAAAGGGCACCACAAAGAACAAATAACAAAGCACCTAGATGATAATTCACTCCCTTAGGGGAACCCATGGATGTAGTTTTGAAGAAGTTGATCAGTCCAACCTCATTATACTTCCAGAATTCAAAAACTACCAAGAGCCACAAATTAAACCTCCTAGCTATAGAGAGGACCATTTTTGTGAATATCATCAATATAAAGGTCATAACAAGCAAAATTTGTATAAGCTCAAACACCTTATTCAAGATATTATTGAAAAAGGAGACCTTGAGGTGGATCAAAACTCCTAGAATCAAGACTTACAGATCCACAAGACCCCTATGTCTGATCATGGAAAATCAAAAGATACAGGAAATACATCAAATTCTAATAACATAAACCATACCCCTGATACCACAATAGCACACATTTATGTTGCTCATCCATCACAAGAAGAGGAATTTGACAAGCATTAAGAAACATTCTTAATATAGACTCAAGATCAACCAACAATTCCTAGCAATGTTTCATATCAAAATGGAATCAAGTATCTTTCAAATAAAAAAATTACCCCTTTGTATGACTTCATAATTGGCCACATTGAGGAGGTTCCAAGACAACAAGAAGTTTTTCATGCTCCATCCATAGACCTTACAAATTGTGAAGAGTCTCCTATCAATGATACATCGTCTACCCAAGAGTCATGTAAAGAAGATAGTCTGGAGGATAACAGAAGTTGCTTCGAACTAAGTCAAGATCAAGATATTGTTTCCCCGCAACATTGTCATAATCTACATAAATTTGTAAGTAATATTTTCCCAACCACAAGTCACACTGAAAAGATAAATTCCTTGAAGAATTATCATGACTTGATGAGCATTCTCCAATCCTTTCATAATTTCAAGGACACACTAGATTCCACCAATGAGATGCTTTCTTTGGATGGACATATAGATGTTCTTCATACAAAATAAGAGTCTCCCACTCTTGATATTCCTACACAAAAACAAACAATGGTCAAGACTCTTGATTAGTAAAGTGATAGTGCATCATCAACATCTTCTAAAGTAGTATCCATAGATAAAGATGTCATAGAATCAAAGCAAACAGTCAGTATTCCTGAACAATGAGAACCCATAGCAATAGCATGTGTTCATGACAAGTCATATTCAGTGGCTATGGATCAAAGGATATATTATCAAGGAAAAGGGTTAGGTATTGTTAATACCTTCACAATGTTGGGGAAATCTTGTCTAATACAAACTTCAACATAGGGGGCATGAAGGATCCTTTTGATGAAAATAATTTCAACACTACAACTAGTCGTATCATGAATCAACACCTACCCATCATCTCATACAAAAAATTGGACCAACGTAAAAAGAAATATTCCTATCAAAGCAAGGAGAAGATCCCAAAAGAAAATAAAGTAGTAAAGCAAAGAGGACAAAGTAAATACAAATGGATACCAAAGAATACAAAAGAAAATCATCCCAATCATACTCCATCAGTCAAAGAAACTATGGGGCAAAGTCAAAAAGGGAAAAGTATCCATCAAAGACATCCTCAAATACCAAAGCAGGATTCTCAAGCAAGGAACAAAGCATATCAAATAGTTGGTCCTAATTCCACTCAAAGCTCCATTTCCACCCATCATTGCTCATATTCCCAAGTTTGGAGAGTCAAGGGTTCCAAACTATCAACCAATTCATCTTCTATTCTATCATGCATGACACCACACTCCATCCATGATATCCAATTCTCACATTGACCATGTGTTGGAAAATACCCTTCATCATAAGGATTTTGAAGGCACTCGATCGTGATGTGCACACATAGATGAGGTTAAATTCAGTACCAACAAGGCAATTCAGAGTTCTCAAAAGTTGCATTCAAGTGCTCGTATCTTAGCAAAGCAACTTCTTCAAGCAGGATATTATTGGAACGTTATGATAGTGGCCTCTACATCAATACCACTAGGTGGTTCAACATGAGGGTAAAATTTTCAAAAAAATAAAAATAAAATAAAATAGTAAAAAAAATAAAATCATCCTCCAATGAAAATTGCATTGGCAACGCTTTGGGCAAGTACTATGATAAAAACCTAGAAAAAAAGCATCATGAGTAGAATTGAGTGTCATATGGACCTTTTCAAGTGAAGGCATCTCATCTCCTTCATGACAAATCCAATGTTTCCTCCATCTGTCCAATCCATCTTTATCCAAACCTTCTAGCATATCTTGATCTTGACAAAAGTTCAGTGTATACTTTGACTTTACTCATGGCTAAAATAATTTTGACATGGTCTTTACCGTACATCCCATGTTGTCCTTGTAATCCTATTGCATGATAACATTTGTTAAAACTCTTTGCATGGTTTTCCAACCAATATCTTGATTTGTCCATTGCATTATGAAACATTGCTAGACATTGGGGGCAGGTCCTTGCGCTCTCGTTTTCAAACAACTCTTGATCCATGTCTTATATCTCACAACGTGATATCGACATTGTGATCTAAGTACCGTTTATCCTCAAAAAATCCAAAAACACTTGCAAAATCCTCATAAAAAATCCAAAAACATTCATAAAATTAGAAAATCCACAAACATTCAAAAATTATACAGTCAAAATCCAAAATATCCAAATCATATCAAAATCCCCAAACTAGGTCAAAATAAGAAAAAGTCAAAAACATGGTCATTGAAATACGTTTTCTCTGAGCTTGAACATAGGCAAGGCCATCATCGATGCACTCCTAAGGCATTAGGTTAGTCCTTTAGAGTCCTTCATAATAAATTGACAATCCATTAGTTTTCATATCTCAGCAATAAATGGTTACAGGTCAAATTCATTTGAACTACAAGGTCTTTGCATGTATAACGCAGGTAAGGCTAATAATTGATCAACGAGGCTCTAGGTCAGTCCCCTTAGGTTTGGTTTGTGGTCAAAATTTGGGAAAACACAAAAACATTTGAAAACTTGAAAATCAAAACATATGTAAAACAACCCAAAATCCAAAAAAGGCAGCCTCATAACATTGCGAAAATACCAAAAACATTGAAATATTCAAAAAATCCAAAACCACCCATCCCATTTTGCTTTCACTTGCAATAAATTTCATCCATAATAAAATGCTCGTCATTTCCAACCTTTGGTAAAACAAGTGGAAACAAGTGTGGCACTTTATAAAGTGCAGGCATAAACATAAAAGTCTTTGAAGTCTTGATCATTAGGTAAACAAGTTGGTTATCTTTTTTTTTTAACAACCTATCAACTAGTTAGTTTATAAATCATCTGATAAACATGTCCCAGGATGCATCGTTCCAACAATAGACATTAACATCAAGCATCATCGTAGTTTTAGTCTTGGCTAGTGATATGAAGAACATTGATTTGTTTGTTTACTTGATTTTTTCTTGTGATTTATCTTATTACGCTCATTCCAATGACCTCTCAATGATGTCTATCAAAACGATTTAGAGAGAAAAGAATGGGGCATTAATCATTATCTTTCATTTGTTGTGCTTGTTGGATCTTCTTGTAATATAACCTTGGTGAATACTTTCTTTGTTAGGTGTGTATGGAAGGTGTTTTGGGCAACTTGTTGACTATCACATTGTTAGGTTATGCCTCTTCGTGTTTTGGTTCAAGATGTTCAAAACTTCTAAAGTACATCCTAGCGAGGTTTTTGTGTGTCAGGTGTGAACAGGAATACTCCTATCTATTTGTCGAGTCAAAGTCCATCGCACTAGATACAACGCCATCCTGGTTATCCATACCTTGATGCATCGTGTTTATGTGTTTTATCAAAAATAAGGAATAATATGCCATTAGTATCCTAATCCTATGAAACAAGCAAATCATCTCTCTCATCACCATATCTAATAAAGTCTCGAATGATCATAGGCTTGTTGGACTTCTGAATCAATATCAAAATCAATGGTTAATCAATATCCATCTCATTCTTCTACTCTTATCCATCTCATTCCTTTATTCTTCTCTTCTTTACTAACATTTCTATCCATGTATCAAATATGTGTGATATATCAAAATATACATGAGGCTATCCATGGTCGATGACTGTCTATGCATCGTAAAAATTATCTACATCGAGTATCTGATCTTTCTAAAGAATTATCTTTTTTCCTCTGATCAGTAGAACCACTCCTCTCGCATATTTATCATGATCTTGATCGAAAAAGAAAAATTTCCGCTCGATCTCTTGAGGAGGCAATGTACCACCATATTTCCTTCCACTGGGGCACTAGTGGGGCATCCAAACAAATCAAGAATCTTTTTTTATTTTTGATCTAGGTAGTAATATTGATATTGAAAAGTGTCAGTCTTTGAACCAATGTAACAGGTACCTCGCTTCAAAGAGGGGAAAAATGTAGAAATTTCAAGTCGTCCTGATCGATATTATGCATCTGAATTTGATTTTAACAACATTTCCTCCTAAATCACCTATTTTATAACTATTTAATTAAATGATCTAAATTGTTTAATTAAATTTATCACCTTCTCCTATTAATCAAATAATTAATTTCATTAGATTAATTTTCCCCCCTTTCTACGTATTTTCATTCCATTTAATTAGATAATCCAAATTATTTAATTAAAACTCCTATATCTTCTCATTTGATTAAATAACTCTAATTATTTAATTAAATGCCACAAACCTCGTAAACCCACCTAAGTTAATTAATCCTTGATTAATTAATCTTATCCACTTTCTAATCCTCATTAGTCAATTCTCCAACAATTCTAACATTCTATTCTGGTTAAATAAACCCATGGTTTGTTTATTAACTCCAATTTGCACAACTAATTAATTTTCTTAAATTAATTAAATGGCTATTTTCCCTTACACTTGCATGAAAATATTCCCATGGAATATTCTTTCCTCATTAACTCCCTCCATTGAATCTCTTTCCCAAGCCTTGATGGCTCTTACACAAGTCATCTTGTCTCTCACCCAAGCCTTAATGGCTCTTACACAAGCCATCTTGTCCCTTACACAAGCCTTTACTTCTCTTCCATGTCTTAATGTCATTCACCCACATGTCTTTACTCCCTCTTACATGCTCTCTTCCCAAAATGTGCACACACAAGTGTGGGCACATATTCCCTCACATCTCTTAGCCTTGTGACACTTGTCACAAGGCTAATCATCCCTTCCATCCTTGGATTCATTTGCAACCCTTGATTGGGCAAATAAATTTCAACCCTTGATTTGTCATTTCTCCCTATAAATAGAAGTCACTTCTACAAGAAGAAGGGGGAAATTTCATGAGAGCAAAGACATCATACTCATTTTCATCCATCAATCATCCAATTGTTGTCATTATCTTTGAAGGCAATTGGCATTTATCACATCCATTTTGGATCCACTTTTGAAAGAAAAGTCATGCTACTCAATTCCATACACATCATTCACTCATTTTCACTATTGGAGCTCATATCTTGCATCAACTTTATCAATATTCATCCATTGCAACAATCTTGAAGCTTGTTCATCAAAAGGGATTGGGAAAGGGCCAATATTCCACATCAATATGGCACCAATCCCCCTATGGGATGAGGTTTGGGTTATTTAGCAAGGTTTCATTCATGCATGCATTGTTGTTTCATGTTTTTGTATTGATTGTTTCCATGCTTTGTGCTTTCAAGAATTTCATAGGGAGCTTGATTTATCTTTGCTAATCTAACTAATTTCTTTGTGTTTTGATCATGTTAGCTCAGGTATAGATCATGCTCACACTTATTACATAATCTATATAGGAAACACCAAGATATATCAATTTGCAATTTTATTGTTGTGTGTTTGTAATAATATATTCATTAGTTGCATCATCATATAATATCATTGGATTATATTATAGGAATGTAGAGTACAACCACATGTGTATGATATTGAATTTAACTAAGGAGGATGACTATTATCTATACATAAGGAGATTGTATTGAATGAAAACGTATATCACTTACATTAGTTGTATTGTAAGGCTTGGAGCCTATGTTCTTATGTTTTTTTGTTTGCAATTTACTTTCCTTTCTAGAATTTTTCATATTTGTCATACATGAATGGTGGCTTAATTCATAAGCCACTTAAAGACTTGACATGAGATATTGCCACAAATGTTAATCTTATTATTTTTTTGGTACAATATCAAATGTGGCTTTTTGAAGAGTTAGGCCTTGCCATTTGTGTATTGTTAGAGCCCATGCCAATCTTAATGGTATTTTTAGTGAGTTTTTCCTTTGAATTGGTGTGATTGAAACAATAGAAGGATGTTGATCATCCAATGGAATTCCTAAGTAACTATCGAATTGCACCAATACATAGGTTGGTGGTTGGGGGTGGTGTTCTAGGTTGATTTACAATTATTTGAATACATCCCAAAGCTCCATTGACAAGTTCTATTTCTATCCAAAAGTCCAATGTTAACATAACTCTTGCAGTTTTTCTTAACAATAATTCATATTGAATTCATCATTTGTAAATCCTTTAGTTGCACTGACATTTCCAATTTTTGTTGTCATGCTTTGTGGAATTATATTTTTGAAAGAGTTTAGTTTTTTTGGTTGTGGCTGTGAACATTTTCATTTGTGGAAAACAAATAAACATTTTTGTCAGTCTTAATTTTTGGTGTATCTAACCTTTCATTAGATCTTTTCATTAGTAAAGTCCAATCATATATTGTAGGGTTTGTATCTCTAATATTTGTTAGAAGTCGACAAAATTTGTGTTGTTCGTTGTGTAATCCATGTCTAAATATTTGATCTACAGTAATGATAATTTTGATTTTTTCCCATAGGGTTTTAGCTCGTCTATTGCTTGCATATGGTGGTATGTCATTAACAAGAGGTGGTTGTTCATAAGTTATCACGATCACAGTCGAGTGCATAATTTCATGTTTTATGATTTCGTTGGTAGATTGATGTACTACGCATCCTTCTAATTGCATTTGAATAGTGCAAAGGTGAAATCACTACTTTTGTAAAAGTACATGCACTATTGTGTTTGAAGGAGATACTTATTCTATAAACAAAATGATATAAAATATGCATTGTGTCCTAATGAAGATGAGAGGGATCTTATTATCATAATAATTTTGCATGCATCTATTACTATCATATTATAATTTATTGCTAACATAAGGAAACTAACACAAATCTTCTAACAAAATGATTGATCTTCCTCCAAAACTCAAGTTACTTTTTTAGGATTTATGCATGACAAAGTTGTTAATATATGTTTTGTAGAAAATTTTATCCAGTGAAGATCATTTAATCAATTAATATGTATTTATATGTTAGATTTCTTCTTAGAAACTTGTGAGTCTTTTTCCTTCTTATTTAACAAAATCTTGAAGTAAAATTCTTAATGTTGAATGGATTGTTGGTGCACCAATCTTGAAAGCTATAACTCTAGTTGGTGGAAGTAATAACATGGGACAATGTAAATATTGGGATTACTTTCAAAATAGTTTCCATTATCCTCACCTTCCGATCCTTAGATATCTTCTTCATTTGAGATTATATGTCCAAGTTTTAGTTGCATCTATAAGTCACTTGAAGGATTAGGTTGACATGTGCTATCAACATTTCCTCAACTTGTGTTAATTTTGTAAGCTCTAGTGGTTTTGGACCAAGATCCCTGTTGTTAGATGTTTAATTGACTTTTTGTTTTTGTTTTTTTATATCTATTACAAATAAGGCCTTCAAATGCTCAAGAAGCATTTATATCATAGGGTAACTTGACAATATAGCATGTGCATTCAAGAAAGTTTATCTAATTCATGTCAAAAATTATTTGTGAATTTTTCAAACAAATCTCAATACTTATACTATCATTAAGTGTATATTTCTCCTCATTTTGTATTTATTATATTATTCTTCACTTTCTAGGTTGGGGAAGTTAACTCCTCTTATGAACCAATATTTTTTACATTATTTTTAGTATCAACTTTCGTTGATCCCAAACTCTATTATCTAGCATTTTTAGCACATGGTCTATCATTATAGAGTTCACTTCTTCAAAATTAATGTCAACATTAACATTTGTAGATGATGCTTTTGAACCACTTTATGACTATATTCTTATAGTTGTTGTCTTTATGCCTTAATGAAATTTGAATTAAACACATTTATCTTTGTAATCTTCTTAATCTATAGTACCCCTCTTGTAATATTCATGGAAAATGTGTAATTATCTCATCCATGTGTTGTCCAATTTTCTTATTGCCAATTAAGTTAATATAACACTTATTTTAAAGATTTATATTTATATTTATTTAGATTATATATAAATAAATGGGAAATATTTTATTTATTTTATCGATAAAAGGTGATATATTATTGAAATAACTAGGAAATTACAATAAAGTTTTAGCAGAAGAACCATCCGCATAAAGGGATATATCCCATACAAAAAGCACCCCAAAAAAGCAAAACAACATAAACCATTCCAACCATAACAATCGAAACACTAGTCAATTACCACCTGGTTGATCCTGCCCCCATGGCATCATCCATTCAACAGATAAACGAGGGGATCCCGGCCAAAAGTCAGCTTCAAAAGATTGCACTTCAGCACACCAAAAAGCTCCGTCGGTCAGCACCTTAAGCCTGAAGATGTCGACTAAATTGACATTTTAACGTCACCCGCGTTCCCCATACTGCCAACAGGCCCTTGCAACGTTCCATTCACGGCATCAAAAAACATCCAGGAGACAAAATTTAAGAAAACCCTACACCAACCCTTAAACCCCAGCTCCTGAGTAACTACCACCCCACCTTTCAAATTTCCCTATTCAACAACAATCCTATTATGTTAAATAAATGACTTCTCTCTAAGTAGAAATTATATTTAATACAAATAAATTTGTCCAAAGTGGGCGCCTTAGTCTCTGCATGCACTTGTTGGTTCAATATGTTTTGATACTTAACACAATCAGGGTTGTCTTTCATAGTTGGAAGGTCTCCATAGTTGATAGACGATATTGGTTAAATAGGGCACAACACCAGAGCTTAAATGGCTATTACTAGGGGGTTCTTAACCATATCCTTTATTGAAGGGTAGGGCCATTTTCCAGCTAGGAAAATGTGTGGGGGACTGCTTAAGTCTGTGGTTGGAGCTAAAACACTTCAGTGATCATGTTGATCTCCCTCTTGCAGATGACTTGTTGAGTCTTGGGAGACAAAAAGAAAGAAATTATCCATCTATGGATCTCTGACCATGTTCCTTACTAGTTTATGATATTTATTTGAAAATGTTTAAAAAAAAATGTTGAAAAGAAAAGTAGTTTATACTTTCTAGTTTGAAAAAGTGAAATGGAATTATTATGCTTTTCTCATGTTATCAGTTATGCAAATGTAAATTTCATTTATTGAAAAAAAAAATTATGTCCTATTTTTATGGAATATGTACTTTTTACTTTAAATTCTTTTATAATTCTTTTAATTTAATTTATTAATTTTAATTTTAATTTACTTATTTATATTATGTCCTCGATTCAATACTTAATTCTAATTTATTTATTCTAAAAACTTGCTATCTTATTTAAGTTTTATTATGTCCTTTTCAAATTCACATTCACATCAGTAACAATAGAGACGCCGAATCCAGGCACTACTATATCCACTGCAGCCTTGACTTCCTTGGTGTAATACTTCTTGTCAATAATCCACCCAATCACACAAAACACAGGAATCATGCTCAATTTTGAAATCTGCACAAAGAAAATAAATTACAACCAGAGCTAGAAAACTTTGAAACTTTGACAAATAATTGTTGGTAAAAATTGTTGGCAACATGTGGGGTAGCACTGAATTCATATAAATATTTGCATGGATCTAAAGCCAAAGGGATACCTGGAGAAGACTAGTAAAATGTAATGTTCTAGCTTACACGCAAGAGAAGTCAATACTGTATCCATCCTCTGAAAGTAGACATGAACAGATCAATCAATTGTTGGACTCTTACATGCAAGAGAAGTCGATACTATCGAAACAGACTAAGGGAATGAGGACAGGCCATAGAAGAAAGCGCACAATATTTTTAACAAAGCTGAAATTATATTTAAACCATGACTTAACAGGAGAACATAACACTTCTAAACATATTACGGCTGCAGAAGCCCCAAGTGATGAATCAGAAGGAGCATGCCAACAGAGAGACCAAGTTGAAACTTCTCTTATGTCACAGGGATTAATTGAGTCAAGACAAGCTACAGAAGTAAGTAACAATTCTGCAAGGAATCAAGTTTTTTCTGATTCAAATGACATTTTTGATGATAGCAGATTGCTCGCTGTTAAAAAATCAAGTCACAGAAGAAAGAAAACATGATCATCTGCTTCTCACTGTAGGATAGGAATGCTAGGATGGCAGGGTACACATTTGAGGACGGCAGGAGGATGGCAGTAAGCAAAATAAAATGAATCATGCATTTTACTTTTAAAAAATAATTCAAAATAAGCAAAATAAAATATCATTGATTTTCTAAATCAATTTTAAATAATAAAAATACAAATATTTATGCACACGATATTCCAATTTAATAATTGCTCATTTGTTCGTCTTCTTTCTCCTGTACTCAGAGTTTTACTCGTATTCAAGTTTCTCATTATGTGATTGAAATCAGTTTCCATTCTTTAGCTTTTCTTTTCTTTTTTCCTTTTTTCCATGTCAACCCTTCCCTAATCAGAAGAAACATACCCATCATCTGTCTGTCATTCTTTCACAATGACCTGGTCTACAAGGAAGAGATCTTCTCCAGCAGGGGTCATGTTAGAGAGATCAAACAGCATAGGCCCTAGAGATGTTTTTGGGCTTTTGTTTTTCTTTGATGAGAAAGTATCCAGGTGCAGCCTTACTAAGAGTGCAAAATCCACAATATCAATCTGTGCTTCTATTATTCTCTTCACAATCCTGCTGTTTATGCTGTCCACATTTTATCCTGGCAAGTTGAGTTCTTCACAGCCATCGTTGCCAATGATAGGCCCCCAGATTGAGATCAGTTTCAGCAAAAGATGGAGAGTGCTGCAGAGCACCGTGAGTGAAAAAAAACTGATGCCCAAGAAAGAGTGGAGCAGAAACAGAAGCAAACTTGCTCTGCATGGGATGGGTACTCTGTTCAGAAGAGGCACTAGGGCCATGAATGAGCTTGTGGTTGCACATATTGAAGAAGATACCACTGAACATGAGGTCAGATGGTTTTTAAGAACTCTGCATAGATCAGGAGTGACTGCAAGAGCAGATGTTGTTATTGTTTTTCCGTGGAGTCATGTTCCTGCAGAGATCCTGGGTGTAATTGAGGAGGAGAACAAGAGTTTTATGAAGCTCTTGAATCGTGTAATGAGGGAAGCTTCTGTACAGCAGACCATGTCCAAAGTCAGTATCAATGCCAGTGACGTTGAACAGTCTGAGCAGGTGTTGGCTTCATCTAGGATTGTTGTTAGCAGGGGTGGAGGGGAATTCAATGGATTGAAGGTCAATTCTACTTCTAAAATCAGTCCTTTTAATGCAGGTGCATTCAAGAAGGCTGCCCAGGAGACGACTAGTGCAGAAGGAGGAATGAAGGAGCCTCTGTGGGGGTTGAATAATGGGAGCCAGAGCATTGGATCTGGAGAAATGTTTTTCGAGCCTGTTTGGGGATCCATTGTTGGCTTTGAGGCTGCAGAGCTTAACCCAGATGATGCTCTACTTGGGTTTCTGGACCAGCCCCCTATGCAGCTCAGGAGATGGGCTTGCTATCAGATGCTGCTGGGTAAGGTTAGGCGTAAATTTAAGCACGTTCTTTTGACAGATGTTAAGGGCCTTTTAGTTTTGGGTGATGCTCTGGCTATGGTAAGGAAGAAGAATGGACTTTATTTGGGTCTGCAGGATAGGACTTGGAGTGAGCCTATACCTGAGAAAAATAAAAATAATGAATCAGAACTACTTGTTTCTGGATTGGGCAAGGAGTCACCAAAGAGTGTATTTGAGAGAGTTTATGGGCAGCAGATGTGAAGTTCTCTGGAGAGAAGAGAGAAAGAGATGAAATTGGTGAACAGTGGTGTGATTCTAGGGGGAATCCAACCGGTAAGACGCCTGGCCATTGCAATGATGACTGAGACTGTGAGAGGTGCATTGCAGAGAAAGAGCAGGAGCTCATTTCCTGACAGTGTGTTGCTTACATATCTTTTGCAAAAGAGTTCCGTGCTTGGGAAAAAAGTAACGGACCATGTTCATTCAGTCAAGAACTCGGATTCCATCACTCGTTCACTGGACAACTCCAAGCAGAAGCATTAGTTCTTTAAAAGGAAGTCTTCTTCTTATTTTATTGTACATGGGTATGAAAATTTGAATGTGGATACAAATTTGACTTCGATAGTTATGAGGGATATCTGTTCCTCACCAACCGATGCAGAGGCTTATGAAGACTGCAATTGGGTGGGTACCAGACACCCGGACAGCAGATAGAAGATTTGTTTAATTTTCATTAGCTTTGTGTTGGATTGTTTCTAGGAGAAGCTAATGAATGATATTAGAATAGCATAGGATTCTTTTGTAGATTAAGTTGTATTTGTCATTTGAGTCATGGACTCCTGTACAGTGCACGCTACAGATTTTCAAATCTGTAGGGCTCATTTTTCAGTATCCTTCCTATAAACAAAATACTACTGACAATGATGATTGTATCACTATGACAAATAAGAGTTTTCCCAAGAGATTCATCAAGACCGCACTTACCGAAACGTTTCTCACGGAATTTCCATTCTCCTTTAATAGCATTGAATGACATAAATTCTGCCCCACACTCTTCGCATTCTCTTTTCAACCTTTTCTCAAATCTGTCCACTGCCACACCCTCCATACAATGCTGACCTGTCTTCTTGTCAACACGTTTAACATTTAACAAGGTCATCTATGCCGGTTTGTTAAGGCCCTGTCCTGGAGGTGGCATTTTACTTTCATCCGCATAGACATGAAGCTCACATTTATTAAATTGAATTATACTCTCTAAATCCAACCACCTAACATCAGTTTCTCCAAAAAACTTAATAGACCCATAGCCTTTCCTTCCAACAATAAAGTCTTTAACCCTGCGGCAATAACCTGGTTCACCACATTCTTTTGCTGCAAGTTCTTGTATCTTTGGTTCAGTATAATAGTCAGAATGTCGAAGTTTGGGCATCAGGGCTTCAATGTCTGCACCGTGCTCATAAACAATAGCAGCTTCACCAACTCTATGGCCAGAGAATGATATATAACTGTTTCCTCTGTGATTATGCTCCTCGCTAGAACCATTCTGTCTGGAAGATGATTTTACAGGACCATCAACTAGCTTCGAGAACATATTGTTGTGAATATTTGCATCCTCTACACCAACTGGTCAATTTTTTTTGGCATCTGGAAAACAACAAATCCCAAAAGCTAAAAACTAATTCAAGTACACCTAAACTAATCCAGGAGAATCTCCTAAGTCCAACACATAAGGGATAGAAAAAGGGCCAAACCATGATCATTAATAGGCACAGCCATCTCCTTCAAGTTAACAGCTGGCTTGAGCACCATTGAGGGAGAAGACTGCTCAGGCTGTCGAATAAATAGTGCCCTTGGATTTTCCCTAGGGATTAAGAACATGGCATCTACCTTTGGAGTGCTTGGTACTTCCAAAGCATCCCTGAAAAATGATACCTATGTTGTAGCAACAGAAAATAGAACAAGGCTAAATTTAAAATTCAGGAATAAAATACAGAATCAGATGGTAAACCAAAAATATTTGTAATAATAGGTCAAGTTTATTTACCTTGTGGCCATCCTTTATAGGATTATATCTTTGAGAATGCATGCGGATCCTTGACCTTGGAGCTATATACCGCGGAGTTAACAGGGATGACCTTACTTGAGTAGGTTTTTCATTTACCTACATACATAATCATTTAGCCATGCATAAAGTAATCAAATCAAAATAATATATGTGCAACAACTCCTTTGAAATCATTGGTTCCATGCTTACAGGCATGCTAGATATTCCGTATTGAATAGATGGAGTAGATCCTGCACTCCAGACAATAGACATCTGAGGCATTGGTGGGAGAGTTCCAAAAGGATTACTAACTGACTGTGGTATCATAACCATCATGTTCTGTTGAGCACTGTAACAAGAGAAGATGGGAATAAGTAAATTGTGTTTAATGATTAGTTTTTCTAAGCATTTCAAGCAAGACAATAGTCACAGAATCTCACGGTTATCCAAAAGTGGTATGCCCAAAGGCTGGAGTTGATGCAGCACCAAAACCACTAGAAGCAATTGATAGAATCCACAAGAAAAAGCATGTCAAATCTCACAACCTAATACATCATGAATGACTATGAAACATGAATCAAACTACACACTCAAAATATCTGAGTGCCTCCCCATATTGAATTCCACATACCTGCTGCCTGTGGCTGACCAGAATTACCAAAGGAAAATGCACCATCCTGTGTCTGGGTGGGAGTAGAATTTTGGACTCCACCAAACAGGGAAGGCTGCAAATTCATATAAAACCAATCATTAAGACAAACTCCACTGGAACCATAACTTTCAAGGCACAACATTTGTAGATAAAATTGATGCTCAAAACATAAAGCATGCAATTAAAAAACTCTATATGAATGAAGTTGCTAGCAGAAAAAAAAATTAAATTGTGCTAACTTAAACAGAAAATTTCCATCAAACATACCGTTGACTGTTTAAGGCCTGTTGGTTTGCTCTGTGACATCATTGATGCTGTGCTGTTGGAAAACAAGTTACTTCCAGAAGCAGGTATCATCTGGGCAAAATCATTTGCAGTTTGCCCGAAGGCAGGGGTATTCTGATAAAAAACTGGTATGGATTGACCAAATGCTGGTGCGGACTAACCAAATGCTGGTTGTGACTGGCCAAATGTTGGTTGGGATTTGCCAACGGCTGGCATGCTTTCGCCAAATGGCTGAGTGCTTCCAAATGGGGTACTTGATCTGAATGCAGGACTTGACCCTAATGATGGAGTTGAACCAAGCAAAGATGCAGGCTGAGAAGCTTGGCCAAAAGGGGTTGCACCAAATGTTGGAGAACTTGATGTGCCAAGAGGAGAGGCAGAAGATGCCCCTCCGAAGGCTGGTGTTGTTGATGGTGATGTTGTTGTCTGGCCAAATGCTGGTTGGGACTGTCCAAAGGCCGGCATGGATTGGCCAAATGTTGGTGCGGACTGACCAAATGCTGGTTGTGACTGGCCAAAGGCTGGTTGGGACTGGTCAGATGAATGAGTGTTTCCAAATGGGGTACTTGATCCAAATGCAGGACTTGACCCTAATGATGGAGTTAACCAAACAAAGGTGCAGGCTGAGAAGCTTGGCCAAAAGGGGTTGCACCAAATACTGGAGAAGTTGATGTGCCAAAAGGAGGGCAGAAGATGCCCCTCCGAGGGTTGGTGTTGTTGATGGTGATGGTGTTGTCTGGCCAAAGGGGCTAGATTGTGTTCACTGATAAAAAAGACCATCTGCAGGTTCTTGACTTGCAAGACTTGGACCACCTGCATTATACAACTGATTAGTTTAAGAGTGCATTTTGCACAGCAAAGACCAAATAATAACAATTATCAGAATTCTTGACGTATACCTTTGTCACCCGATTGATAGTCCTCCCATCTTAATTCCTCTTGACTCTTCTCCTTGTATTGTGGCATAGCTGATATAGAAAGGAGTTTTCAAGGCGTCGTTGTCTGCCCACTGACACCACTGCCATTATCTGTCTCATTAGTGGTAGTGTATTGTGCTACTCTACTACGCTGTCCACCAAATGCAGGAGTTGACGTGGAACCAAAAGCTAGTTGATTAGTGGCACTAAATGGTTGACTACCAAAAGCTAGTTGTGTTTGACCAAAATTACTTCCAAAAGGACTTGATCGAGCAACGCTTGGTGACCCAAATTGAGAAGGCGATGAAGTACTACTAAATCTTAATAACATTTTGTTTCCACAGTCCATGATAGTTAGTATGCAAGATTTCTGGAAAAAACTGTGTGCCATTTTTTACATCAATAAAATAGAATTAAAAAAAAAAAAATGGTACACAGTTTTTTCCAGAAATCTTGCATACTAACTACTAAATCTACTAAATCCAAAAGCATGATTCCTTGTTGCACCAAATGCAGGAGTTGACATGGAACCAAAAGCTGGTTGTGTTTACTTCCAAAAGGACTTGATTGAGATCCAAATTGAGAAGGTGATGAAGTACTACTAAATCTACTAAATCCAAAAGCAAGATTGCTTGTTACACCAAATGCAGGAGTTGACGTGGAACCCAAAGCTGGTTGACACCAAAAGCTGGTTGTGTTTGACCAAAATTACTTCCAAAAGGACTTGATTGAGAAGGCGATAAAGTACTACTAAATCTACTAAATCCAAAAGCAGGATTGCTTGTTGCACCAAATGCAAGAGTTGACGTGTAACCAAAAGCTGGTTGACTAGTGGCACCAAATGGTTGACTACCAAAAGCTAGCTGAGTTTGACCAAAATTACTTCCAAAAGGACCTGGTTGAGATCCAAATTGAGAAGGCGATGAAGTACTACTAAATCTATTAAATCCAAAAGCAGGATTGCTTGTTGCACCAAATGTAGGCGTTGATGTGGAACCAAAAGCTGGTTGACTACCAAAATCTGGTTGTGTTTGACAAAAATGACTTCCAAGTCCCCTCACCATTGGCCACTTCAACAGCATTTGGTGTATTGTCTGCAGCTTCTTTTGGTTCCAACTCCAGTCCATTTGGTGGTATGTTTCTTACCATTTTAGTTAAATAAAGTAAATTTAATGGTTACCATGAGTTTATTAAAGAAGAGGAAATGATCTCTTCAATCTTGTTTTTTTCGTAGATTAATAAATTATAGAAGTATATTATATTTGAGTTTGGTTGTTAGAGAATAAAAAATTGAAGATTTTCTTTTTTTTTTTGGGCAAGACATTTCTTGCCACAAAGAAAAAACTTAAAAATTGAATAAATTAGTTCATTTTTATAATATTAACAATATAGGTGTATGTAAAAAAAAAAAAAAAAAAACAATATAGGTCTATGTATGTCTCCAAACAAGTGGTAAATTGCATAATTATTGTAATATACTTCTTCGCCTTCTCACTTTGGGTCTCAAAGACGTGTATTTAGTTGTCCAAAAGATGGCTGTGCCTCAAAAGGACTGGTGCCAGGTTGCCCAAATGCTGTTAACAAGAAAACATAAAAAACAAAGAATAGCAACCTGTGAGCAGTGCCAAAACATCATTAAATTCTCTATCCAGAAATAAACCAGGTACAGACCAACTTTCCCCAAACTAATCATACAACTAATCCATTCAATTTCACCCAAATCCCATGTAAAACAATTCAATCCTTAAATCACTAAAACTCATCCAAATTCATCCTAAGCTGCCCTAATTTTGTTCAAATTTGCTAAAAATAGGATAGGAAGGATCGAGATACATACGATTGGATCCAAACATTGTTAAATCTTGTATCACCGATCCTGCAGACACATAAAACAACCACAGTAAGCACCCAGTAAAATATATTCATGCCCACACGATCCTCGTTGAAACAAAACACACAAATCTTTCATAGAAACATCAAAAACCACTTACAATCGTACATGCAATACAAAATGTACTCTACCTGAAATAAAGTGCCCCCGATCTCTACAGTTTGTTTTGCGGATTAATGGGTTTCCAATACAGAGCCGAGCTGATTTAATTGTTTCGTCGTCCGTTTTCGCAGCCATTCTGAAAAATGCCCTAGAATGCACCGATCTCTACTGTGGGTTTTGCGGATTAATGGGTTTCCAATACAATGGCTGGGTAGTGTTTAAAAAGCGTGCATGACGAGGTAAAATTGTTTGGTCGTCCATTTTGCAGCCATTCTGGCAGTGTTTTTTCTTTAATTTTTCTATCAGTGCTTTTGGAAACTCTGCCTGTTTTTCCTATTTTTGCTGATTTTTCGGACATTATGCTCAAGCCCACCATGACGATAACGTTCCCTTTTTTTTAGTTGAGATATTGGCGCGAAGTTTTTAACAGTTAATAATTTGTATTTTGTCATTAAATTTGTTTCAGATATAAGATTTAATATTTCATAGATTTTTACTACGCCATTTAGCTTTATTAATTATTTTATTATTTATTTAATTTTTTTATTTAGTTTTTTAATGATATAATATAATATAAATACTATAATTAATAATAATATAAATTATAATAAAAAATCAATAATATTATAAAATTAATATGATATAAAATAAATAAAATTTAAATAATATATAATATAATATAATTATAATTATAGATTTATAATAATTATAATGACATATAATTATTATAATAATAAAACAAGTGCGAGTGGGGAGTACTTGTCTATGTAGTATTAGAGGTTTGGAGAGTTTAATGAAGGTCAATAAAATTAAATGTATTTTATTTTTGTTAATTATTGTATTTTAGTTTGACTTTTGTTTTTTTGTTTTGTTTGTTTAGGAGAGATTTTGGATAGACTTCAAAATTTATATAGAATTATAATGATATATAAATTTGATTTATCTATAATTTTACTTACACTAAGGTCTATCATAATGTTTTAAGCCCTCGTAGTGATGGTTGTTTTTATTTGTTTTGGTTATGTAATGTAAATATCTTGTTTAATATTAAATATTTAAAATAAAAATAAACTAATATATATGTTTGTTGTTTGATGTTATTTTTTAAAAATAAAATAAAATAGAATAAATTTTAATTTTATAAATTAAACATGAATGTAGAATACATTTGAATATTTATATATAATTTATATTATTATATAGTATATTATAGTATAGGATTCACCTCGCAGTGCAATGACAATTGGAACACTATGTTGATACGGTGGTCATGCGTTCAAGTCTCACTATGAAGGCATACACTGGTAAGGAAGGCTACGAGAGGAGAAGGCAGGCTAAGTACTTGTGGTGGAACTGATGACAATGGATTGATCACTCGGCATTAGAGGTAAGGGTGTGAGTGTGCTGGAAGGAAGGATGCAACAAAACTGGCAGACAGAGGTCGTAGTAGAGCCACCAGACAAAGGATGTGGTGGAGCCAACAGATGGAAGAAGAGTTGGAGGAAGTCAAGGGGAGTACTAGAAGGAGAACAGAGGATGGGAGATGGAGGACGAAGGACGAAAGATGGGATTTGGAGAAGGAAGAGGATAAGGAGGAAGTGGAGGACAGGAGGAAAAAGGAAGATAGAAGGAGGGGTGAGCTCGAGGAGGAAGCAAAGAAACGAGAGGAAGGAGGAGGAAGGAAGAAGGAAGGAATGACAGAGGAAAGGAGGATGAAGGAAGAAGTGGAGAGACGGGAAGGAGGAAGAAAAGAGGGAGACCAAGGAGAAAGTAGAGAGATGGGAAAAAGGAGGGATGACAAAGGAAAGGAGGACGAAGGAGGAAGTGGAGAGACAGGAAGGAGGAAGAGAAGAGGGAGACCAAGGAGAAAGTAGAGAGATGGGAAAAAGGAGGGATGAAGGAGGAAGGTGACAGAGGAGACTGGACTGGTGTAAATACTAGACAAACATGGGGATGAGGTCCCTATAAATTGTGGCTTCACTAGTTCAAAGCTCCAGTCAAAAGTGATTACCATAATTATTATAGTATAATAATTTTATCACTTTTACCATAATTATTTGCTTTTTAATAATCACTTATATATGAAATTATTATGATTGTCATTATGTTTGGTTGATCTAGAAATATAACAATAACATAAAATCCATCATATAGGATAAATTATGAATGTTGTATATTTTAAATAGTTTTTTTTACAAATAAATATACTAGTAATATAATTATAATGTAATATAGTATAAATATAAATATAAAATAATTTAAATATAATATTAATAAAAATCAATTATATTATATTAAAATATTATATATTAAAATTTTAAATACTATAAAAATATTATAAATATCAACCTAAATTAAAAATAATCAAATGATTGTAAAAAATGATAATTATATAAATATAAAATTTATGCAAACCAAGATCAAATATATTAAAAATATTAATATTAATGTTTGAATTTTTTTATCTTAAACTCCTATTATAGCAAAGTAATAGTTCAAATTTATAAAAATAATAGTTCAAATTTATTTTAAAAAAAAGGCAAAATAATAGTTAACTTTCACTTTTCTTAAAAATCTGTCAATAACACACAAAATCTTTTAACCAATCATTTTCATGAAAAATAATTTTTATAATTTATAAAATTAAATATTTTGCAAGTTCACTTTATCAAATTGAATTTTAGTTTTTTCAAAAAGAAATTATTGTTTTTGATTGGTTGAAAGCTAACTTATTAATAACTAATTAACTAAGAAAAACAAAACTCATTGCAATAGTATTAATAAAATAAAACAATATTAAATCTATATAGTTATTATTCATAATAAATTAATAATTAAATATAATCTTCAAATAATAAATTATTATAAATATACTATAGTATATAAAATTATAATATAATATAATTTTGAAGTGGATTTTAATTAAAATAATAAAACATATAATTATAATATGATAATATATTTTTAATATAATATTACATTACAATAGACTTTTTATATGATATATTAATATTACAATATAATATTAATTATTACTTATTATTATATTACATTAAAAAGAAGTCACTATATTAATATTAATTCTTATATTATATTTATTAACATAGCCTTTACCTATATTATATTATATATTAATATCTTTTAATTAATATATATTAATAGGATCGTATTAATATATATTAAATTATCAATTAGACTAATTTTAAACCTTAATATGACATATGTAAAGAAGCGATGCCTACAAAATAAAGTTGTCTTGAATCCATAGCCTAACCATAATTGATCCAGGATAATAATCCTAACCCAAACTTTATCATATAACCAATAACCCTAACCCTAAACATAACACTAAGACTAACAAGAATAGTAACTCTAACCCTAATCCTCACTCGAACCCTAAAACCAACATTAATATTAATTATGAAAATAAATGTAATTGTAATTGTACCCTTAGCTTAACCCTATTTGATCCCCAATCTTAACTCTACCTATAAGCCAAATTTAATCCTAATTGTAACCCTTATTAAATCCTAACCCAAATTGAACTCTAACCATAATTTGGAAAAGTAAATTTTGTTTAGCTTTAAAGTAACCCTAATTAAAATCAATCACTAATAATATAATCATAATGTAATATAATATAATATAATATAATATAATATAATATAATATAATAATCTAATAATAATATAATATTATAATAGTATAATAATAATTAAAAATATAATAACATTAATACAATATTTAATATAATAGCATTAATAGTAATATAATAACAATAATACAATTAAAATATAATAATATAATACTAATAAAAATAATATAATAACGGGTATTTCTTAATGCTTTTTAGAAAAAGATGGAGGCAATGCTTGATGGGTGCATGCTCGTTGGGGGTTTTGATCACTATGTCCACGGGGGTGTTTGTTTTTCCTCAGTGTGGGTTCTTTCTTGGCTATAGGGGGTGGAGTCGTCCATTCTTCATGGTTTTCTCTTTTGCGATTAGTTTTTCACCGAGTGTGGAGGTGTTCTTTCTTAGTTGTTTTTCTTCAGCTTTGTTTTGGGGGAGAGGTATAAGGGTTTTTTTTTTGTTTTTTCTTCTTAGATGGATTTTGGTGAAGCGTTTGGGTATAAATACTCTCTATATTTTTGTGCCTCTTTGGGAGCGAAGTCATCTTCTCATATTTTTGAGGACTGTCGAGATCAATCTGTTAGATAATGATTCGGGGATTGGAGGGTTTGCTTCATTTTGAGGCCCTCGAATTTTGAAAATCTATGGTTGTTTGTAAAAAAGCAAAGAAAGGTCAGTGTTGGTGATTCAACTAGAATCAATTGTGAAGGATGTTGAGTATTTCTCAAAACATGCTTTGATATGCAAATTCATGAGAATGCAGGTCTCGCTCCAATTTTTGGATTTGTGGGATCAATAGAATTGAGCTTTAGAGGGTGAATTGGAAGTGATGTTATTGGCTAATAGTTATTTCATGTTGGTTTTCAATTGTATGGCTGACCATAATAGATTCTTCAAGGGTGGACCTTATTTCCACAATCAATTTGGTTTCTTTATTAAGCCATGGCATGTAGGTTTTAATCCATCAAAGGAACTACTAAGTCATGTTTCAGTGTGGGTGTGTCTTCCTTGGTTTCCAGTTGAGTATTGGCACAATGACATATTGCAAATGGTTGCTTCGCTTTTGGGGAAACTAGTGGGTCCTTCTCAGCAAACACGTGATAGAAAGGTAATGACTTTTGCTTGTATTTGTGTTGAGATTGATTTGAGTAACCCTCTTCCAGACTCTTTGGAATTTCATGTGGGTTTGTTTTCTTGGGTGCAACAACTTGATTACGAGACTCTACTTTTTGTTGTTGTCTATGTCATGAATATGGTCATTTGTAGTGAAGATGTCCCAGGACTAAATCTTTTGAGCCTTAGACTACTCAACCTCCTCGCAACCCCCCTAAGGGTGACAAAGAAAAGGCTCCCATTCCAAGGGATGTTACAATTATAGAGGGTTTCATTCTTGTTAAGGCCTGTAATAAGAATCGTGGTCGAAAGAGGACTTCTAAGGAGTGGCAGGAAGGGAACACTTTTAATAGATTTGAGGTTTTGGATGGCCTTAGTTAGCAAGAGGTGAACCCGGGTATGATGGCTCTAGATAAGGTGTCTTGGACATAGTCTAGGAGGGCAATATTTTTGATAATATCTAGAATACACAGGATGTTGGTGCTTTGCAAATGGACTATGATCTCAATATGATGGTTTTAGTGGAATCTGAGGCCCTTGCTGCTATAAAGAAGAGTGAGGGAGGATTTCTCCTCATTGGTGAAAGTGGGATCTATTTCAAAAAAGGGAATCAAGGCTTCTCCTTTGTTGGGGATTCACTAGAAAGATCTCAAAAAATGGATTACTGAGAAGGCTTCCATGTTTATCGAAATTGACTCCCAACCTTCTAATGTAAAATCCAAAGCCTTCAAAGAACTATGCCCACCCTCAAATTCTTCTTTTGTCTTCTGAGACAAACTGATCACTATGAAATAACCATTCACCAAAGGCTTGACTTGTAGATCTCTACCCCAGTGGTTCAACCAGCATTGCTCTATCCTTTCCCAATCTAAATATTTACCATACCATTTAACCAGTAGACCACAACTTTCTAGATGCTCGATTATCAGCCTCATTATACCAATCAGATCACCATAGCCTTACTATTTATTTGAATTTCAAATTCTCTCTTACTCTAGGATTGCATGTTGCACCAATCACTCATCAGACGCCCACTAGAATTGATAGTCCTTTCGTGATTTTGAAATAAGTTTTCATCTTGTCATCTTGCTCCACCCAAGGGAAATGCATTCACCATAGTTGCAAATGGTGCTTCAAATCTTTATCTCCTAGGATTCTCATTGCTTCTCCTCTTCCCAAAACCCCTGCCATTACCCCTTTCCATATTATTGTGAGCCCTAGAAAAGGTTGGCTGTTGCTACAATGCATAATACCAAGGCTTCCCATTCCAAGCACCACAAATTTTTGCAACATTGGCTTGTTTATGGTCTTCATGAACCCCCAACTGCCCCTTTATCTAACTATCACACCACTCCTCTCTAGCGGCTCTCTTCTCGAAGTGATCCATCATGAATTCATGCTCCACTTTTTCCACCCCATGCGTTTATGCATGCACCTGCTCTACTCACCATAATGTTTTCTTATAAGATGTTATTATACTTTATCAAGCATTGATAGATGTATTTTAAATGATTATGTAAATTTTGTATTAATATGTTAATATTTACAATATATATATATATATATATATATATATATATATATATATTGTATTTAATATGTAGCTTACATTTCCTCTCGTTAAGCTAGAATATAGGCACATAGTAACTAGAATATAGGCATGCAATATCTATAATATATCTCATTAAGATAGAATATAGGCAGTGTCTAGACTAGAAATCACACCTTTGTGTGCAATGGGTATGCCGAAGATGTGTGGAAGGTCATCAGAAAAAAATTTGGTAGGTTTTTGTACAACAAATGTCTCAATGGAGAATTGATAGCTTAAAATCAACCATGCATTCACTTACAAGCATACAAACACGATTAGCAAAAAATATGAATGGGGAAGACAATTAGGCTTCATTACCAATAGGATCGTGTTATGTTTTCAATAGGGAGAGAAGGAGAGAGAGGGAGATATAGGGATAGAAAGAGGGAGATGTAGAGGGGTAAGAGTGAGAGAGAGTGGTAAGTAGATAGAGGTGGAGAAGGAGAGGGATGTGGAGAGGAGAGGGAGAGACCAAGAGAGAGAGGAGAGAGGATAAATAGAGATTGAAGAGATAAATTTATATATATGGGGAGACAAGGAGAGATATAAATATAAAGATAGGGAAAAGTAGTGATATGAAGAGAGAGAGAGAGAGAGAGTGAGAGTGAGAGGGAGATATATGGATAGTTAATGAGAAAGATAGAGGGAGATATGGAAGAAAAAATATGGAGAGATGAATGGATAGAGAGAAGAAGACATGTCTAGAGATGGGAGGAAGCAAGATAGAGGTAGAAATGAAGATAGATGGAGATAAATAGATAGAGAGTTAGAGAGAGGTGGAGGGATAGATACAGATAAAGAGAGATAGAGAGATAGAGAGAGGTAGAGGGAGATATAAAGATAAAGAGAGATAAAGAGATAGAGAGAAAGAGATATAGAGATATAGAGATATAGAGGGAGAGGGAGAGGGAGAGGGAGAGATAGATAGAGATAAAAAGGGTGAGATAGAGGGATAGAGAGATAGAGATATAAGGAAATATAGAGAGGGGGAGGGGGAGAGAGACAAAGATACATATAGAGAGATACTGAACTCTGTATCCACTTACAAGGATCCAAACATGAATGAAACACGACCTTTGAATTAGGAAGATAATTAGGATCTATTACCAATAGGTTCAAATTATGTTTGTAGTATGAAAAGAGGGAGAGAAATGGAGAGATAGGGATAAAAAGAGTGAGAAGGAGAAATAAAGATATACATACGAATTGATATGTATAGACAAGTAGAGAGAGGGATATATAGAGAGAGAGAGTGCAAGAGAGATGGAGTGAATAAGAAAGAGATAGAGATAATGAGATATAGAGGGGGGATAGGGAGAAATGGGAAGGAGATATAGAGAGGGGGAGAGGGAGAGAGAGATAGAGAGATATGCAAATGGATAGAAGTAGAGATGGATAAATAAAGATGGAAGGATGTTGAAAGGTGCAAGACAATTGAGAAGGGGGGTGAATCAGTTGTCACAAATTATAATCACAAATCTCAAACACTTATCAAATCCACATCCACTTTAATTTGTTATTAAGTATGAGCATGAAATTCAAATAAGAGAAAGAAATATCAACACAAGAAACACCATATTTACATAGAAAACCCAATAAGAGAAAAACCACGATGAGGATTAACTCAGTTGTCACAAATTATAATCACAAATCTCAAACACTTATCAACTCCACATCCACTTTAATATGTTATTAAGTATGAGCATGAAATTCAAATAAGAGAAAGAAATATCAACACAAGAAACACCATATTTACATAGAAAACCCAATAAGAGAAAAACCACGATGAGGATTAACTCACAATATAAAGTAATTCCAAAATCGATTACAAAGAGGTTCACTACCCAAAAAGGCCTCATTGTTTGGATAAAAGACTCATTTCCTACAAATAGGACTCTTTATCCGGAAGGGAGGCTCACTGCCTATAGCTATAAGAGAACAGAAAAATCCACCACAACAACTTGCACACATTCGCAACCTTGATTAGAGAATTGCAGACACCGTTTGCTCACTACTTTTAGGAGTCTAACACATTAAAGTACTATTACCTCAATTCACTTTCACACACTCTAGCTTCTCACACTTGTGGCATTCTTGATACATCAATCCATAACATATCAACTTGTATTTATACCTTCTTCAACCTTAGAAACTTTCTCCAAGGTTGGCTACACATGCTTCAATTACAATTCAAATTAGGTCAGCAACTCAACATTCCAGTGGTGGAAGAGAATGAGAGTAGACCAAACCAACACTTAACCAAGACCCAAAAAAATTTCTCGAATCAATCACATGCTTCTTCATTTGACACTTATCCTTCGCATGATGTGTAGACACCAAGTCGACCAAACCTAATGAAAACACCAATGAACTTTGAAGTACATGCTTCCACAACAAGAAGATAACATGTGGAACACATAACATGCTTCACCATACACTGGAACATATCTTGGATACCTTCAGATTCATCCAGAGCAAATACAACAACCTTCATACTTAGAACACTTTCCATCAGTCCATCCAAACTATAAAAACACACACAATAACTTTGAAACTAGTCTTCCAAAGCACCAAACCATGAATGCCTTTGATGTAGCATAGATAACACCTTTACAAGCCTTCTCTCAAATCTACAAGACCAAAAAAAAACCAACAAAGGACTGTAGAGTAGATATATTTCTCCCAGTCCATAGACAATCAACTCTACCAAACCATTCACACACTAGTGAATATTCCTTTCACTCTTCATCAAACCAGAAGCTACAATCTAGCATATATTAGTCAATGATTCCCATAAACAATACTTCAGATCTGTACAAGAATAGGATCAACATAGAAGAAATGAGAAGCACATACCAGAGCACATTCTGAACACACACACAACTCTAAATTTACTATATCTCAAAAGCACTTGGTAACTCATCATATCAACACACCTACAACACCATAAAGATAGCTCCATGTACTCACAACATCTCTACAATATCTAATCCAATGCAGAAGAGATCTATGACAAAAATTGCTAAAGTGAATGTGCATGAAGGTGAACAAATATTTAATGCCTTAAGCTTAACTGAAAAGACATTAAATAAAGGAGCAACACGAACAATAAAGGAAGAGAAATATAACATAGTATATAGAGAGAGAAAGACACAAATTTGATTATGGAGTTCATCCGAGTGGACTATGTTGGTGTAATTAATTAATTAATTATTACACCAGCATAAGTTAACTTAGGTCTTGCATTTAATTAATTAAGTCCTAGGTTGCATTATTAGATAAATCATTTAATAAATGGGATAATATTCCCTTCCTTATTTGTAGGAAATAAGATTCCTTCTAGAAGATGAGTTGTCCTTCTAGAACTTATCTCAACATTTAATGATCATCTAGATAGGGTTCACATGTTGTCACATGTTGTTAGATTATGACACATGGAAACATCTCATGCATATTAGGTTTTCATTCTTGCCTATATAATCAAGCATCTTGTTCATTTATAATATATCAAATAGCCAATATCAATATGAATATCATATCATCAATATAGAATCTCTATTATGCATGCCTAGTTGCAACACTTTATGGGTGGTTGATTATCTTTCCTTGTTCAAAGGTCCTTCATTGAAGACTGCAGCTTCAAGGACTGTGCATCCATAATCTCAACATGGTATTAGAGCTTGTCCAGTGAAACATCAACCCTCAATCAAGAAAGTTGGTGTGCAAGATTCTCCATAGGCTGAAGGTTTCCATTGAAGGCTACTTGATTCCACCCGGGGACCAAGCTGATTTTTGAAGTAGATTGAGTCAGATCCAAGCTTGCCATTGTCTTTAAAAGGCCTTGAAACCCTAGGATCACCTGCCCATTCATCAAAATCAGATACATCAACCCGGGAGCTTCAGACGTATTTTTAGGGTTTGCAAAATCAATCGTACTATCCGTACAATTTGCAGCAAAAAATCATCCCTTGCAGTTGTCCTTTGAGGCAATTTTTTTTTATTCGCAGGCCATTTTTTGCTTTAAAAATAAAAATTCGGCATTTATCTCTAATTCTTTGGCAAAAAAATATATTATATTCGGGCTATATTTTTCTATAGTTTCAGAAAAATATTTCAGGGGACTATATCATCCATCGACATTATATTAAAAATTGTGGGGTTTATTTATTTTATCAACATTCAATATATTTTCGTCGGCATATTATTCTTTATGATTTTTAATTGCAATTTTGCAATATTAAAAATCATAATATTACATTTGTCGGCCACTTTTATTTCAAAGTCTGCGAATATATTTTTTCTGTCGGCTGCATTTAAAGCCTTGCAGGGGAGGACGGTACTTCATAGTACCTATCACATCAACATCATCTCTATTCATCAACTGGCCATCTTGCCATCGCCGACCACCGGCTCGTTCTCCCGCCAACCCATTTCTTTCACGACCCCCACTGACGACTGTTGCCGACCGCTACACCAACCAGAGTCTTCACCACCAGTGTTCTTTCCTATTGGTGTCGGGTGCCATCCACCATCCGGTGGAGTTCTTCTTTCTGGTGACCATGTATTTGGAGCTCTTGCTTGGCAAGACCTAAGTCCCATCGATGACTAAGGGGCCCCGTCCATATCTAAGCGGTGACACCAACATCCACCACTTTGCCGCTTATTTCGGCCACGCCACTGAAAATCTCTGCCCCACCGCCACCACATCTGGTGGCTATCTTTTTTTGCCCTAGCCCACCCCCTAGTCATATCAGCGACCGGGGGCTGATCTTTTTTTAGCCTGCGGTGCTAATTTTTTGCACCAGTTTAGCCTGCAGATTGCCTAATATAGGCATTTTTTTCATTTTATCACAACTTGCACCCAGGATATCAAAATTTGGCAAATGATATACCGTTGGAAAGGGAATTTTGCATACTTTCTAGTGGTGACATCAATTCTATGAAATTTTGATCGTAGAAAATTCTATAGTCAACTGAAGTTCAAACCATAATTTGGATATAAAGGCTTGTATCTTCGCAACCGTTCATTGGATTTTGGTGATTCCAGCGGCATCAGGAAGGTGATTCGGAGATTTTTTTCATCAATCTAGATCCCTTAATCAGTTTCAACTCTAGGTACTCTTGCATGTGATTTTTTTTAGTTTGGTACATTTGCTCAATAACCTGGTCATTCTAAAGTTTGGGAAAAGATTTTTTTGATCCGGGTTGCATCACTTCAATTGTGAAATCATATTTGGAAGTCTTTATTTGCTGTTGAAGGTCATTTGTCTTTGTGTTTGTGGAGAAATTTCATTATGAGGCTTGCATGTACTTCTTCTCTAGTTATGTTGCACGAGGGTAACTATTCACAATGGCGAGATGGGATCTACCACCATCTTCAGTCACTTGATTTGTTGCCACATCTATTTGGTATAGTTCCCCATCCAAGTGAAGGTATTCATGAACTTGCTTGGAGTTGCAGCAGATACACTGTTTTGGAACTCATTTCTATGCAAGTTGATTGTGATGTTTTGAGCTCTATTGATCATTGTGATTGTCCTCATATCCTTTGGATTAAGCTTTGGGAGCTATATGGAGATTCAGATACTCCACCATTCCCCATTGGTCATGATTCAGAATGTCATGCTTCAGATCAAGTACCCCATGATGATATTGTTGTGCAGGAGGTTGATTGCCTTGATCTTTCCAAAGAGGTTGACAAGGTTCCTTTTAGTACTTCTTCTCCATCAAAGACAATTGGTATCCCTTCACATTTAGTGATTCCTTGTCCAGAATCATTGATTAAGGCTTCCATCATCATCATCATCATTCATCAGGACACATTCAATTTTTCAGACTTGGCATCACAGGATGGCTTTTTTTTAGGCATCATTGACTTGGCTACTTCTATAGGTTTGGAGAACATTCTTGAGGGGGTATCACTCCTCTCTTTAGAGATTTCATATTCGAGACTTCTTCCCTATCATTCCATTCAAGACTTGAGGTTTCTTCAGCATCTACCATTGGATTTTCTTCTGACTTCTTTCAGTGGTTTTGAGGACACTTCATTCAGGGGGGACTATCAAGTCTCCATCATATTCATGCCATATCCATCTTTGGATATTGTTCAACATCCGTTTCTGCATCATCTTGGTTTGTCACTTTCTTCATTGATTGTGGTCTCTTCTTCATCAGGAAAGGAGACATTTGAGCAGAGTTCAGAGACATCATCGACATCCACCTTCATCCTTCCTTCCTTCAATTCCTATCCGGAATGGGAAGCATCTCTTCACTTGTACTTGGTTTTGTTTCTTCCGAAAGGGATACAAGTTGTTTGTTATCATTGGATCATGTTCTGTCTTCAAACACTTAACTTTTTTGCAGGTGATATCATCTTCTGGGGGGACTATTTAGTCTCTCTCTTTTGTATCCATGTGACAGATGGTGTACTTGGGGGGTATTTGGGAGTCCTCCATCCTTCCCATCCTATCTCACATTTCTGCATTTTCATCTCCTTTTTGGAGAGGGGTTTTCTTCCCATTGGGTTTTCCCCTTTTCTCTAGTTGTGGGAGATTTTCTGCATCTTCATGTACATGGGTACCTAACATGGCCTCGTAGCCAGGACCCATCATCATCTTGCATAATCATTGCATTTTCCTCCCTAAGTTACACTTATGGGGGGGTGTTGGTGTAATTAATTAATTAATTATTACACTAGCATAAGTTAACTTAGGTCTTGCATTTAATCAATTAAGTCCTAGGTTGCATTATTAGATAAATCATTTAATAAATGGGATAATATTCCCTTCCTTATTTGTAGGAGATAAGATTCCTTCTAGAAGATGAGTTGTCCTTCTAGAACTTATTTCAACATTTAATGATCATCTAGATAGGGTTCACATGTTGTCACATGTTGTTAGATTATGACACATGACAACATCTCATGCATATTAGGTTTTCATTCTTGCCTATATAATCAGGCATCTTGTTCATTTGTAATATATCAAATATCCAATATCAATATGAATATCATATCATCAATATAGAATCTCTATTATGCATGCCTAGTTGCAACACTTTCTGGGTGGTTGATTATCTTTCCTTGTTCAAAGGTCCTTCATTGAAGACTGCAGCTTCAAGGACTGTGCATCCATAATCTCAACAGACTACATCTCTAGGTCTTACTCAATTGAGTGACCAATGTATTATTAATTCTCAACATGCAAGAACATCTCAAACTGCAATACAAACTTTTGTAAGACCACAAAGTCTTGACTCAATTCCTCACTCAAATCACCTTGCACAGAAAGGCTCGCCAATGGCCACAAGGGTGATTTACAAAGAGAGAGAATACAACTTTTCCTAAATAGCATTACTATAGAAAAACAAGCATCATTACATCTAAGAGAGAAAAATAATCTCCCTTCTTGACGAGGCAATAAGCAAGTTCATGTTGATGAGGCATTGCTAAAGTGTAAGACCCTAGCAAGCAGATATACCAATGTATGTTTCCAGGTGTTGTCGAAGTGTAAGACCCTTAGAGGGAAGATGTGACAATATCCAAATGGGATAGGATAGAAGCTAAGGAAAGTCAACAGTAGTACTACAGTAGGGTTTCAAAGGTGGCAATAAAGTGATCTGAGGCAGGTTTCAAAGGAGCATAACTCTTTTCAAGACCAAAATTTCTTTAGTGGGGAGGTCTAATCTAGGTGGATCTCAGAACCCTAAAAAATGAACTACTTTGGATGACCTTAGAATCAACACCATCAGAAAGAGCTCAAAATCCTAATTCCAACGCAACTTGAATGGGCTTAAAAGGAGTCTGTATGCTCGGTCAAAGTTGGGGTCAAACCAGGTACAGAGGCTAGTCAAAAAGGTGAAATTTTTTATCATCTCAAAAATGATCAAAAAGAACATCAAGTTAAAGAGCTCGTCACCATGATTCTGATGCCATTTGTTTTGTCAAAAACAAAGTCAGTATGCCAAAGTTATGCCAAGTCAAAGTTTTAGTCAAAAGGGTTGACTAGTCAAAATGATGATGTCAGCATGTGACATGGCAGTGGTGACATGGTAGGTGATGATGTCATCATGGCGACATGGCATTACCTAGATGACATGGCATAAATATGGATTAAACCATAATTATTAAAGGAAAAAAACATATGGTTTAAAAAAAGGGAGGATTTAGTGGGATATGATCCCTTAACCCATGCCTTAAAATCCTCTTGCTACCTTTCTCCATGATAAAAGGAAAACCCATATGATTAAAAAAATAATCTCCTAACTTTGTGAGATTTAAAGTAAATCTTTTTTAGCCCCGTAAATGAAACTACTAAGGGCTTAAAATAAATTCAAGTAATATTCAAAAGATATTTAAAGGATTATCCAAGGGATAATTATAAGGATTTAAATAAAATTAAAGGGGTTAACATTATTTTGATTTGTAAGCCCAAATTATAAGGGCCCCTCTTTTTGAACAAGAGGATTTTTATTAAGGAGATTTTCCAAGATTTATTTGTAAATGGGGGGATATTATTTGATTTTCAAATCTTATGGTTTTACACCATAAATGGAAAATTCCATGTATAAAAAGGAGTGCTAGGAGGCATTCCATGATAATCCCATTCTCAAGCTTCCAAGTGAGAGGAATACTTGAGAGAGGAGAGTTGTAGGCTTAGTTCGAGTCTCAGAGCTTTGGTGTAGTTTTGAGATGAGCTTTGTAAAGTCTGCATTGTAATGAGTTCATCCTTTTGATGTTTGGAGTAAGGTCATTAGTGTGAGTTGCCTTCTTGAATCCTTGATTAAGGAGAAGGTAGTCCTTTTTGTAAACACTTGTAAGAAGGTCCCAACATCTTGTAGAAGAAAGAATAGAATGATTCATGTTCAAACAGATCTGGAGACATAGCCAGAGTCTAGTGAACTCCGTTATCAACCCTCTCTCTTTCTTGTCATATTGTTTTATTAGCTTTTGTGCTTTCCATGTGTTTTATTTGTTCATTGGGTGTTACTAATTCACTTGCAATCACGTCAATAAAAGATCTTGGCATAAATTTGTATTAAGGTGTAATAATAAAATTCTGAGCACCGTTTACAGATCAGTATCTCAACTATACATGTACCACCTACAATCAGTTGATTCCTTTCTCTGCAATAATCTATATTGTTTTGACATCAATGACAACATTAATGACAACACCACCAAGCTTACTCATACTTGCAACCGTCTCCCCCTTTGTCATTGATGGCAACACATGATGTGAAAAACCATCAAAGACAACATCCATTCCATTCATGCATTCTCCTTTATGTTTTTAGATTAGATAGCCTACACAACATTTCCTACACTCTCTTTTCCTTGCATTATTCTCTCTTTCACATGACTTTCTTTCCTCCTTTTTCTTTCACTATTTTTCACATGACTCTCTATCCCCCTTTGGCAAAGAACCAAAGGTTTGCATAATTCTTCAGCCATATGTAGCTTTGATCACTCCCCTTTAAGAGTGCACCCATTTCATACTGCAACAATGATACTTCCTACTCCCCCTACGGAGTAGACCCATTCATGAGTCGAGACAAATGAAGAATCTGTGGATCCACTAGATTGATGCACCTCCATCTGCACCTAGTTCAAATAAGGAGGGGCAGTAACCCCCAACTTCTCCTCGAGATACTCAAAAGTATCCTTCGGAAGAGCCTTAGTAAATATATCAACAATTTGATCCTTTATAGGTACATATTCCAATTTGACCTCATTTTCCAATACCTTCTCTCTTAAGCAATGATATCTAATAAATATATGATTTGTCCTTGAATGAATTACCAGATTCTTTGAAATATTTATAGCACTTGTATTATCAAATAAGATAGGGATAGGCTCATAACACATCACTCCTATATCCTTCAATGTTTTCTTCATCCATAACACCTTTGTACATTAAGATGTTACTACAATATATTCAGCTTGTGCAGTAGATAAAGAAACTGAATCTTGTTTATTGCTTAGCCATGAAACTAATCTTCCTCCAAGAAAGAATGCACCGCCACTTGTACTCTTTCGGTCATCTACACAACCAACCCAATCTGCATCAATAAAAGAACTCAAAGTGAAATCAGTATCCTTAGGATACCATAGGCCATAATCTAGAGTGCCTTTTGGAAATTTGAATATCCTTTTCACAGTTGTAACATGCGCTTCTTTAGATTCTACTTGAAATCTGGAAAACAAACATACTGCATGCATGATATCTAGTCTAGTAGCAGTAAGATACAACAGTCCACCAAACATAGATCTGTACAAGCTCTGATCAACTTTAGGAGAATCATCATTTTTACTCAACTTGCATCCAGTCACCATAGGAGTATAAATTAGTTTGGACTCATACATTCCAAACTTCTTCAATAACTCTTTGACATACTTTGACTGTGAAATGAATATTCCCTTATCAGTTTGATTCACTTAAATTCCAAGGAAGAAATTCAACTAAAAAATCGTAGACATTTCAAACTCTTTTTGCATCTCTTCTACAAAGTTCATGCACATTCCCTCATTTCCTCTGAAGATAATATCATCAACATACACAACCACTATCATCATTTTGTTTCCTTCAACCATGAAATAAAGATTACTGTCTATAGAGCCTTTGCTAAACCTTTGTTGTGTCAAATTTCTATCCAACCTTGCATACCATGCTCTGTGATCCTGTTTAAGTCCATGCAATGCCTTTTGAATAGTATGGTTCTTCCTCTCAACAAATCCATTCTACTAAGGAGTTCTAGGAGTAGAAAAGATGTCTCTTTATGCCATGCTCTTCACAAAATGTATTAATCTCACTAGAAGTGAATTCTCAACCTCTATCAAACCTTAAACATTTTATTCTCAGGTTCACTTCATTCTCTACCCTCACCTCGAATACTTTGAATCTGTCGAGAGCTTGAGCTTTCACCCTAAGAAAATTAACCCATGTCATTCTAGAATAATCATCAATTAGGATCAAGAAATACCTGTCACCATTAAGACTTTCTATTCTTGTAGGACCACAAAGGTTTGTATGAATCAATTCCAACATTTTGATAGATGATTGCTCCTTTCTTCTAAAGTTGCATATTGTTTGTTTTCCTAACTAACAACTTCTGCAAACAGTATTTGTAAGCTTTGTGATTTTAGGCAGATCCCAGAAAACTTCTCTTGAATAGAACCTGATCAAATCATCAAAGTTTACATGTCCCATCCTCTGGTGCCATAGCCAACTTTCATTAACTTGAAATACAAGGAACTAACCATCAACACCTTTAAGCTAATAAATGTTTCCATATGTTCTTCTTGCAACAACCACAATTCTGGACCCTTTTTTTGATCTCACAAGTATTATCCTAAAACACAGGCTTAAATCCTTTACTACACATTTTTCCAACACTCAAAAGATTATTCCTTAATCCCTTAACATAATAGACATCATCAGTATTATGTTTTCCATCAAAACTAATTGTTCCTTTTCCAACAATCTTTGCACCAGAATCATCACCAAATATGACTAATCCACCATATACTTTTCAAGTTTAGTAAACTTACTTTTCTCTCTAGTCATGTGATTAGAGCAACCACTATCAATCACCCGATAATCTTCATCGTATCTAGCATGAAAGGCAGTAACCAGAGTACCTTCCATCTCTTCCTTCTTGATCTTTGAACCACTTTCCTTTGCACATCTTCCAGAGTTAGCAGATACTGATTTTTTCTCTAAGGCTAGAAACAAGTACTCATCATTATCATCCTCAAAATCAGATTCATCATAAAAAATCCCAACATCTTCTCTAACATAATACAATTTCTTGAACTTCTTATCATTTGTCTTTATTGTCTTTTCTCTTCTTGTGTACAACTCTATTTGGACATCTTTAAGAATAGTGACCAATATTTCCACAATTGAAACACTTAAAAGGTAACATACCTCTGTACTTACTGGTACCTTTCTTCAACATCTTTGTGAAATTTGCTTCCAACTCCTCTGAACTATCACCATCTAGATCATCTTCTGTCTTTGTAGCTTTGAAGGATGATTCTATCTTCTCCTTTTCCTTTCCAAATTTTCTCATTTCAAATGCAGTCAAGGTTCCAAATAGTTGTTCTTTAGTAAATTTCTTAAGATCATACACTTTCTCAATAGCTGAAATCTTATCATTGTAACTCTTTGGTAGGGTCATCAAAATTTTCTCCATCACATTTTCATCTATCATAGTACCACCTTGATTTTTCACTTCATTCACTACAATATCAACCCTCTAAAAATAGCTTGCAATATCTTCACCTTCTTTCATTTTCAAGTTCTCATATTTGTGCTTAGCTGTTAGCTTCTTTGACTATTTCACTCTATCATTTCCTTCATAGATATCTTTCAACTTTTCCCAAACTTTGTAAGTAGTGCCCAAAGAAATAAATTTTCTCCACTCAGACTTAGATAAAGCACTATAGATTGCATACCTTGATTTTTTATTTTCTTCATAGGTAGAAATATCATGTATAAAAGAAGGACCACTTGTCGATGCAACATATTTTGTCTCAACAAATTTTCAAGTCTTATAACCAAGATAAATCAAGTAACCTCTCATCTGCACTTTCCAGTCACTGTAGTCAAATCCATCAAACACAAGGATTGACAATTTGTGTGCCATCAGATCTACCTCAAGTAGTTAAGCTCTTCTTCGAGGAACCAAAGCTTTGATACCAATTGTTGAAAGACACATGACAACTGAGAGGGGGGGTGAATCATTTGTCACAAATTAAAATCAAAAATCTCAAACACTTATCAACTCCACATTCACTTTAATATGTTATTAAGTATGAGCATGAAATGCAAATAAGAGAAATCAATATCAACACAAGAAACACCAGATTTACATAGAAACCCAATAAGGGAAAAACCACGGTGAGGATTAACTCACAATATAAAGTAATTCCAAAACCAATTACAAAGAGGCTCACTGCCCAAAAAGGACTCACTATCTGGATACAAGGCTCATTGCCTATAGATAAGACTCACTGTCCAAAAGGGAGGCTCACTGCCTATAGATACAAGAGATAATAGAAAAATCCACCACAACAACTTGCACACATCTGCAGTCTTGATCAAAGAATTGCAGACATTGTCAGCTCACTGCTTTTAGGAGTCTAACACATTAAAGTACTACTACCTCAATTCACTTTCATACACTCTAGCTTCTCACACTTGTGGAATTCTTGATACATCAATCCATAACATCTCAACTTGTATTTATACCTTCTTCAACCTTAGAAACTTTCTCCAAGGTTGGCTACACATGCTTCAACTTACAATTTTAATTAGGTCGGCAACTCAACATTCCCATGGTGGAAGAGAATGAGAGCAGACCAAACCAACACTTAGCCAAGACCCAAAACATCTTAGATCAATCACACACTTCCTCATTTGACACTTATCCTTCGCATTATGTGTAAACACCAGGTTGGCCAAACCTAATGAAAACACCAATGAACTTTGAAGTACACACTTCCACAACAAGAAGATAACATGCATGCCACATAACACACTTCACCATGCACTAGGACATATCTTGGATACCTTTAGATTCATCCGCAGGAACTGCAACAACCTTCATCAAAATACTTTCCATCAATCCATCCAGACTATACAGACAGACACAGTAACTCTAAAACTAGTCTTCTAGACCACCAAACCACAAATGCCTTTGATGCAACATAGATAACACCTTTACAAGCCTTCTCTTAGATCCACAAGACCAAAAACAAACCAGCGGAGGACTATGGAGCAGATATATTTCTCCTAGTCCACAGACAATCAACTCTTCCAAACCAGTTCACACACCAATGAACACACCTTTCACTCTTCATCAAACCATAAGCTACAATCCAAGATATATCACTCAATGATGCCCATAAACAATAATTTAGATCAACACACGCATAGGATCAACACAAAAGAAATTCAGAGCACATTCTGAACATGCACACAACTTTGACTTCACTATATCTCAAAAGCACTTAAATTAGAAGTCTGAACATGCACATAACTTTGACTTCACTATATCTGAAGAAAAAATAGAAGTCTTTTTCACTAATTCAATAGGTGAAAATCATATTTTGAGTCTTAAATGTCGAAAAATGAAACCTTCCAAGCAAGTATTTTGGTCTTCCTTTGGTCGTACGGAAGCACTAGAGAAAACTCTAAGATTCGTTGGTATCTAAGGTGGAAAAAAGTTGGCTTCATGGAAAGGAAGATGGCTTTCCTAGGTTGGTAGGATAATGATGCTAAAGGCAACAATTGTAGCTCTCCCAATATTTATGATGTCATGCTTACCTCTTCTAGCGGGTGTAAGTCAAAAAATAAAGTGAAAAATGAAAAGGTTCTTCTATTATGGGAATTCAAAGCAGGACAAATATCCTCTCATTAGTTGCGCCAAAGTTTGTAAATCAAAAGGAGTTGATGGTGTGGGGTTGAAGAAACTTTTATTCAAAAATAAAGCATTAGGTGTAAAAATTTTTTGGAAGTTGTATGCAAATCAAGACCTAAAATGAGTCAAGATCATGGAAGAAAAGTATTTGGATGAAGGGGAAATAAGCATCTTAACTTCAAGGTCAATCCAACCTAGGTCAAGAATTTGGAATTTCCTGAGATGTTATCGTGATCTAATAGTGGACTACCTGACATGGGACATAAAGGATGGAAGAACCACTCTTTTTTGGGAAGATTCCAGTGGTGGCTTCCCAATTCTAGCTAGAAGTGTGGAATTAGATCAAGTGAAAGCCATCACAAAGAAATTTTGAGGTTTTTATGTGAGAGATAACCTTCAAATCTCTTATGTTGATGGTTGTAACAAATGGAAGAAAAATGTGAGATCCTTAGGCCTCTCCAATTAGTTGGTAGAAGCTTATGAAGCTACATGAAGGATTGGGTGGTATTTGTTAGAGAAGGCATATATAAGTTTAGGTGGAAAGGCTCAAAGCCAAGAAGTAACAATACTAAGGATGGATACAAATTATTGTTGAAATATTTGGAGGTCTCATGTCAGATCCTAATAAATCATTGTTGGAACAAGATTGTGTCCCTAAGGTTGGGTTCTTTACATGGGCAACAGTTCAAAATAGGTTATTAAATATAAACATATTTGAAAAGATGGGTTACCATGGCTCGTCAAGGTGTGTGCTATGAAAACAAGAAGAGGAGACTAGAAACCACCTTATTTTGGGCTACCCTTTCACTCATGAATACTGGAAATGGTTGTGTGCAAAATTAAAATGGAAAAATTTCCCTCCCCAATGATATCCTAAGCCTATTTCATGCTTGGCCACTGTTAAACAAATCATAAATGTTCTTAAGTATGCGGGTTTTAGTCAAACCTTGGTTGTATGGGAGGTATGGAAAGAGAGGAACAAAATAATATTTCAAGATAAGGAGATGTACATATCATTGCTACTAAACAAGTTGTAAGCTACTACTGTGGGGGTGGTGAACTGTAGGTTAGGTGCTCAAAATTTGAAGAATTTAAATTTTATAGGATGGGATGCCTCAAAGAGGAAGGCATGGCATAGTCTAAAAATCCTCCCCTTCATTAAGGAAGGTGGGAAAAGGTCCCGAGATTTGAGAAGAAGAATTGTATGGCAGCCCCAAACTTTGGTTGGTATAAGATAAACATTGATGGGGCTACACATGGGAATCCTTGTATCTCGAGTGTTGGGTACATCATAAGAAAATAGAGTAGTAGGGTTGTAAGAAAATTGGCAACACTGCTCACAATTGGCACCAACAATGCTACCAAATTGTAAGCCTTAATCTATTTCAATAGTTAAAAATTGAAAAAGTGGTGGTTGAAGGTGGTTCCACTTTGGTTATAAATGCTTGAAGAACGTGCCAAATGCAAAACTGGAAAATTGGGTCCATGTTGGAAGTGGCTTCCAAAATTTTGGAAGGTTTCAAGAGTTACATGATAAATCATACTTTCAAAGAGGGAAACAAGGAGGCCAATGAGATGGCTAAGAGGGGTGCAAATTTTTGTAAGGTGTGCACCTTTGGTCTCCTTGTGTTGTGCAACACAACTCTCAAGTTCATGACACGGCTTAATCAACTCTCATGGATTCATTAACTTTGGAAATTGTATTAGGAATTAATAGGTCAATATTTTGGTGTAATGACAACCGTCTATGCAACAATTGGTATCAGAGTCAAGGTCATGAGTTCAAACCCCTCACTTGCATTGGGGGGATTGTTGCAAGGTTCATGCCCTTGGTCTCCTTGTGTTGCATAGTGTAGCACTTGGGTTCATGACATGGCTTAATTGCCTCTTGTGGATTCATTAACTCTAGTAGTTATATCAAACATTAATAGGTTGATATTTTGGTGCAATGATAATCATCTATGCAACATGGATGACACCACATGAAGTAAATTGGTTAATCAATTCAAGTTTAAATCAAATTATTAGGCTAGCTGATTTTACATGAAATGTGGTATTGGTTGGCCTTGGTATTTGGTGTTCTTAGATAAAAAGGGAGAAAGTAACAACAAACATCCATTCTCATTGCAATTGGTGTTTTTGTTGATTTCAGATATTCATTTAAGCTTTCAATTGGTCTATCTTTCTTGTCACATCATTGGGGTGTAAGAAGGGTGATTAGTGTTGAAAACATTCTCATCAAATTTTAAGAAGAAGTTGGTTGGTATTTTTAATCACATTCTTTATTATTTGTGGAAAAAGAAAAATTAAAGTTTGTGCATCAAAACCATTATGGGCCTTATTTGTAGTCATCATTTCTTGGTACTCAACATTCAAGATATGGCTTGGGTGCCATCACATTAACTCAAACTTGGAATATTCGATGTATGTCAAAGAAACTCTCCTTAGCATGAAATTAATTACCATTTCAAGGGGTTCCAACCTATTAATATATTATTATAAGTGTTAAATAATACTTGGGAGTAGAATATCTTGTCGAACTATCATTTCACATGTGAGAGGGTCAAAGGCCACTATCAACAATCAAATGAAATTAGTGTAATTCAATTATATGTACCCTTGAAAGGGCGAAATATCTCATCTTTTATGCTTGTTTCATATGTCGTGGCCCTTTAAATGGAAGAATGCTCCAAGTTTATAGTGTGAATTTCAATAAAGTGTGTTGCATGTGGAGGCATGGATACTCCATGTTTTTTGGTGAGTGATAGAAGGTAGATGGCCTTCCTCGGGGAAGTATTTGATCTAAGGTTGAAATGCATTTTGTTGGAGACAATTTTTTCATCAATTAGCACAATTAAGTTGATCTTGGGAAAGGATTTTCTCATGGAGGGGGAGTGGAGTGTTACTGTGTAGACACTAACATAGCATCTAGATTTGTGGTAATGTTATTGGACTTTCACTTGCCAAAGGTGGAGGTGGAGATGTTGACTTAAAGAATGTTCAAGCCCGAGCTCTTGGGCGGTTAGAGGAAGCATTTGTTACCATCACACTAGGTGTTGGCAACCTCAGGCCTCGTGATGTGAAATTTTTTGTGGTCTTGGGAGAGGTTGTGAAATATTATATTTTTTTACTAGACATAAAAGGAGTAGCATTGATAGGGAATCAAATGTGGGGTACATAAGATGTTAATTTCTTGAAGAAAATGCTTTATTTGGTTCCTATGTAAGATTTTGAATGGGTTGGAGAGTTCATAAAATTTGTGTAGGAGAATGGTGATGTTTAATTTGGTAAGCACATTTTGATAGTGGGTATACATATAAATATTTTAATGGCTAGGGCTTGGTTTGGAGATGGCTTCTTTGTTTTGTGGTCATGATTCTAAATAATAGAATTTTTACTATGGCATATCATAGACCTTGTGTGGTTTTGTTTAATCTAGTATAATGTTGTGGATAGGTATGGTTCAGGTTTGTTGAGCACTTTGCTCAGTCTATTTCATTGTGCTTAACCACCTTCCATGGATTCATTAACTTTGGTGTTTGTATCAAGCATTAACAGGTCAATCTTTTGGTGTAACAACAACTATCTAGGCAACAATTGGTATTAGAGAAAAGGTTCCTTGGAAGAAGCTTAACTACTTGAGGTAAATATGGATGGCACACAAGAATGGTGTCAAAGCTCGTATGTTTGATGGAACAAATTATGCCTTCTAGAAAGCTAGGATGGAAGACTTTCTTGTCTCATTAGGGTTTTGTGTATGTAAATCAGTTAAATATGGATACACTATGCCTACTACTCCTCTGACAAGTGAAGATGATATCAAGGATTATGAGAATAATGGAAAAGTGAGAAATGCTATTTTGAGTGCGATTTTTGATTTAGAACTTGTGAAGGTGATAAGCTACAAAACTATTAAAGAGGTCTAGGAGAAGTTGAAAAGTATTTATGAAGGAGATACTAAGGTTAAGCAAGCAAAGATGAAGAATTTTAAAGCCAAAATTGAAACAATAAGAGGATGTTAGAGGATGAAGATATTGTAGGCTACATGTGCACATGGTGGATGAAATTGTTAATGCCATCAATGGTCTTGGTGGAAAATTGGAGGAAAGTGAAATTGTGAAAAAGGTATTGATATCTTACAATGCTAAATTTTTTGATATTAACCTAAATCTCAAAATCTAGATCAATATACTAGAGATAAAATGTTTGGTGTTTTAACTACTTTTGAATTAAGAGATTTTGACAAAGATGCCTCAAGGAAAGAAACTACTTTTAAAGTCAGCAAGAAAGAGAAGAATGATGAATCTAATTTGGATGATCTTGATGAGGTGGAAGGAAATTTTGTAAGAAGATTAAAAAATGGAACTAGAAAATATAGGGGTAAGTTACCCTTCAAGCGTTTCAATTGTGGAAAGATAGGTCATTATGCTTCAAAATGTCTAGGAAAAGTTTCAAATGACAAACATAAAAATCATAAAGGTAAATATTTCAAGAAGAGTTATTATGTTAAAGGAGAAAATGGTACATATGATGACGAGGAATCAAACTATCTAGATGATGGAAGTTATGAGTGCTTGTTCATGGCTTTGAAGGTTGGAACTAATTCTAATAACCCTAAAAGATGTGTGAAGGAGATTGCTCCAAAAATAGATCAAAACATTGAAGGAACTATGTTGATTGCTTTTCATGCAAGAGGAGAGAAACTACTAGATAATTGATAGCGGATGTTCAAATTGTTGGAAATTGAAAGGTTGTCATTAATGTCAAAAATGGAACTTGGAAGATTGTCATCGATGTACAGTTGCTCCGATAATGAAAGTCTGTTAATTTGGTATCTTGGTATAGATTACCTTATTTTGTAAAGTTTTTTTAGAAGCTGATGATATGTTCTAACTCGACATTAGTTGCATCTACTGGTCCAATATTTTAGTTGGTTGGGTTATTTGGTTAGAAAGTCATAATTAGCAGAAGTGTGGCATAATAGTATTATGTTTTGTTGATTTGGTTTTTTTGTTTGGATTTCACCTCGATCAAAGATATCTCTACAGGACATTGTACATAGCTATGTGACTACAAGATACAACTTACGCCAAAATTTTGTGACGATATGTGGGCGCATATGAAAGATATGAGAATAACAGTGTTTTGTTTTGTAGTCTATAGTGAGTCCTGGAAGTGAGCCATTGTAATATTCTATATCTGGATATATTATATTGTAAGTTAATCATCATCGTGGTTTTTCCCATTTTTGGTTTTCCATGTAAAAATACAGGTGTTCATGTGTGTTGTATTGTTTTGATTCCATGCTTTCATTTGTTATTATTGTTAAAATTATGTTATTACTTGGGTGGATGTTAAGTAAATTGTTTAATGGAATACTGATTCACCCCCCTCTTAGTATTCTTGGTGTTCAACACAAATCATATGATAGTTGATAATCTAGTAAGTTTGTTAATCTTAAGAAGTATGATGGCAATCTTGTTAAGTTTAGTGATGACATATTTGCTAAGATCTGTGAAAAAGGTTCAATTAGTTTTAATGGAAAGAATAAGATAGATGATGTTATTTATGTCAAGGGTTTTTGACATAATCTTCTCAGTGTAGGACAAATGTGTAGTAGAGGATTCAATTTGGTGTTTCAGGATGATAGTTGTGAAATTAGAAAAGAAAGCTCCAAAACTTTGGTTGTTGTATGAACAAGGATAGAAGGAAATGTTTATCAAATCAAAAGTGTTGGTGGTAAGTGCTTTATGACACAAATCAATGAAAGTTTGTTATGGAATAAAAGAATGTGTTACACATTTACAAAAACCTATTGAAGATCAACACTATTCATGCTAAAAGAGACTTACCAAGAATTACAGAGCCTATCAATGCAATTTACAAAGAGTTTCAGGTTAGAAAACAAACAAGGAAGAGGTCAAAACTAAGGAATATTCTACCATAGGACCTTTGGAGTTGGTTTATACAGACCTATGTGGACTTACTAGAACAAGAAGCTCTCAAAGTGACATGTATTTTATGTTGTTAATAGACTATTACTCTAGAATGACTTGAGTGACCTTTCTTGAAGAAAAATTAGAAGATCTAGATAAGTTTAAAGCATTTAAATATATGGTTGAGAATGAAATGGACTTGAAAATCAAGTGTTTGAGGTCTAACAGAGGTGGTGACTTCACCTCAAATGAGTTTAACAATTTTTGTGAAGATCATGGGATAGAAAGTGAAACAAAGAAAAAGGGGATCCTATGTCCCAGGTGTCTAGGAAAATAGAATTCTAGATGCCTTTCTCCCTCATTGCATTAGAAAAAGAGATATCCCAAGGATAGTATTGACTTTCAACCTTGAGGTGAGTCAACCCTATTAGAACTTGATTTGTTGTTTCCTTATGATAAAAAATGACAAATATGATTGAAATGCAATTTTGAGAATGGAAGTAAAATTGTTAATGAATTCAATTGTTTGATGTAAAAATTTAAATGCATAGATCTAGGATAACATAAATAGAAACAACAATTCGAAGGTCGATTTGGGGTTTGCACAGTGATATCTACTAGCTCGAAAAATCTTGTCCTGAGAATAGTAAGACACTAGGGCCATTTTGAAAATGAGTCCTTGTAGGGATTTTCTACACAACTTTTGGGGTCCTCTGGAGATGGATCTAAGATATTATTTTCCATAGATTTCACTGTTAGAAATCCAGAAATAAATTCAAGATCTGAGTTTTTTTGGCTTGACAACAATGATGACAATTTTGACAACTTTGCAAAATTGCTCTTTTGATCCAATTTCATTCCTTCTTCACCTGTAAATATGCACATACAAAGAGAGGGAAAAAATGTTGTTTTTGAGTGAATAGGGGTTTTCCTTGGTCAAACCTTGATTTGGTAATTAAACCTTGACAATGAAATAATGATAAATTGTAAGGAATGATGAATGAACAAGACTTGTTACAAATCACCAAACCCTTAATGGCTTCCCTTAGGGGACTGAAGTCTATAACATCTCACTAAGGATTGGATCTTTCATGAAATGGCTTGATTGGATGATTGATCTTGATGCTTGAATGCTTGAAACCTACATCATAATGTGTAGCAATGGAAAAAGTAGCCTTTTCCCTTGCTTGCTTTATAATTGGCATTAAAGTTGAATTAATGGTGTCTTGGAGTGGTGTTGTAATGTCTTGTACACATTCACACTATTCTAGGACCTTTATTTAACTAAATTGTGCCTTAATTTATCCTTTGCAAAGGTGTTGTAAAGTGTTGTAACACACTTTCACACTTTTATAGGATGTATTTGCTTAATTGAGCCTAATGGGACCCTTTTCAATAAAAAGTGTACATAATGTGTACCTTGTTTAAGTGTTGTAAAATGTTTTAAAGCACTTTCACACTTATCTAGGTGGTCTTAATTAATTGTGGTTAATTGGAGTTATTAACCTCTCTTTTAATTCAAATTCAGGCCTTAATTTTGACACCTCCAGAAGATCTATCCCAAAAATCATAGCTTAATTAATAAATTATTTCATTGGGAAAATTTTGGTCCTGGTAAGCTAAGCCAAGACCCATTTTCCCTTAATGGCGAATGGGTCCTCCCTTAATAGGATACCCCTTTCTCAGTTGATTTGGAATGGGTTTTTAGTCTTCTTTTAGCTCCTCTAAGATTGGTCCTAGAAACTTATCTAGGACCCATTCACCCTTAATGGCGAATGGGTCCTCCCTTAATGATACCTTAATTTTTGAATTTCATTTTGGTGGGAATTTAATTATGCTTCTTCCTAGATCTGGTGTTAGCCTTAATTCTTTTAATTTCGGGGTTAATCTCCTAATTTAGTATAGATATGAGGTTAATTCACATTGTTTCTCCTAGAAAGTTTATGAAACATTCAAGCATTCAAGTGATCAAGCATTAGAGAATTTCAAAGGCATTCATAAGGCATATTTCAAGTGTTTATTGCAACAATTTAAACATCATATCATCATTTCAAGGGTTTGACGCATGCATTCATGTTGTTGACCAAAAGAGGTGGATGTAGCATTGAAGATCTCCTTTTCGTTCACATCATTTCCAAGGATCCAAGATCTAGATTCATTATGGCCACTACATGTTAGTTTTCATATTTTTTTCACATGACAACATCCAAGGTGATATCAATTACATATTTCATGTTTCATGCTTCATTTCATCATTTGATTTAATTACCTACAAGGGGTTTGACCAAGGAAAACCCCCATTCATTAAAAAAACAACAATTTTGTTTCCCTTGAGTGTGTGATTGCAAATTTATAGGTTGAAGATCAAGTTGAGCAAGATTTGGAGCAAAATTGTGAAAGTTGCAAAGTTGCTAAAGTTTTCATTCAAAGTGCAAGATCATGGAAAGAGCTCTACAAAATTACATACAACCTTCCAGAACTTGGAAATGGGGATTTCAAGAGTGCATACATCAAGGAACAAGATCCTAAAGTTAGTTTTTTGAAACCCTAAAAGGACCCATTTTCCATTGAAGGAAAATGAGTCCTCCATAGCCCAAAAACAACTTTATGGCCAAGTACACAACTTTTTATGCTCTAAAAACTTCCCCCATAGTTGCTATAAAAGTTAGGTTGCATTTATGATTTTTTTTAGCATCATATCATACACATAATTAAGTGAAAAATCCCTTAGAAAAATAGTGGTTTATTATCTTGTTCATTAAACATCTTGATGAAACACAACATTTTTCAATGATTCACAATGTTAGCTCCAAAAACATGCATGAATGCAAATAACTTTGACATGATGATATGATCTTGTTTGTTGCTATAGATGACTAAGAAATCTTCTCTTCAATGCTCTTGAAATTAAAATTTTCTCTTTTGAAAGTTGCCTCTTGATTCTTAATGTCAAATTGATAATAACTATGTATTTATAGTTGCTTATCTAATTTCCTAAAAATTAGATTCCAAAAGATGATATTTGAAATTTGAATTTGAATCATTAAAATGTTGTGAAAGAAATATTTTAAATTGGGTCATGACACTTAATGAGGACCTATTCTCCCTTGGGAAAATGGGCCCTAGGGCCGAAATCCAGGACACACAATTTCCAAGAAGTTTAAATTAATGTTGGGAATTGCTTAATATAGGTTTCCCTTTTAGAAAACAGGAATAATAAGGCTTTGGAATGCATAATTTGGTTAATTAAGAGTTTATTTAGGTCTAATTAATTAAGGTACCCAAATATAGTGTGAAAATGTAAAGGTGTACATTTTTATACACTACAAAAAAGACATTTATTAGCTCGTAGGTCTTCGTAGTAGAATAGAGTTGTGGAGAGGAAGAATAGGATAGTTCAGGAGGCAACACAAACCATGTTGAAGGAATAAAATCTACTAGATGTCTATTGGAGAGAAGCTATTCATACCAAAATTTACATAATCAATAAAGGACAAGCAATAGTAAACAATTCAGAGAACCCCTACGAGATATGGTATGGAAAATCTCCTACTCTGAAATATTTTAGAGTATCTAGAAAATGGCATTGGGAAAGTAATGTTAGGACTATAGGCTCCCATACATTAACCATCCTAGAAGTTATACTCCCTAATAACTTTGATAAGTTTCCACAACATGATCAAGATGCTATGTTAATGCTACACTAAATTCAACCTCTGTAAAAAAAGTGAAGCAAGAGATGTCAAAATGTCAATGCCAAAATGAAATAATGTCAATGTAATGGCCACACTTCCTAGGAGATGTATTCTATCATCACTAAGAAGGGAACATGCAAACAATGATTGAGGTACAATATGCCCCCCACTTAAAATATCAACATACTTTCTAGTTGGTAATTTAAGTAGAAAGAGGGGAAGAGGGGATTCTTGGAAAGAATGTACACTTCCAAAAACTAGTTATCCTTGCCCCCAAACATAGAGACAAAGACAACCACCAAGGAATATCATGTTGTTTCCAAGATAAATATGGTTGCACCTAAGATTGTACCCCCATGAATGGATATGAGCAAGACACATAAAGCTATCAATTACACATAGTGATGAGAAACATGATAGGATGAAAATCATTATCAATTAGAGGAAGTAGGTGCATTAACACAAGGAAGAGCACCACAATCCTTAAGATGTTAAATTTTATTACTCAAAGCCTTATATTCATTGGTTGAATGGCTATGCACTCGATGATATGCATAAAAGAAACTCTTGTTGTAAAATTTATTTTGTGTTCTTGGGGGAAGAGTAATGAAGTGAGCTTGGAGAAGCTTCGACAAGGTACTCTCTTGATTAGTAGTAGAAGATGTTCCTTAATTTTGTGACAGAGATACTTCATTATTACTACAAGGTGTCATACATACACAAGACTCTTTATATTATGAGATTTTGTACTCTCCCCCAAAGGAGGGTGTAGAACCTAATGAACCCCAATCATCACTAAGACATGTGTTTGAAGATGAAGCAATATTTATCCTAGGAGTGTTTTGTGTGATGACATTGATATTGAGTGAAGGTTTCTTCGATGCTTTCATTTCTTTCGAAGGACAATAACCAAGACCTCTTATTTGTTTTTGTGAGGTAGGATCTATAAGGACACAAATACCTTGGTATTTAACACCACATCCTTTTCCATTATAGCCAAGTTGTTTCAAAAGCTCATAACCTCTTCCATAAAGTTTTTCCATTTATTTTGAAGAAGGTGGTTTCTCATGATCATACTCATCATATGTGGATGTATAACATGTGTTTTCCTCTTCTTTGGTAAAAGTTGTAGAATGACACGCTTTTGATGATTAAGCTTGTGTAAATATTATGGAAACTTCTTTCTTTTTTCTAATTTGTGTGTAATCTTGTATTCTCCCATGAATGTAGGTGTAAAATCTAAGGAACCCCAATCATCATCCAATAGTTTTGTGATTGATGAAAAAATATTTTCTTTCTATTTTTCTTGCACAGGTTCCACTTTTGTAGTTGGTGTCAATGTTGTAAGAGGATCTGTCATTCTAGGTTCAATTTGTAAACAACTCTTAGGTTTAGGATCAAATCTACTGTGTAAACCTTGTTCTTGTAAGTGTATTTCAGTAAATAATGTAATGTTGAAGGCACCACATTCATTGCATGAATCCATGGTCTTCCCAAGAGAATATTATATGAAAGATAACTAGGTATGACATAGATAGGGGTTTGTAAAGTAACCCTACCAACTTTAACAAGCAATGTTATCACACCGAGTGAATATTTTCCCACATTATCAAAACCACAAATAGATAAAGAATCTGGTTGAAGTTTAGTCGTCCCCCCTTCAATTTTATCCAAAAGGTTTACACTACAAAAATTGAGTGTCAAACCATTGTCAATGAGAGTATGATTAATGCCACACTTGTTAATACTATCCACCATCATCAAATCCTCATTTCAAATTTTTATTTCCAATGAAGGTAGTTCATCTTGATGCAAAAAAATATTTAAATTGACTAAGTGCTACCTTGAATTAGGGCCACTAAATAAATTGGTTGTGCACTAGTAGGGATAGAAACTTGTTGCAAAGAATTTTGGAGCATTCCATGGTAAAGAGGGGATGCTTGAATCAAATCCCACAAGGATATCTTAGCATGAGTATTGCAAATTTGTTTGAAAAGGTCATATTCTTTACCACTACATTGTGAGATACTAGGTGCGGGAGGGAGATATGGTTGTGGCAATGAAATGGTGGTTGGATTTTTTCTTGGTTGCTGATTGTTTTTAGTGTTATATATATGAGCAATGGTATTATAACTCTATTGTTGCAAAACATTTTTACTAGTGAGTTGCCTTGCAAAGTTAAAGATAGCTCTTGGAGGTAGGTTTGTGTTGAGGTGGTCTTAGGATAAGTGCATGTTTGTTTTGTACTTGTGGTTGTTGTGAGGGTGGGTAGAAGATAAGTTGAGAATTAGGAGGTCCAATAATTAAAGGACTCTTGAAGGTTCAAAAGGAATCTTAGGTGGTTCAATAATCAAGGGAGATCTAATGTTCATAACCTCAACATATTTATCCTCATTTTGATGATCTTCTAGCGAGGGGAAGTCTAGTGTCACATTATCATCTTCATCTAAGAAAGTTACATTACTATTGTTTTAAATACAAGTATCAATGTTATCATCCTCTTGCATTATGACATCTTCCCTAGTAGGAGAGTTTTTAGGAGAGGAGCAAACAATATTTTCATGACATTTAATGGTTGGATCTTCTAAGATAAATTCATCACAAGTAGGGGGTATCTAGAGAAGAAAAACTATGATTTTATTTCTTATCAATGATGGCATCCTCTTGTTCAACAATATCTTCTTGAGTGGGAGAAAAAGTGGGAGAGGGAGAAACAAGATTCTCATGACTCTTAATGAGTGGTTCTTCTAACACTAGAATATCTTATTCACAAATATGAGAGATATTAGGAGAAGGGAAACTATAATTGTCATGATTATCTATGATTACATCCCCTTTTCCAACAATGTATTTAAAATTAGGAGAGGTAGGGGAAGATAAACAAATAGGATTCTCACGGCTTTCAATGACTGAATCTTCTAACACCAAAAATATCTTCTTCACAAATAGGGGAGATATTGGGAGAAGAAAAAATGTGATTTTCATGATGGTCCATGATCACATCCTCTTTCATTAAAATATTCTCATAAGTGGGAGATGAATGGAGACTAGGTAAAGTGATGTTAAGAAATGTGTCAATGATCTCATCTTTGTGTGCCATAATATCTTCCCAAGTGTGACAAGTAGAGGGATAGGGACAAACAAGATTCTCACGACATTCAACGAGTGGATCTTCTAACACCAAGATACCTTTGTCACAAGTAGGAGAGGTATCAGGAGAAGAACAACTATTATTCTCATGATTGTTTATGATTGTATCCTCTTCTATCAAATCATCCTCATAAATGGGAGAGATATTAGGGGTTGAGTGAAGGATAGGCAAGGTGATATTAAGAAATGTGTCAATTATTTTGTTCTCTTGTACTAAGGCATTCTCTCAAGTAGGAAAAAAACTTGGAGGATGACTAACATGCTTATGAATGACCTTATTTTGTTTCCCTAGATTGTGGTCATAACTAGCTAGATTGTACTTATACAAGCCATTCTTTACCACATCAAAACCACATCTTTGAAAATGAAACATACTTATATTTATGCAAAAATGAGAAGTAATCTATCCAAAATATGCAATGCTTTAGAAATGTAAACAATTGTCCTACCGATTTGATGATTTTCAATATTTAAATGCAATATTTTTTTTTCCAAATTTGCAACAAATCAAGCAAAATGACACTTTTCTTACACATGCAGTAATAGTTTCTCAGAATTTCAAAGTATAATTTGAATAGCAACAACAAGAAGTTAGAACAAAGACAATAATGCATGCAAAATTTTTCCAAGACACCTATGTAGGGACACATTCGCCCAAGGGTGAATGGGTCCTTGTTTAAGGGTCTAAAAAATGAAAAATGCAAATTTTGATTTATTGTTTGTGCTCTCTATTTTAGGTTGCAAACTATGATTATTGTGACAATTTTTTCTAGATTTTTATGTCTAAATGAAAATGAAACTAATGACAAAAAGTGAACAAAATGACAACTTTTTGGATGCAAATTTAATTGAGATTTTGATCTAAATGACTAAAAAACACTCTTAATACAACTAACACGTAAGATGTATGCAAGATTTATGCAATATTTTTGGATTTTTGATATTTTAAGGTAAAACCCTAAATGAAATTCAAACTAATGCAATTTTTAAAACCCTAAATGAGGTGCAATGCAAACTAATGCAAATCCTAGAACTAGGGATTAAAGGATATCCAATTTTAGAAAGCTTATAGTGTAAGAATGTTAGGTTCACCAAAATGAAATGAAGAAAAAGGGGATCCTATGTCCCAAGTTTCTAGAAAAATAGGAATCTAGGTGTCATTCTCCCTCATTTCATTAGAAAAAGAGATCTCCTAAGGATAAGATTAACTTTCAACCTTGAGGTGAGTCAACCCTATTAGGAGGATTTTTTGTTTCCTTATGACATAAAATGGAAAATATGACTAAAATATACTTTTGGGAGATGGAAATTATTGTGCCTATAGCACACACGCCCCGTTCTGAATGAGGATCCTCTATTTTCACTTTGTCGGATCATTTTTTCCTTTGCCTCATTTTTCGTGCCCCTTATTTTGAGTCCTAAGTGGTCAATGAGTCCTAATGCCATCATCTTGAGTTGACCAAGTTTCATCACCTTCAAAATTTTCAACTCTTCGACCTTCATAGGGTTCCTTTGGTTCCTTAGAACTTCAAAATTTTTGTCGTTTACCCTTTGTGGGTCAGCCTACACAGGCCAACCTATGCAGAATCCCATCCTGTCTTTGTTGTCCCTATGGCAGCCAAGTTGGAAGATCCACCCACTACACGAGATCTATAGCCTCCATCATTATTTCCTTTTCCAACTCACTAGACAAAAAATGGTTGGCTATCATCCGCCTTGCAGACCCTGTTGTTCCTTCCACTGGTTGTTTCAAATTGCACACTAACCAACTCCTCCTTCCACTATTCCCAAATTTATTGCAGAAATTTAATGCTCGGAAGTCTATAAATATCAAGCCATGATGGGTCATTTTCACTGACATTCTTCCTAAAAATTTGTCAAAGCCCTTAAGCTTCCACTGCCTATGTGCCCACAAGATCTTGCTACTATTCATGCATTGCAATCTTTAGCTTCTTCATCAAGTTCTTGCAGCCCTGCCAGGTAGGACGTATGCCTTCACAATTTTCATAGTTTCTCTTTGGAATTTGTAATTTTTTTAAAATATTAAATAGAGAAACCTTCAAAACTAGTTAGACAACCCCACAGTGCATAAAACCCATAAATTAGAATTTGAAAATCCTCTAAAATTTGTCCATGAGGTGTGTGTGAAACTTGCCTTCTTCGTTGTTGTTCTCAAACTAGGGAAATTGAGCCCTTGTGGCCCACAAGGTCTCCACCACCATTACCTTGATGATTTTAATGACAAACTTCAAACTACACCCATCATACCTTGTGGGCCCACTCATGTGGGTGGCTGCCACCTCCTTGCTGCCCTATTAAAATAAATGAAAAACTTGAGGAATCTCCAAGGAGTTTGTAGATCCGTAAGTGTAGGTTTCTTCTTGTAGATGGCCCCCTCTACCTCACCATTTCTGACAGCTATTTGGCTCTAGCCTTCCAACTTGCGGACCTTGCAAGGTCCTTGTCTGCCATCCAATAGCTCACTGTGCCTTCCTTTTGTGGGTCATCTAGAGCGGGATTCCCCCATTACCTCGCCACTATTTACACATCCATCTCCAAGTAGCAAGACCCTTAGTTCCTTCTGTAGGGTGGGCCTCATGTTGTCAAATTCCATCCGACCCTTTGAAAAAAATGATTAAGTGTAAACCCTTTGTGGAATTCCATTTACGGGTCATCACCTAGCACTCACCATTCCAAAACGACCTTGGCTGCTCTTTCGTCCACCTTGCAAACTCAGCATTACCCATGTCCCTTTGTGCCCCAAAATGAAACAACCAAGTTCAAAGTTTGCAGGCCCTCAGTTGCGGGTCCCTACCTATATATGTTTTTTGTTTCAAACAACCAATGATTTCCACCCTCTCGCTTCATGGGCCCCTATGCTAATTTCTCCTAGAGAATTCATTGAAAATCATTAAGTAAATGTTGCATGTGGATAGTCTAATGCAGGTGGCTTCCTACGGGCTGCCATCCCATTTTTGCTATGTCTAAACTACCAAACCTAGCTTGTCGCCTATTGCACAGAATTTGACCTCCCTAATGCCATCTGACCAACAGTGAATGGGTAACCCCTGTTGAGGACCTTCGTAGACCCAATGGTGCAGACTGTCACTTGCGGGCCACCGTCCTACCCCCACCGTTTCAGGCAACTACCATCTAATGTCCTTCCATAGGTCCCTTCCCTCATCCAGTTGAATAGTTTGAACTTCAAATTTGAACCAACGTCACCTTCCCTGACCACGAGCCCCACAATGTGGGATTTCATTTGTGGGATTTTGCTTTGCCAACAACCTCCTTCAAAATGACTACCAACCTAGGGAGGTCTACACCCCTGGGATTGCATTACCATATCTTCCCTAAACGAAAGGAAAATGATGATCTGAGAGGAATGTTATGATCTTTAAATGATAAATTATTTATCTAACATTGATTTTGTAGGATTTTGCTAACACTCCCCTTGCTTTGCACATGAACATGCTTATTGCTCCTTTGATTGTAATATTTATGGAATGGGCTGTGAGACCTTCGGGGGCATCCACAAAAAAGGAAAAGAGGAAGAAGACTACCAAGAAACCAAGAGGGAAGGATGAAAAAGATCAAATGAAATACAAGTTCCATGGAACCAAGGTTACTTCTAAGGTTACCACAGAGTGGGATACAATTATTGGTACAAACCCAAGACATGTTGACGTAGACGAATTAAGATGGAGGGTGATTGTCAATCAAACTATGGAGAATACAAAGAAGATCAGAAAGAGTGGTTTGGATAAGGCAACCAGTTTCCCACCCACTCTTGTGGCTCCAAAACTGGTGATGGCTTGTAGAGAGGCCTATCAAGAGAAAACCAAAAGAATTATTGAAAAATATGACAAAGTATTGGCCAACCTATCTGCCAAATCGATAGGAAGAACATTTCACATCCCCACCTTTGACTCTATGGAGGAAAGTACCAAGGAATATGCAGAAAATACATGGAAGGTTGACCCCCTAAAAGGAAAAAATATAATCAATCAATACCGGTTAAAGGAGAAGAGGGGGAGTGCTAACAAGGTGCCTCAAGAACTCTTGAGGAGTGATTTCTATGAGGATTACCATGATTTGGTAACCTTGTTGAGAAGAGTCATGGGAATCCCTATGACCACCTATTTCCAAGATGAATGTTCTACTTCATTGAGGAGATCATCAGAGGAAATATCCAGTTTCATTGGGCAGGGATGATTAGCTAACTTGCATGAGTAGTTTGTAACAGTCAAAAGGACCTAGCAGTTTTACATGAATTATTACTTGGTTTATCCACTGGAAGAACCCTTTCGATATAGAGGTCTATTTGTGGCACAAATCCTAGCTCCAAGAAGAGAGTTCAAAGTATATGACAAGCATCCCCAACTCCACTATAGAAACTTCAAGAAGGACTACTGTCGAGTGAACGATGCCTTTATTGGGCACATTATTAGACTCCTTAGAGGGGACTTCAAGAGGAGAGTTAATCAGAGTGCCCGTGCATTCATCCACTAGTTTGGGTTTCTATTCATACAATTCCCCAAGTTCACATACATTAGGACAGAGGGCTTCTCTAAGAGGCCATACACCAAATGATCGGTTGATCTTGCTAGAGGCCTCTAGATAATTACAGCGGGCTCACACACTCTTGAGTGACAAGCATAGGCTAGGAGTCCCCTATCCTCTCACTTTTGGCCAAGGCATGTATGCTCTTCGAGCATCACAATGTGTGGAGTATTCTGAGAAGGAGATCATTGAGTATAACTTGGAACTTTACATTGTAAAACTATGGATGGATCCATATGGAAAGCTAAAAAAGATGGCCGGGAAAGAATATTCCCACTTGCACAATATTGAGGACTTCTAGGCTAACTACAGAGATGACAAGGAGGTGTGCATGAGGCACTATATGTGCATGACTGCCTACTTTGTCAAGACAGTAAAACATTCCCAATGTTGGATCAAATTGTTGAAGATGAGAATATTGTCATAGATCTGAGGTTTGATGTGGGTTCTAGCTTGCCCCTCCTTGTGATTGATTGGAATAGGGAAGAGTTCAATGACCTTGACATTTAGACCAAACCAATAGAGCATAGAACCAAACAATGGATTAATGGAAAAATTTCTTAGCTAAAGCTCCAAGGAGAAACTTTGACCTACGGGGAGCTTGAAGACGAGCTCAAAAGTGAAACAAACAGTGAGACCACTACTGCCCCAGTTGGAGAAGCTCCAAAATCTCCTCCCATCACTAGGTCAAAGAAGAGAAAAGTAGTAGAATGTCAACCAAAGCATAAAGTATATTCAAGAAATGCTTCAGAGGGCGAGACCTCCAAGAAAGAGAAGAAATCAAGCAGATTCTTAGAGATGCCCCTGATCCAAGAGGATCCACTACATGAGGGAGAAGAGGAAGAGGTAGAGAAGCCAAAGTCTCCCCCTGCCACCTCTACTCTTGCTACCACCACCACTGCCATTGCTATCACTCCTGCACCAATATCTCAAGCATTGCTTTCTTCCTCTCCACCTGCGGTGGACATCTTGGTTCACCTTTTCTCCACCTCACCTACTACACCCATTATAGTGAGAGACTCCTCATCAACCACAAATTCCCATCTCTCAGCTTCCTCGATGTCTCCATCCACTATAGTTCCTCCGGCCTCCACAATCACAATGCCCATCCTTGTTATTCCAAAAGCTTTTGCTTGACACATGTAGAATATACCTATGGAGCTCTCTGGAGTATTGATGAATCCAACAATACAAGTTGCTTTAGCACAAGTTGTGGCCAGTCTCCTCATCCCTCCTTTGATAAAACCACCCAAAATGGAGGCCACGATGCAAATTTATGAAGAGCTAGAAAGACAAGAAAGGGAGGCAACCAAAGGAATAGATGAGGAACTTGATGACTACCATGAGCATCTAGAGCATCAACACTTGGTTATTGATGAGGTAGCCTATGAAGAGGAAAAGGCACAATCCTTAGAGGAAGTTATTGAAGATCAAAGTGAAAAATACATAGTAGAGACATCCGACCAAAAACTTGAGGAAGAGTTGACCAAGCAACTCAAGGATGTCAGAGAGCAAGTTGAAAGAAAATCCTTTGAAGAAAAGAAAGAGATAGATGAAGAAATGGAGGTATCCACGAAGCCTCCAACCAAGGAACAAGACAAAATCCCTAGTCATGATGAAGAACCGCCTCTCGTAGGAGAAGAAGAGAGGAAAGAAGAAGAAGATAAGACTAAAGAAGAGGCTAAAATGAAAAGAATCCCTGAAGCAGAGCACCACATAGAGCTTGGGAAAGAAGGAGAAAAGACATCTGAAGGGGAAGATAGGCCCAAAGAAAATGTAGCTACTACTGAGTCACAAGAAGAAAAGTCCATATTCATCTGCGACTCAAATGAAGAAGAAGAGGAGAGGACATAATTGGAGGCTCCAAGCCACAAAGAAATGGAAATCCAACATATCCAAAGAGAGGAAGGTGATCATGAATCATCAAAGGAGGGATCCCAGATGCCCGAGTGGCAAGAAAAATAACTTCAAAAAAGGACCCCTGCTCTCATGAACCCCAAAGAAAGATTGGAGGCAATCTTTGCATGGGCCTAGGTAGGACCAAAGAAAGAAAATAAACCAAGGGTTTGATCCCAAATCACGATGGATGCCTCAAGATCAAGGAAAGTAA